>CM046659.1:78998624-79331124 GCA_025594165.1 Tamias sibiricus
CATCTCCTAACTGATGCTTTCCATTGAGTTTTTAATTTGGTTTATCGATTCTTTCATTTTGAGAATTTCTGATTGATTCTTCTTGAGGATTTCTGTGTTCTTATTAAAGTGATCTTTCACTTTCTGGATTTTCTTTCTGCCAATTCCTTACATTGTCTTTTACCCAGCAGATCAGTTTAACTAAGAACATTCTAAATTCCTTTTCTGATGTTTCCTCCACTGTGGTATCATTGGATTCTCTTAATGAGGTATTTTGATTTGTTTAGGATTGTTTGTTCCTCTGCTTTTACAGGTTGTTTGTATGTCTGTCTACCCACTTATCAGTAAGGACCTGAGGTGGCAGAGCTTCTATCCTGTGAATTTATAGTGTTCCTGAAGATTTCTAATAACTCACATTTTAGGGGGTAACTCATGTTTTAGTAATAACAACCAATGCAATCGACCAGCATTAAACTAAGTACTTAGTTCCTATTTTGGCAGCTACAATGTTAATTGGTACTATAAACAGAAATGGTGTAGTAAGCAATTGCCAACACAAAAGGGTTTGGTATTTCAAAGAGTTGAAGAGGGAGAATGCAGAAGAGATGTAGGATGTAATAATTGAGAGGGAGAAAGAGAGAAAGTAGTAATAAAGAACTGAAGGAAGAGGGAAAGAGAGAACAATAGAATTTGGCTGTTCATGAAACAAAAGAGAGGGAAGAAAATCAAGAGAGATAGACAGGAGAAAAACAATATGAGGCAACAATAACAACAACACAATACAGAACCAAGGTATACTAATCAAAAACCCTAGTCCTCAAAATACAGAGTCAAGAAAATAACTACAAGAAATGGCTATAAATAAGAAGAGTGAAACAAATATGTATATGTACAAATATCCATGAATAAGTCAGCACACAAATGTTTAAAAAAGAGAGAAAAAAAGGTTCTTGATAGAAGGTTAAGGAATTGTTTCTGTTGCGATGGTTCAAAATTTCTTTTTATATATATTATATGTTGGTTGTCAGTTTCCAATCGTCTTTCTTTCCATTTTTTCTTGAGATATGTATTGCATGCAAGTATAGTAGTTGGGGGCTGTCAAGTTTTTCTTTTTGTGGAGCTAGTCAGGTTGCCTGTTCTCAGCTTCGCTTCTCAGCAGTACTAGGTGGCGGGGGGTGGGGAGATTAGAGAGTGTTGTCTACTCCACTCACAGAGAAGGGTCACAGTAGAGTTCTGTGAAAAGTGCTCCCAGATGCAGAGCTCCTAGAGGTGGGATTTGGGCCTAGCTAGACGCTTGCTGCCTTGTGGAGTGATGTTTGGTGAAACTTTTAATTCAGCACACCTCCAGAGCCCAGCTGCTTCTGGTCTGCACTGAGCTTCTGTATCATTTGAATCTCTCCTGGGTGCTGCTCTAGCAGTGGAGGAGTCAGTCCTTGGCCCCACTCTGCCTCCCAGGGCTCCTGTGTCTTGGCCACCTGGGCTCAATTCCAATGCACACATCCCCTCCCCCCTACCAGATCAAGTCCCCTGTTGTCCCCAGCTGGTCCTGCCAACCATGAGATTCAAAGAGTGAGAGACACCCAGGATCTATCAGGTCTGAGTGTCTTAAATTCCCCTGGGTGCCTCAGTTTAGATGCCTGAATTTCACCTGGTTTTCTAGTCACACTCTGCCAGGTCAGGTGTTTGTACCCAGCTGGAATTACACAGGTCTGAGTGCCTGGGTTTGGACCCACACCCGCCAGCTGGCTGCCAACAGCAGAAAAAGATGGCAGCTGAGCTTGCTGTCTTCAGGTCATTAGGAGACTGCTGTGTCCCTCTCACATGAAAACAAAGTGCTGCTCACCCACTGGATCAGCTCCACAATGTCCTCCATCACCATCTCTCTGCTTCCAGACATGTCTCCGTGCCACACAAAATGTGGGCTCTCTCAGTCTCTGTCTCCAACCTCCTCTCAGTGGATCTGCATTGGCAGCTGCCAGTGCTGGTGGTGGGTTTTTTTTCTTTCTTTTATTTTTTTAAATTTTTTATTCTATTGAGACTCTGTATCCCTAGACTATTCTGAGAATCCAGTATTAAATCCCAGTAGCATTTCTTTTTTCTTTTTTCTTTTTTTTCCTTTTAACTCACCTGAAAGAGAAGTTGTTTGTCCTCTTTCCTGGTCCTGTACCACGAGCAGTTTGGAAAGTAATCTTCTCTACTCCACCACCTTGATCCCCCAAACTCTCTCACTTATATTACAAAAGCACTTGTTATTTTCCTTTTATTTGTACATCAACTCGGTCCTCAGGAAAATTGTTTAGTTTTAATAGTAGTGATCTCCTGTTTTTTGATTTTATTTTAGGCAGAAGGTCTCAAATATTTTATTAAGATAAATGTTTAATTTATTCTTTGTTTCTGTGTACTTTTAAAATATTGACAGTTTCATTCCATTCCTAATTTCACATAATTTACTATATTAGTTTATATTTTAAAAACATTCCTCATTCTATAGTCATGTTTTCATCTTCTCTCTCCTGTTCCTTAATCAGATTTGATAGATGTTTGTTTCTCTTATTGATCTCTGGAAAAAAAAAAATCAGACCTTGGTTTTTATTTTCTAGTTCTAGTATTTTATTGCCTTCTAACTACTCTCATTTGTTTTAATATTTTATTTCTTTTTTTCTTGGCTTATTTTACTTTTCAAATCTTTTGAGTTGAGCACTAAGTTAATCTGTTCTTTACTAATTAAAACCTAAAGGCTGTCCTCCTTTTTCAATTTCACAACTACTTAATGCTTGGCTTCTGTGAATGAGTTACTGACAAACATATCTTTCTTTCATTGAAACTGGTCAGACTAATCTGAGTGATTTTCTTGACTAGGTCCTTAACCTGAGCTTCCCTCTCTGTCCTAGTAGAATCTAGTTTGATCAATATTTCTAATTACATGAGTTGATTCCTTCCCAAATATACATGAATTATGCTGTGCCTCATAAATATTACGTGTCAATCAAAAATTTTAAAAAAGAATCCTGCTAAGCCAATTTAGCAATCTCCTACCTTTGCTCTCTGACCCCTTTAGCTCCCCATCAGGTATAGGATGATTATACATATTTATTCATAGTTGCAGAGAAGTTAAATGTCAGTTTTGTTGTCACAGAGAAAAAGAATAATGCCAATTATCTTCAAGCCCTTTAAAGTCTTCAGAATAGTACCTTGTATATTGTAGGCTTTTAATGACTATTTGTTGTATTTGAGGCATAGTCTTACAAAAGAGTTAAAGTAAAACTTTATCATGTTTGAACCCCATACACTTTGAAAGTGTTAGAATAGGAGAATGTATTTCTGATGCCAAGAAGTTTTAAAAAAATAATGATTATATTTAGGTATATAAAATGTCAGAGAACATACATTTATTACAACCAAGGAAGTACAAAGATGCTTGTCTTACTTTAAAGGTAATCATGGGAAAAAAAAAAAAACCAACAAAACAAAAACGGGCATTCAAAAGGTATAAGAATCTCTTTTCCACATTTGCAGCCTATAATTAACAAACGTCTCTGCATTTATTCAGGAAAGTAATATGCCACTTGTAAATAATAGTAGTGTTGGGTTTTATACACTTAAATGTCAATAATCTGAACATAAATTTTCTCCTGTTCTTAGTTACACAAGTGCGTTTTTGAGATAATGCAGAGACAGGTATCATTACCATTGTTGAAGGTCCATTTTCTATAGATGTAAATGGATTAATGTGAAACATGGAGAAGAAATGAAGAGTTCTACCACTATTGAAAACTGTAATTCATGGAAATTAAATCAATATGCTGCTTTTAAAAACACAACATGGTGACAGCAGAGAAGTGAAACCTGAGTGCATTTCAGGAAAGACACAAAAGTAGTAGGTGTCTATTAAAATAACAAGCACAGTTAAAAGAAATAAGAACATATCTTTTCCCCACTTTGATTGCCTCATGTTCTTCTCTTTGATTTCTCAAGATTAATAACTTTAGTGAGAAGGAGGCTTTTGTAAAAATGTGTGAATGAGGACAGATTTTAAAAATATAGAGTGATTTTCCTGTATCATTTTAAATGGATTTGGTTTTACACTTAATTTATGGGCAACAAGGATAGCATCTCATATGTCACCTGGATTAATTTAGTGTTCAATAACTAACACCAATGATAGTAATTTCCTTTTAAAGACAATCCAAGCATTTAATGATGCCATAGATCACCCATGAAACAAAACATGTATCTAAATGGTAAAAAAACATTAAATGGTAAAAAACAAATGCAGCCCTCAATATTAAGGATATTAAGTGACACCCACAGTTACCTTGCTAGGAAAAATCTCAATGATCTATTCAAAAGCTGTAGCACTATGCCATTGATTGGCTGATTGATTTTTTTTGGTGCTGAGAAATGAACCCAGGGCCTTGTGTGCACTAAGCAAGCATTCTATAGGCAAATGACTAGAGAGGAAGAAACAAAGCTCAAAGAGCATTATTATTATATAAGCCACAAGATGATAGGAAAAACAAATACCATTGATCTAAATATAGTTTCTGATTGAATTGTATTATTGACAGCTATTAATTTAAAGAGGGTGCCTTATAATAAAAAGGGAGATCTATGATTCCTTTAATAAAAAAATGTGCTTGAGCCGGGCGCAGTGGTGCACGCCTGTAATCCCAGCATTTGGGAGCCTGAGGCAGGAGGATCGCGAGTTCAAAGCCAGCCTCAGCAATGGTTAGGCACTTAGCAACTCAGTGAGACCCTGTCTCTAATAAAATACAAAAAAGGGCTGGGGATGTGGCCAAGTGGTTGAGTGCCCCTGAGTTCAATCCCCCGGTACCACACACACAAAAAATGTGCTCATATTGTGCACAATTAATTGACTTCTAATGTATGTTTAACATATACTATGCATACATATTTAGTTAAGGTATAATTTTATATACATGTCTTATGTACAACAAGGTATAAAATAGTTCTCAAGTCACATTTGGTTATATTCTGAAAGTTTGATGTTAAGTTGGTTGTTTGAAATTCACAGTACATTTTTCAAATAAACATTGTTATAATTGAGATTTTGTTTTCCAGCTCAATTCAGAAAATAATTTAATTCATAGTGAAGCTTAAATCTTGTCAAACAGAAAACAGTTGGAAACAACTCAGTTTCAGAAGTACAGATTATAATTAAAATTAACATTGAATAAGAAATGTTATTTTTAAAATTTTAGTTATCAAGGAGAAGTGAACTTGTTTATAGAATTAAATGGAGGAATTTGTGGAGTTTATGAAAAGAACTTGTGAGCATTTTTGTAGATAATACATACTAAATACTGTTGTGGCTTCTTTTTGAATATGTTATTTCCTAATTAACTGTCATATTCCTTTAAACATGTGGATTGCTAGAACTCATCAAGCATTGTACTAGATTGCTAGGGCTGCTATAAGAAAAATATCACAGAATGGGTGGCTTAAATAACAAAAATTTATTTTCTCACGGTTTTGGTGGCTAAAGGCCTAAGATCACAGTGCCAATAGCTATTTCTTTGAGGACTTTCTCCTTGCTTGCGGAAGGCCATCTTCTTGTTGTGTCCTCTTATGGTCTTTGATTATGTGGGCACATGTTTTTGTCTTAATCTCCTCTTACAAGGACACCAGTTATAGTGGATCAGGTCCCACCCATATGATCTTATTTACCTTAGTGACTTGTTTAAAGCCCCTCTGTCCAAATAGTCAATTTTTGAGGTACTGGTAACAATGGTTTCAACATATGATTTTAGGGGGGGGATACAATTCAGCCCATAACATAACCCATTAAGATTAATTTGGATTGGTAAAATTCTGTTATCCTTACTTTAATCACTGTTAATTAAGGGAACAAGAAAAAACACTTTGGAGAGAAATGGAAGACAGAGGAGTCATGGAAAGATATTCATGAGTTATTTGGTCAAGAACAGAAAAATACTGGGGAAGAAAGAGAGTGCATATGTGGAATTCATTAAGCCTAAAATGGCCTTGAGCAAGGAATTAAGGAAGGTTTCATTTTGCAAGTATGTTTCAGTGTGAAGGGAACAAGTATGAGATGGACTGAAAAGTTGGGTTGGAGGACTGAAGAGGGAAGCAGCATGTACCTGCTATTTACCCTCACAAGTAATTCACAGGTTGAGCATTAATAATGCAGGATTTGGTGTAAATTACATACATCAACACATCATCCATTAAATCTATTATTTAATGGAACTGAGATTTTTGGAGGCAGATGGATAGACCTCTGTTTGAAACTTCATTTAGTTACCTTTTAGCTGTGTTAATTTGGGCAGGTTATTTTTACCTCTTTAAGTCTGTTCTCTTGCCTGTAAAAATGTGGACCATGTTATAGACATTACATATTAATTGTGAGGATTGAGGGAATAAAGTGTGTATATAGAATATCTGCATTATGGGAAGTCTTTGTAAAAGATAGCTACAAGAATAATTATGGCAATTATATTAAAGATAGTTCAGTAATTTGTTTCTTTGAGCATATAACATACTCAGAGATATGGTAAATAAAAAAAAATTCACTCAGAAATAGAGACACACTTAATAACACGGACTTCATAGATATATTAGTTTCCTAGGTCTACTGCAACAAATTACAAGCAATTTGGTAGTTTAGATGTGCTCTTTCAAGATTTTGGAAGCCAGAAGTCTGAAATAAAGGTGTTGGCCGTGTTGGCATCTTCTGGAAGTTCTGAGGGATGTCCTGTCTCTCTACTGGCTGCTGGTGGCCATCTTGGTATTCTTTTCTTGAAGATTTGTTACTTTAATCTCTGCCCCAGTCTCTCCTTAAACCTTCCTACTTGTCTATTTTCATTGGATGCAGTTTTCATTGGATTTAGGGCCTACCTAATCTGAATTGATCTCATCTCAATATTCTTAACTTAATTACCTCTGCAAAAACACTTTTTCCAAATAAGGTATCAGTCACAGGTAGACATAAATTTTAGGGTTACCCTTAATCCACTACAATAGGAAAATAATACAATTTAACAAAATTTTAATTTAGCTAATAATATCATTAATTTGACATTTTAAATCATATTTAGCTCATTTAGGTTCTGATATTTAAAGCATAAATTAATAAATTTTTGTTTGATCAAATGTTAATAAGCTAAGGGAATTAGATATGTTTACATAGAGACAAAATTATAAATCATATGGAATCTGACACTACAAATGGGGAAGGAGTTGGGATAATAATAACTAGTGATAATGACAACTAATATTTTATTTCTTCTACATACTAGCTCATACTTAATGCATTTCTTTTCATGTGCTGCCTTATATAATTCTTGTAAAAATCTTGGGACAAATAGATTCACAAGGTTTCCAGACTTTGAAAATTGTTATGATTCT
Organism: Tamias sibiricus; assembly: GCA_025594165.1. Taxonomy (NCBI): domain Eukaryota; kingdom Metazoa; phylum Chordata; class Mammalia; order Rodentia; family Sciuridae; genus Tamias; species Tamias sibiricus. Next base: position 79,005,993 of record CM046659.1, read on the forward strand.
GGCAAGTAAACAAAATTGTAATAATTCACAAATATCTTGAACTTGAAATTTTATTGAATATGTAATGAAGGCACAGTAAAGACTTGTTAATAACTATGTCAGGTGGAATGATTGTATGGGAGAAAGTAACAAGATAGTTTAACAAGATAGTTTTGTTCTGAGAAAAGTTTGGGTTGAGTTTACCTTTCTGAACATGACCACAATGAATTAAGATGAAGCTTGTCTATTCATCCAATAAGAACTTTCTTGGAAGATGTAGTTTATTCTGGGCATTGGTGTTGGTGGGAAATGCAGAGTGCTTGACAAAATGGTGGTACATGAATTGTTCCTTCGTTCCTTGTGAATATGAACAAGCTTTATTAACTGAGAGAAATATAACTAGGAAGGGTTAATATTATCATTTTTTGGTGCCAAACAAAATGTAGTAATAGCTCCAAACATATTGAAAGAACTATTCTACTTAACAGGAGATACCTTCTAAAGAGAGATGGGAATGGCTAACATTAGGCATTAGGAATGGTGGTGTGTTGGTGGGGAATGCACAGTGGTGCAGGAGCCTGGGAAGGCAGTGAAATTATGACCTGGCTTGGCATAGTTAGAGCCTTCATAGATGGTAGAAGCTGAAGATTGATAGTACAGTGCTAATTAATAGCAGCACTATTGAGAGCCAAAACAGGGAAGGATGTTAATTAGTTAAATTGTGATTTTGCACTGACCTCTTCAAATAAAAAATTGTCACTTAAGGATTGTAGAATTGATCTTGGCAGAAAACTAGGTGTTATTGGACCCAAAGATCTTTTGATGTTAGTGTATCATCTTAATTGTATATAAGTAGAAATAAAGTCTTCAGAAGGATTTTTATCACATGAAGAAATATCTTCTTCTTGAAGACTAGAAATTGGAGTTCCCAAAATACCTATGGTATAATATTATTAAAATAAATTAAAAATAATTATGTGGAATGGCCAAAATTAGTAGGCAATATAATCTTTGTGATTTAATTGATTGATGACCAATTTGCAAATTTATAGGACATAACTTTTATAATAATATAGCTCTCTTAACTGGAAATTGATACTCTCCTCTCTCCTTTTGTTCCAGATTTACTAAATTTATAAACTAGAAAAAAGTAAAATCCTTGTGATTCTTTTTAAAAATTTTGATCTCAGTCAAAATTGGAATGTAATAGAGAGGTCACAACAAGCACCATTTTGGAAATTTTTAAAGAAAAAGTTTACTTCCTCTTGAACATTTATTGAACTCTAAAACAATTCATAAGTAGGATTTATATCAGGTAACTCTTTATAAAGGATAATTGTTGAATAACTACTTTTGGATCAAGTAATTGGTTAATGACGCCAAGACACTTCATTATTAAGGTTGATGCACACACTTATTCTTAATGTTAGTTCTTCAATGGGGGAAATATTAGAACATAAATCCTTTTATAGAAAGTTTTGTAGGAAGAACAACACATAAGTAAACATAGTCTACTAATTTGTTTTCTTCTATTTATTTTTCCAGTTTCCTTCAATTCCTAATTGATAGGTAAATGTGGAAGTGTAACACTTGGGAAAGGTATGTTTTGAGTTCAAGTTTAGAATACTCTTATTTTTATCTGGGAATCAAAGAGGGAAGCCCTATATTTAGAAGAGTGGATGTCTTCATTATACACCTGGATATTTTATATGAATCTGTTAAAGGAAAACAGGATTAGAATGTATGTGAAGAGCTGGGCAGTGTGGCACACATCTGTAATCCCACTGGCTCAGGAGGGTGAGGCAAGAGAATTGTGAGTTCAAAGCAGCAGCCTCAACAACTTAGTGAGGAGGACCCAAGGAACACAGCAAGACACCCTGTGTCTAAATAAAATGTACATATAATAAAAAGGGCTGGGGATGTGGCTAAATGGTTAAGCACCCCTGGGTTCAATTCCTGGTACCAGAAAGAAAAATTAAAAAAAAAAAAAAGAATTTATGCAAAGAGGGTTGTCATTATCTTGGAATACGTTTTAATTTTTTTCTTCTGAAATTTCCAATTTCTTTCTCTCTTTATGCCTTTCCTTAGCCATGTGACACCATAATCTCCTGGAAGTGACTGGCCTAGAGTCTTTAAGGAACACTACTTTTTCATGATGTCTGCATACCTATGACCACAAAATATATGACAATGACAGCTAGTTTGTAGAAATGGCTACTTACAGCTCTCCAAATTTCTTATATGGACCTCAAAGTAAGTGTGATGGAAAAGAAATGATTTGGAAATGATTTCATTTCCAGGACTGATGACTTTTCAGTTATTTCCACCTACACACATTCTTACCATAAATCAATCTCTCTCTCTCTCTCTCTCTCTCTCTCTCTCTCTCTGCTATCTTGAATTTGTGTCTATATCTTGTGAAACTGAAATCCTTGTGGTTTAACATGAAAGGTAATTCCTCTCTCATGTAGCCTGCAGTTATACAGGATGACTTCAAAGGGTAGTTCTAGAGATGAAGGCTGTTCTAATCTTGTGGCTTTGTTCTCTTAATAAATGGATTCCATAGTGGCCATGGCAGGGAAGTGGAGTGCAGAAGGGCTGTCCATTGACTCTTAAATGCTTCAGTCTGGCATGGACACACATCACTTCTGGACACAGTCTGTTGGGCAGTGCCAGTCCAGTAGCACTGCCAAATGACAGGAGGTTTCTGAAATATGGGGGAGCACATGATAGACAGTGTGTAGTAAATGCTTTTGCCATACAACTAAATTAATCTAAAGGAAGCAACTGTTGATACAGATTATGGAGTGCACCAGGGAGATGGATTATAGAGTGTTAGAAGATTGTGATTCCTGCCAGGTGCGGTGGCACACGCCTGTAATCCCAGCACTTGGGAAGTTGAGGCAGGAGGATCGCGAGTTCAAAGCCAGCCTCAGCAATGGCGAGGCACTTAGCAACTCAGTGAGACCCTGTCTCTAATAAAATACAAAAAAAGGCTGGGGATGTGGCCCAGTAGTCAAGTGCCCCTGAGTTCAATCCCCAGTACCAAAAAAAAAAAAAAAAAAAAAGAAGATTGTGATTCCTGCATTTAGCCCAGTTGACCTTTCTTATAAGAACATCATCTCTTCATCTAATTATTTGAAATAAGGGAGAAAATATTATTTATAAATATGGAATTTTTTTTCATATAAAAATGATCCAAGGAGTGCTCTAGTAAAGGAGGTGGAATAAATGTCTAAGAACATAAAACTAATTACTTAAGTGAGGATCAATCTTGTGTATTTCATAGTGTATTCATTTATAACTTTACTTTGAGCATTAGAAGCATATCAGTGAAACCCTTCAACTGTATACTTCATATATTTGTATATTAATGTTCTGATTTTTTTCCACAGAGGAATTGAAGTAGTTTAGTTGTAACTGCTTCCTTAATTATTTTATTTGTTGGCTGTTCCTCCTTCTGGAGATGGCTTGCATTCTCCCTAGAATGTGTATTTCTTCTTTACCCACAAAGGCTTCTCTCTCTTGAGATTTCCCCCATTCTCCATTGAGTATATATCTGTTTTTCTAAGTAAATCTCTATGTCTCTGAAAAAGAATTATTTTTCGAATATGCAACAAATACAAATGCCCAAATTTGCTCAGGTTCTGAAGCTAGAAATCCAGAGTTTTAACACAGGTTAGCCTTCCACATGCCATTTAAAAAAAAAAAAAAAAAACATACTTTAGAACTAAAACAGCTGTTATTTAATCTATCCAAAGTATTTAAATTGCTTTTTCAATTCTTTGAATTTTGTTTTCTAGATTACAGTGCTGATGTGGAATAAGGCTTAAAGAGAGTAAGGCAGGAGTTGGTGAGGAATGAGCAACAAAGGCCAATTGTCAGTCAAAGAAGGTGCTGTCTCTAGTGCATCATTTCATTTGGAAGTATTAGAGGAATAAGAGAAACCTACACCTTCCAAAGGCTTGTGAAGGCATGAATCTCTTCAAGATGAAATATGCTGTTTTGCTATAATTGACTCTGTATGAAAATGCCTTTTGCATCATATATAGTGTCCCAGATAGTCTCGTGGTAAATGTTAGTAATGTGTTAATATAAGTGCTGTAGAAAAATTCATATAGGTGAGTTTATTGAATATTCCATTACCTGCTCATATTCCTGGAGGCAATAATTTGCAAATGTATTTATTACTAGCTAATAAGCTAGTAATATGAATGGGTTCAAGAAAAGGTCATGTTTGATAACCCCAGTGTTTTTAATATTACCTTACTATATTTTAAAAGTTAGATATTTAAAAGAACCAGAAATATATAGGGAAATAAAGCCCAACCCATGTATTATTTTTTCCTAATCTGTGAATTTCTAAATTCACAATTTTTATTAACAGATATGAAATATTTTTCTACTTCTTCTCAATATCATATAATGTATAATGTAAATAAGGATAAATGTTAACATCCTAAACATCTTTCTACAACTGATTTTTTTACTTATGTTTTAAATCTATTTGCTTTGATATATTTAGATTTCCTTCATTGTTATTGACACTTCCTTATATTTATTTCCCTTGATGAAATGGAATTACTAAATTATATGATTGTACTTCTAAAAAAATTGTACTAGATAATCTGAAAATTTTCTCCAAGATAGTTATAGAAATTTAGTTTTTCTCCAACATGTAGGGAGACCCTATGATTTTTCTCACGTATTTGGCAATATGTGGTATTAATAGTTTTTTAAAGATACATTTTGGTCCCAATTTAAATATTTTTTCCATTTTAAAAATTGAATTGCTAGAAATCTTTAGTTTTCTTGGCAATCATATAACTTTGTTTACTTTTTACCCAACAGCATTTTTATTATGGTAGATGGATGTCAGATACACTTAATAAAACAACTTTAAACAAATTATATTTTCAATTAATAGGATTAAACATAATAAATAAATAAAATCACCATATCTGTGTAGAGTAGCATATTCAAGTTAATTCAATAACCTGCATTTAATCCAAGCTACAACTAAATTATGATTCTATATTACAAATTCACCTCTATGTAACATATAATATCATGTATAATTACATATAATATTTATATAACTATTTATGTATTGATATTTACTTCATAATGAGCAATATAGGAAAAACATAGGCAAGACCAACTTTCAGAGTATCTATTTTGTCCTGCTTATATACTTTGCCTCCTACAGCTGCCCTTCAAAATCATTGCCATTTGCCCTGAAGAAAGATTCGCAGCTTGAACTTTTCATTTAACTAATTGGTATCTGTTTTCTCTACTGAGTTGTTCTCATTCAGCTGGGTAATGAAACTGGAAATTGCTTCCTCTCAGAATATCATTTAAATGAAGACAAACCATAAACTTGGCAGTACTTTGCCCAAAAGTACCTTGGATATAAGATAGGCCTTGATCTTAGCCCTTGACCTTAGAAGTAAGTCATGTCTGTCATGGAACTTTTATTATAGTACCAGGAGAAGGTCAGAAAATCCTCTTCTCAAAAACTAACCATAAAACAGAATAGTAAAAAAAAAAAAAAAAAAAAAAAAAAAAAAAAAAAAAAAAAATCACCACTCCAGACATGTACCAAAGACATGGAAAAAAGTGCATTAATTAATTAATTAATGAACAATTAGTGAATTTTAGGTAAGAACAGTGGGAACCAATGGCTTTCTTCCTCAGAGCTATTCTCTTTCCTCCAGCTTTCAATGGTACAGCAATTTTATGATGATAAGAAAGGCCAGAGAAACCACAAATTTCATTATTGGAGGTGTCTCTATTTGGAGCAGGAGAAAACACAACGCTCAGCAGTGTTGTCAGCTAAAGTAGTGATCTTGATGGCCAGTCACCAGGGAAAAACAACAGCTCTGCTAGCCAGAGATCATCATCCTGGCTGTAGCCTGCTGAAGAAAAGTGACCTAGATGAAACTTAACAAGTTCTAGGAAGTGAGATAGCCATAGGAGGGCTTGATAAGCTTTCCACACATCCCTGGCTAATTGAAAGTCTCTGTGAATGTACATGTGAGACTGACCAGGGTCCAGACTTTTCACATATGACACATGGTCTGGGAAGCTGTGTGTATACACAAGACACCTGATGGAAAAGTAAAGCCTGGGGAACATCTGAAAAGTTCTCAAATTTTAATGTGTTCTTGAACCTGCACACAAATCCCTGGACACAAAGTGAAAGCCTTTCTTGTATCAAAGTGTCTGAGCACAACCGATGGCCAATAACTGCCTGACCACTAATCTGTGCAGACACTGAGCCAGCCCTTAAGAAGTCAACCTTAAAGGTTAAAACAACATATAAAAATAAACCCCCATGAGAATAGACATTAGTATTTACACACTGTGAAATATGTCCCTCAGATTTAGTCCAGAAAATACATAAACAAACAAAGAACAACAAGTATAGCCCTCAGGAGGGAAATTTCAGATCTGTAAGGTTTGCAATACATTATGGAAAATGTTGGGTTACAACCAAATGTTATGAGAAAGGAAAATAAATGGGAAAGTGTCATAAATAATCAGGTATAAAATAAGTAATTAGATTATGTATGGGTTGACCCAAATTCTGAATATAGAAGACAAAAATTTCAAAAGAGGTTTTGTAATTATGTTCAAAGAAACAAAAGAAAACAAACTTAAAGAATTGAATGATGGTGCTGTCTCAATAAGGAACTTGATGAAGAGATTATAAGTTATATGAAAATGGAAATTCTGTATTTGAACAGTTAGTAACACAAATGAAAACATTGCTAAAGGGACTCAGCAGCAGATTTGAAATGGTAGGTTATTGGTAGGTGATAGAATCAATGAACTTGAGAAAAGGTCAATTGAAATGATCTAATTTAAGGAATAGAAAGAAAAACAAACTCAAGAAAGATGAACAAGGTCTAAGGAGGCTATGGGAAATCATTAAATATACCAGTATTTGTGTAATGATAATACCAGAAGAAGAAATGGGGGAAAAGGGAAGAAAAATACTGAAGAAACAATGATCAAAAACTTAAAATTGATGAAAAGTATTAACATGCATTTTTAAGTTCAACAATCTTAAGTAGGATAAACACAAAGAAATACAAGTTTCAAAATCAAACTTTTTTTTTTTTTTTTTTGTACTGGGGATTAAACTCAGGGGCACTCAGCCACTGGGCCACATCTCCAGCCCTTTTTTGTATTTTATTAAAAACAGGGTCTCACTGAGTTGCTAAGTGCCTTACCATTGCTAAGGCTGGCTTTGAACTCATGATTCTCCTGCCTCAGCTTTCCAAGTGCTGGGATTACAGGTGTGTGCCACCATGCCGGCTCAAAATCAAAAATTAAAAACTTGAAGAGAAAAAGGGGGAAAACAGTGCACTTACTGGCTGATTAACAATGGCATAGCACATATAAAGTACAAAGAAAAAAACACAATAAAAAAGCATTCTATTAATTAAGAATTCTATATCCAGAAAAATTATTATTGAAGGCAAAATAAAAAGACCTTCCTAGGTAAAGAAAGATGAATAGAATTTGTTACTAGCAGATGAGTCTCACAAGAAATACTAAATGGAATTATTTAGGAAGAGAGGGAATGATACTAGAAAGCAATTCACAAGGAGAAATGACAATCAAAATCAGTGGAGGACAGAAAATAATTAAGATCATAGGTGAAATTAATGAAATTGAGAATAATAAAACAATACACAGGATCAATGCAACAAAGTCTTGGTTCTTTGAAAAGATTTTAAGATTGATAAACCTTTAGCCAAATGAACCTAAGGAAAGAGAGAAGATTCAAATCATTGATGGTGGGACTGAAGACTAGTACGAGCACTCTGGAAAGCAGTAGGGAGATTCCTCAAAAAAAAAAAAAAAAAAAAAAAAAAAAAACCTAGGAATGGAACCACTATATGACCCAGTTATCCCACTTGTTGGTATTTTCTCAAAAGAGCTAAAATCAGCATACTATAGCAATGCAGCCACCTCAGCATCCATAGCAGCACAATTTACAATAGCTAAATTATGGAATCAACCCAGATGCCTGTCAATAGATAAATGGAGTAAAAAATTGTGGTATATATACACAATGAAGTTCTACTGAGACATAATGAAGAATGAAATTATGGATGGAAATGGAGAACATCATTTTAAGCAAAATAAGCTAAACTCAAAAACTTAAAGGTTGAATGTTTTCTTTCACCTGCAAAAGCTAGAGTAAAATAATTAGAGAGGGAAGGATAGGAAATCATGAACACAAAAGGAGAATCAGTAGTTTAAGCAAATAAAAAATAGTTACTGGTGAGAGACTAAATTCTTTCCCCTGTCTGCTTTCTCTACCTCCCCCACCCAGACATTTAAAGAGGTGTTAGTTTGTGGGATATGTTTGGGATCAACTAGCTCCCATTCAGCTTTGTCATTGTTTCTTTGTATTTCTGTTAAACATCTTTGTTTATATATTTGTTTTTGAATACAATAGTACAGTTGAAGAGCAGATTAGTTGTGATAGAGAATCCATGGACAGAAAAAAATATTCTGACCCTTTACATAAAAAGTTGCTGACTCAATGCAAACACATTTGGGGATGATGCTAAAAGGCATAAATTTTGGAAAGGAAGCAATAAAACCATTTTCATTGTCAGATGATATGATGTACACAGAAAATCTCCAAAATAACTATAATAACTAATTAACATGTTCAAAAGTTCTTATGATACAAGATCCATATTAAAAATTAAGTGAATTTTGTTCACAGCAATGAACAATGATTTGAGGACAATGGCATTCCATGCTTTGGTGACAGGAGCCCATCCTGCATGGTAGCTTCTTTGACCTTTGTTGCTCCAGATCCTGTGATGGTTATTCAAGCCCTTAATTCATGTATTCAACTCTTGCATCACTAATTCCTAGAGTGGTTATTATTGCCCTACACTAATTCTGGTGAATATAGAAGGAAAATTTGGTTTTGCTACAAGTACAATGAAGAGAAGTTGAAGGATTGAAGTACAATATGATTTATGGTTTTATGATTTTACTTTCTTTATATACAGTCAAAATTCCTTGATTCTAAAGCTTTACTGGTATGCAGACTTTGATTTTGACCTGATGTCTTTCTAGTCTGTATCTTTGGCTACTGATTCTGATTCATTGAGTTGTTATCTTGAGTATTCTATCTTGATTTGAGACCTTGGATTTCAAACTCATTTCAATCAATAAACTTTATATTTGATTTTATTTTTGTATTTTGATTTTAGTAATATATATCTTTTCTGGCCTGGGTTCTTAATGACTTCTGCTACCACTGCTCATGAACAAATGCACAGTATTATGAAATAACAATACAAAAATATAAAACTTAGTTCCTTTGGACCCGGTCAAAAACTTGTTTCCTAGAAACTACATTATTTCTAAAAATAATTAATTTTATGACAATATCCTGCTTCATTTTGGGTATTAGAATATATAAGACTATATCAGCTACTACTTAATGTCAGCACAACAATGATCATGGCTCTAAAATATGATTACTCTGAGATACATTTTGATGAGTCAAAGAATCTTTGGGTCATGATAGACCTGAGCTTACCTGATACTTTTTCAGAAAGATGATTCTTCCCTGAACTAATGAGAAAAATAATAGTCACTTGTCTGATAAAATGATCAGACTTATTCTATTGCAAGGGTAAACTAAATTCTTACAAGAAAACAAAGTGTTAGTATGATGGAGATCACGAGGGCTATTTATCTACAGATAGTGCTCAGCAGGCTAGCACAGTAGTAGGCCAAACTCACCAGAGTCTAATTATATTTGTTCCTTTATAGATTTGTACACAGAATAATTTGTCATAAGTATCATACAGGGTATCTGAAAAATGGATTAGAAGGCTACTGGACTGGCAAGTAATTGTGCAGATCTAGTATAATTGTATTAGTACATTGGCAAAATAATGCATTGCTAAATCTGAGTCTACATTACAAAAAGTATTGTGGATGTGATCAATTGAGAATAATAAACAATTTAAAATCAACTAGAATAAATAAAATGAATCAAAATCCCAACTCCCAATGTTTGTAAGGATCGTGGATAGTAACAGAGAATATCGGAAACTGTCATGGATAATTTAGTTTAAATACACAAATGCAAAAGAAATATTAAAATTTCATTTTCTACAATTTCATTTGTAATGAGCAGGAGTCAGAAGTCCATTTAAGAGCCCAGCCTCTACAAGAGATACACCTTTTTCCAATTATTCAAACAGACAATAGTCTAAGTATTTTAGATATATGGATTTTGCAGATGCAATTAGAATTCCAAATCAGTTGGCTCTAAAATAAGGAAATAACTCATAAAGGGTATATTTAATCAATGGAAACCTTTAAAGGTAGAGTTTTTTTTTTTTGTTTGTTTTTTTTTTTTGACTGGTCACAGAAGACAAAGTCACAAATGCATGCAAAGGATTTGTGTTGTTGTTGTTGCTGACTTTGAAGGTGGAGGGGCCACATGGCAATGAAAGTGGGTAGCATCTGTGAGCCAAGAGTGCCCCTGGCCGATAGCAAGTAAGGAAATGGGGCCTCCATTTATAGTAGCAAGGAGGAAAGTCTGTCAACTCCAAGAATGACCATGGGAATGGATTTTTCCCAGATCCCAGATAAGAACTCAGCCTGGCTGACACTTTGATTTCACTCATTGATATTCTGAGCAGAGAACCTGGGCTCTGAGCAGTATTTCTGACCTACACAACTATGGGCAAATAAATGGGTACTGTAATATGCTTCTAAGTTTATAATAATTTGTTGCACAGTAATAAAACTAGGATATCATTTAAATTGAGAAAATTAATACCACAGTGGGGTTGGGATGGGGAGCCCAGGAGGATTAGAGGAACACTAGAATGGCCAATGGGGAGAGAGGGGAAGGGAGGGGGCAAAAGGGTGAAGAAAAAAAAAAGATGGTAGAATGAGATGGATATCTTTACCCTAAGTGCATGTATGAAGTCATGAATGGTGTGAATATACTTTGTATACAACCAGAGATATGTAAAAATGTGCTCTACAAGTATAATATGAAATATAATACATTCTGCTGTCATTTCTAACAACATAGAATAAAAAATAAATTTGAAAAAAATTATTTAAATTTTGAGACAAGGTATGAAATAATTTCATGGTGTGTATGAGCCCTGTATAAAATATGAACTTTAAATTAAAATGTTATATATTATAGAATACTAATTAAGAATAAATGGGGAAATACAAACACATTTTTTATCTCAACACTTTTTTGAGGGCAGTACCTTGACATTTGTTCCCCTGAGAAGTCTATTTTAATGAAATGACCTTGGAATCAATCCTGAAATATATGTATTTCAGTCAAAGCTTAATGTATTGACTCAAAATTTGGTCATTTATTCATTAGAGAATGATTACAACTATCAGAACAAGAAATAGACTCCTTGTTGGCTCTAAAAATAATTATACGAACTTTACTGTTTTCATGGATATGACAACATCAATCTTATTAACTACACAACTTGACCTCACTAGGGGTGCATAGCATTGATTATTCAGCCAGGATCTATGTTGGTGACATTGACAGGCATTACTCATGATGACTGATATGAGTCATAAAGCTCTGCCTGATGGAGAGAGCTGCCAGAAAGTTTCTGCATAAATCCATAAAGCCTGTAGCTATTGCCAAACATATTTTCTATTTAAATCTGGAGTGATTCATTTGAATTAGTGCATAACTATCCAAGAGAACACTAGCATGGAAAAGTATAGGCCTGTGTATAATCTAATTTGATTTCAATCAAAGCAACTGTTCAAGTTTATTCTCAATCAAGTCAACCTCCAATGATTAGAATTCATTTCTATGACCAAGAAATTTGGTTTCCTGCTCTGATTCTTACAGCAAATTGCCTTGTGACCTTGAACAAGTTTTTCAGCTTTTCTTCTTCTTCTAAAGCAAAATTGGAATATCTGAAGTTGGCTCCTAAGGTGTTTAGGAAATAATTTTTTTTTTTTTTTTTTTTTTTTTTTTTTTTTTTTTTTTTTTGGTAAACAGCATTAGGAGACTCAGAGGGATAGGACAAAAAGCCCAATCATTGCAAGCATCAAGGTTAACATCTCACCACATGTTTTTCACTTAAAACACTAAGTTAGGGCTGAAAAACAAAATTCTTAGCAGTACATGATGAAGGTACTTTTGAGGTGACTAGAATGAAGGTTCTGAAGTACTGAGAAGGTTTACCTGACAGAAATCATAGCCCATTTTTTAAATTTTTAAAGCACTGTATAAAAATTTAAACATAAAATTTTCAATTAGAAAGATAATGTAACTAACCCAAGTACCTACAAGCCACTTTAATAATTATCAAATCATTTAAAATCTTGTTGAATTTATGTCATCCCCGCAGATTTGAAGAAATTTCCTGTATCAGATTCTATTTCACCTGAGAATCCAACTAACATATTTTAAACATGTTTAAAACTAAAAATGTATTTATTGTTAGTCACTTGAATCAATAAAAGCAATAAAAAATTGTTTTTAAAAGAAAAGTAGTCTTAAGAGTTTCTTTTGAACCATAGGAAATGACTAAATAAGCAGTAATGAAGCTTTGTTTACTATACAACAATGTCAAATTATGTAAGAGATATATTAAAAGAAAAAGAGAAACTCTTTAAAAGCAAGAATTAGTAACATGGATTCCAAGCATTTTAAGAAAAATATGCAATGCTTTAGTAAATTTTAACAAGAGACTTTTAACTAATGTATATTTAGATTTTAACATTTACTTTTTGAATCACACATTGATTTTCTTGTTTATGAATGTTTCTTATCTAATTTAGTAACTCTATACTTACAGAATTTTTAGAATCATCAGTCTTAAAGTAAATGCTTCCCACATACATAGACAATAGAAGCTGCCTACTTGCTATGTTGCATTGAAAAACGTTTTCATAGATTTTGAGTGACTTCTTCATCCTTAAATAGCTTATTTAATGATGATTTTTTCAACATGAAAGATCACTGAATTTTTAATCCACACAAATATGCCTTTTCCATCTTGATTTTAGTTTGCATCTTTTTTTCTACATGTGAGGACCTTATAAAATTTCCAGAATATGATCTCAAATTAATATCATGAGAAATGGGGGGTGGTTGTGGAAAAAAGACATAGTATATACGGGCAGTCTAGAAGTCATGAAATAATTCCAAAGTAGTATTTAAACTAGAAGACAAATCACTGTTAAGCATGAACTAGAAAAGTCATATGAAATGGAAATCAAATCCACGTAGGTGAAGAAATGAAACTTTTTATTTGCCTATGACAATTCTACCTGCTTCATGGGAAGGAGATAGAGCATCTGATTTACAATCAACCCTGCATGGGCGTAGAAGGGGAGACCATTTGGAAGAAAGAAAAGAAGCTTGTGACCTGATCTAATCTCAATAGGACCTTTGGATAAATACAATAATGTGTTTTTATTTCTGAAATGCTCTTAGCAGGATGTCCCTGACTAAGGATTATAGGAAGTAGAACCCAGAGTTTAAGGTGTGGCTTCCTAGAGAATGTCACAAAAGTCTTCTCAACACTCTGGAGTGTGAGATGACATATTTGATAATCTATGCACTTTCAGCTGTGTGAATTCCCTGAATCTCATCTATTTTGGGTCTGTGGTGCAGGACCTGGGAGTTGGCGATGATGATTCAGACTTCTGCTTGCTTTACCGGAAACTCTTGATTCCATGTATACTTGAAATGATTGACTAAAGTATATTACTAAGTGTGATCTCTCATCAGTGTGAGTTTTTATATGGCAGTCAAATATGTGCTAGTTCATTTTTCTCAGGACTGGTGCAACATGTGTGGATATGTGTAAAAGATTTCAACTCATCTATTTCAGTCATTTACAGGCTTAAAATGAAGTTACTTTCGGGTTAACTCAATTTCCTTTACAGAAAATACTCAGTCTTTAGGGTTTCTTCTCACTTTTTCTCACTGAATAATACCTCTCTCCTGCTCTCTAGTTCTCAAGCCTCTACTAAGTTATATGTTCTGTGCACCCTGCAGGTAAAAGCCTGTACTCACCTTTCAATGACTTGTTTAACTCATGTTCAGCTTTCTTTTCATGGACAGCCAACAGTGTTCTCTTACTTCCTTCAACCATTGCATCTTGGTTCATTACAGGAAACTGGAATAACTTGCATGTCATTGTGGCCTTTTGTCTTTTATATTTTTGTGTCCCCTTCAAAACTCGGGTTGCAGCTCAATCCCCAGTGCAACAGTGTTGGCAGGTGAGGCTTAAAAAGGCTGATGGGAGTGGGCCCTCTCTCCTTCCCCACCCACCCCCCCTCTCGTGGTGTAAAGACTAGCATTGCACCCCTGCGAAGGATACAGCATCCAAAGCACCATCTTGGAAGCAGACTCTAGGCTCTTACCAAATGCCAGATGCCTGGGCCTTGATCTTCTATTCCTCAGCCTTGAGAACTGTGAGCCAATAAATTTTGTTCTTTAAAAATTATCAAGTTTCAGGGGTTCTGTTATAACAGCACAAAACAGAGTAAGAAATTGGCTAACATTGTTGATATGCTGCTTCTTAACAAGCAATTCCTCTTAAAAATCAGTATAGCAATGCATGAGTACTATGAAGTGATGAAGACTGTGGTCATTATTCTTGTATGTTCTGAGTTAGCAAGTGATAGAATAATCCTGATTTTTGATGTATGCAAGTTAGAAGTGTATATGGCAGACCAACATATGACATACATATTTTATATCACCATCGTTTTCAGGATGCCGATCAGGTAGGATCTTAGAGGATAGAGGCCCAATCAAGTATGTATGATCTGAACTAAACACCAGTACAAGTTAAGTCATATTTATTTTGTGGAGTGCTGCAGATTCAGACATTTCTCCTTTAAACAACATGAAAGCTTCTTAGGAGGAAACTCTGGCCAGAGCAATTAGACAGACGAAAGAAATTAAAGGGATCCAGATAGGAAAAGAAGAGCTCAAAATTAGCACTATTTGCTGATGACATGATAATCTTCCTAGAAGACCCAAAAAACTCTACCAGAAAACTTTTACAACTAGTAAATGAATTTGGCAAGTTGCAGGATACAAATCAACACACATAAGTCAAAGGCATTTTTGTACATCAGCAAAAAAGACTCTGAAAGGGAAATGATGAAAACTACCCCATTTACAATAGCATCAAAAAAAAATAAAATACCTGGGAATCAACCTAACGAAAGAGGTGAAAGACCTGTATAACGAAAATTATAGAACACTAAAGAAAGAAATTATAGATGAACTCAGAAAATGGAAAGACCTACCTTGCTCTTGGATAGGTAGAATTAATATTGTCAAAATGTCCATACTACCAAAAGCACTATACAGATTTAATGCAATTCCAATCAAAATCCCAATGTCATTCTTCAAAGAAATAGAAATAGCAGTCATGAAATTCATCTGGAAAAATAAGAGACCCAGAATAGCCAAAGCAATTCTGAGCAAGAAAAGTGATGCAGGGGGCATCACCATACGGACCTTAAATTATACTATAGAGCAATAGTAACAAAAACAGCATGGTATTGGCATCAAAACAGACTGGTGGACCAATGGTACAGAATTGAGGACACAGAAACTAATACATATAATTTCAGCTATCTTATATTAGACAAAGGTGCCAAAAATGTACAGTGGAGAAAGGATAGCCTCTTCAACAAATGGTGCTGGGAAAACTGGAAATCCATATGCACCAAATTGAAATTAAATCCTTATCTCTCACCATGCACAAAACTCAATTCAAAATGGATCAAGGACCTAGGAATTAGAACAGAGACAATACGCCTAATAGAAGAAAAAGTAAGCTCCAATTTCCAACATGTCGGATTAGGCCACAAGTTCCTTAATAAGAATCCTGTAGCGCAAGAATTACTACCAAGAATTAATGAATGGGATAGATTTAAACTAAAAAGCTTCTTCTCAGCAAAAGAAACAATCAGTGAGGTGAATAGAGAGCCAACTAATTGGGAACAAATATTTAGTACATGCACATCAGACAGAGCACTGATCTCTAGAATATATAAAGAACTCAAAAAACTTTACACCAAAAAAAACAAATAACCCAATCAATAAATGGGCTAAGGAATTGAGAAGACACCTCTCAGAAGAAGATACACGATTAATTAACAAATACATGAAAAAATGTTCAACATCGCTGGCAATTAGAGAAATGCAAATCAAAACTACTCTAAGATTTCACTTCACTCCAGTCAGAATGGCAGCTATCAAGAACACAAGCAACAATAAAATGTTGGAGAGGATGTGGGGAAAAAGGCACACTCATACATTGCTGGTGGGAATGCAAAATGGTGCAACCATTATGGAAAGCAGTATGGAGATTTCTTGGGAAAACTGGGAATGGAGCCACCCTATGACCCAGCCATCCCACTCCTGGGTCTATTCCCAAAGGACTTAAAAACAGCATATTACAGTGACACAGCTATCTCAATGTTTATAGCTGCGCAATTCACAATAGCTAGGTTGTGGAACCAACCTAGATGTCCCTCAGTAGATGAGTGGATTAAGAAAATGTAGTATATACGCACAATGGAATTTTACTCAGCAATAAAAGAAAATAAATTAATGGCATTTGCAGGTAAATGGATGAAGTTGGAAGACATAATGCTAAGTGAAGTTAGTCAGTCTCAAAAATCCAAGTACCAAATGTTCTCTCTTATATAAGGAGGCTAGTCCATAGTATTGTTGGATGGGAGGGTACATACGAGGACTAGAAGAACACTAGAATGGTCAAAGGAAAGGGAGAGTAAGGGAGGGAGCAAGAAGAAAGCTTCTTAGGAAATAGCAAAACAATATCTTTGAAATTCTACACAAAAATGAATAATATGAGACAAAATTATGTTCAGATTTATGTAGTATTTAAGTTAAATATTACAAATAAGTGTATATAGCTCACTAGCATTTGGGGAAATGTTTTCTTTCCAGATGTAACTAGATCAGTATTTTATTTCTGCTCATATGCTCTCAATATTGTGGTCACTGTGTTGTATACCTGGGGACTGCAGGAAGATGACAGGCTAATCTTCCAGTTTCCTTGAAAATTAGATAATCAGTTATTGGTGCTTTACTTTTCTTGTTATAAATTCCTATAGCTTAATTTCACCTTTTTCTTGAACTCTCTCTTTCCATACTACATGCATCTTAATGTATTGCACAACGTTTGGTCTAGATTATTTCTTGCAAACAAAATGCCTTCACAGGTACTATACTACACTGTGATCTCATTCACCTCCTGCTTGTATTTTTCCCCCTCCCTTTCTGCCAAACAGACTTTACTCATATTGTTGGGGTCTAGTTACCATTTGGTAATTTCTTTCTCTTCATGTTTCTGTCTTCTACCCCAAAAGCTATTTTCACTATTTGGTTTTACTAAAATACAGTTGGTGAATTAGGCCCTTTAATAAGAAAGAATCAATTTTTAACTGTTGCATTATAATCATAATAGTGGGATTCCTTTTGCCATGTTTGTATGGGCACATAACATAGTGTGAACTGTTTCATTTCCCTTTTTTCATTTCCCCCTTTTTTCTCTCCCTTGACCATTTTAATCTACTGATCTCCCTGCTATTATTATTATTATTATTATTATTATTATTTTAATTAGTGCATTATAATTGTATGTGAAAGTGAGATCCATTGTGACATATTCACATATGGACATAGTATAATTTGGTACATTGTATTCCCCAGCACTTTCTCCTGTTCTCCCTCCTCTCCCTCTCTCTGTTTCCTTTCTCTAATCTATTGGTCTCCATTCCATTTTCATGAGATCCCCCTTGTTAAATTCCTTTATTTCCCCCCTCCTTAGCTTCTGTATATGAGAGAAAACATACAACCCTTGACTTTCTGAACCTGGCTTATTTCACATAGTATTATGTTCTCAGTTCCATCCATTTATCAGCAAATGACACAATTTCATTCTTTACAGCTGAGTAAAACTCCATTTTGTATATATTGCACATTTTCTTTATCCATTCATTTGTTGATGGACATCTGGGCTGGTTCTGTAACTTGGTTATTGTAAATTGTATTTATATAAGCATTGGTATCATGTCTCAATCACCATTGTATGCTGATTTTAGTTCTTTTGGATAAATACCAAGGAGCACAATAACTGGAGCATATGGTGTTTCCATTCGTCCTCCTTTAAGAAACGTCCATACCAATTTCCATAGTGGTTGTATAATTTATAGTTCCACCAACAATGTGTAAGTATGCATTTCCCTCTACATCCTCACCATCATTGATTGTTATTTGTATTGTTGACAATTACCATTCTATCTGGAGAGAGATGAAATCTTAGTCTAGTTTTGATGTTCATTTCCCTGATGGCTAAAGATGTTGAAAATTTTAAAAATATATTTGCTCGTTATCTGTATTGCTTCTTTGAGAAATGTCTGTTTAGATCTTTTGCTCATTTACTGATTGTGTTATTTGTCTCTCTTGTGTTAACTTTTTCGAGTCCTTTATGTATTCTGGATATTAATTCCCTGTCAGAAAAGTAGCTGGCAAAGAGTTTCTCCCACTCTAGATTCACTTTGCATACTCTTAATAGTCACTTTTGCAGAAGATTTTAAATTTTATGCTGTCCCATTCAAACCAACCATTTGAATTCTTGGTTTTATTTCTTGAGCTTTAGTGGTCTTGCTAAGGTGTCACTCAGTGACTATGCCAATATGTTGGAGTGTTGACCTTATGTTTTCTTCTAGCAGTTGCAGTATTTCTGGTCCAATTCCTAGGTCTTTAATCCACTTTGAGTTGATTTTTGTGCAGAATAAGAGATACACTTCTAATTTCATTCTTCTACATATGGATATACAGTTTTACTAGCACCATTTGTTAAAAAGGCTCTTTTCCACCACACATATTTTTGCACCTTTGTCAAAGATCAGATGACTGTTTCTATGTGGATTTGCCTCTGTATCTTCTATTCCATTGGTCTTCATGTCTGTTTTTATGCCAGTACCATGCTGGTTTTTTTTTTTTTTTTTTTCTATCACTCTGTAGTATAATTTGAGATTGTGTGTTGTGATGGAACAGTATTGCTCTTGTTGTTCAGGCTTGCTTTAGTTATTCATTCTGGATCTTTCATAGGAATTTTAGGACTGTTTTTACTGGTTCTGTGAAGAATGTCATTGATATTTTGATAAGGATTGCACTGAATCTATAAATCTATAAAATGGCCATTTTGGCAATATGGCCA
This sequence comes from Tamias sibiricus, assembly GCA_025594165.1. Taxonomy (NCBI): domain Eukaryota; kingdom Metazoa; phylum Chordata; class Mammalia; order Rodentia; family Sciuridae; genus Tamias; species Tamias sibiricus. Next base: position 79,025,261 of record CM046659.1, read on the forward strand.
TTTTGACAATGTTAATTCTGCCTATTAAAGAACATGGGAAGTCTTTCCACATTCTAATGTTCTAATGTCTTCTTCAATTTCTTCAGCCTTTTGTAATATTCATTGTAGACTCTTTTGCCTCTTTGGTTAAATTTATCCCCCCACTTCTTTTTCTTTTTTTTTCTTTCTTTTTGTTCTTTCTTTCCTTTTGTTCTTTTTAAGCATTTGCGAATGGAATTGTTTTGCTGATTTCTTTCTCAGCAGGTTCATGACTGGTGTACAAGAAAGCTATTGATTTTGTGTGTTATCTTTTATCCTGTTAGTTTGCTGAAATTGTTTATCAGTGCTAGAAGTTTCCAGATGGAGTTTTTTGGGTCTTATAAGTATAGGACCATGTCTTCAGCAGAGATAATTTGACTTCTTATTCTGTTTGTATCCTTATAATTTTTTTCTCTTTCCTCATTGCTCTGGCTAGAGTTTTTTTTTTTTTTTTTTTTTTTTTTTTTTTTTTTTTTTTTTTTTTTTTTTTTTTTTTTAAGTAAAATATTGAGTAGAGATGGTAAAAGTGGACATCCTTGTCCTGTTACTTATTTTAGAGAAAATGGTTTTAGTTTTTCTCAATTCAGTACGATGTTGGATTTGGGTTTGTTATAGCCTTTATGATGTTGAGGTAAATTCCTTCTATCCCTAGGTTCTTCAGTGTTTTAAACATGAATGGATTCTGGCTTTAGTTGTATTTTTTTTTTTTTTTTTTTTTTTTGCCTCTATTGACAGGACAATGTAATTTGTCCTTAATTCCACTTATGTGATAAATAACATTTATTGATTTGCATGTTTTGAAACAACCTTGCATTCTTGGACTGAAACCAACTTGATGATGGTGTATAATCATCTTTATGTGTTTTTGAATACAAAATGTTAATATTTTATTGAGTATAATTGAATCTATGTTCATCCAGAATATTTGTTTGTAGTTTTCTCTCCTTGAAGTTTTCTTGTCTGATTTTACTATCAGGGTAATACTGGTGTTCCTTCCCTTTCTATTTCATGGAATAATTTGAGGAGGATTGGCATTTGTTCTTTAAAAGTGTGGTATAACTCAGCTAATAATCTATCTGATTTGGGCTTTTCTCTGTTCGATGGCTTTTTATTAATGCTTCAATCTCATTTGCTATTAGTCTTTTTAGGTTTTCTATATCCTCTTGGTTCCATTTGGGGTTATCTATATCCTCTTGGTCCCATTTGGGTGCGTCAAAAGGCTCAATTTTTGACAGATGATCTAAAAAAGTCACAACCTCTCAATTTATAACAGTTTGCTTTTAATCTTTTTTTCCCTGCCCATTTGAAGTAGTTATAAAAACTCATATTCTTTAAAATCAGATGGAGTCAATTAGACTCCTTCCAATCAAGTTTTGTTTTAAGATTATCAAATAAGGATATAACATGGTTTTCTATTGTATTTTTTACTCTGTTTTGGTCCTCATCTATCAGACTACTGATAGATTAATTTTTCTAAAAAACTTAAATGCTCAGAAAAAAAATCAAGCCCACAACCTGTGGCTTGCCATTCAGGGCTTTACATTCAACTTGCATTGGCTTTAATGATTCCTGCCTTTCCAGTGTTGCTTTTCCTTCCTTTCACTGCATTGCTTGCTCTTCTTTGTACACACGATGTACTCAGTTTCAGGAACTTAGGTGATCTTGCTGATTTCTACAAAGACTGTATTTCTTTCCATTTCTTAATGGTTCATGTCCTCTTCTTTTTTGATGATTTATTTAAAATATCACTTGTCTTCCTAAATCTGGAATTCTCACCTTGAGTTTCCTCAGATGGTGGATATTAACTGTCCTCGTTCTGAAATTTGGTGCCTCCTTTTGCATTTTTGTGTATAAATGGACAGATCTTGTTGAGTATTCTCCCCTTTTTTATAAAATAAATTGTTTCCAGAAACTTCTTAACCTCTAGAATAAAATGATCACCAAGGTCAAGCTGAATTGATTCAATCTGTAAATGGTTTTATAACATAATGTAATATTATAATATAACTTGAATGAATAAATAAAATCTGTGAATCTCAGTTTAAGTACAATCTGAAATTACTATACAAATATTATTCCTCCTAAGATTCTTAGAAATGTTTCCTTTTATTCAAATTTGCACCTGTAAAAGCTCCTGGTTTTCTATTTAGCATAGATTATATTTTTGAAGTAATGAATGATTTATCCTTTATGTAGCAATGAAAATACATGTATGAGATATATCACATAGTAAAATGTGGTTGACAACTGGTATGTAGTCTGAAGTTCATATTTAGTAGGCTTAGCATTGCTGTACTTTGTAATTTAACTAAATGGTTATCTTTAATTTTAAGGGATCTGAAAAAAATTTGTCTTTTTATAGTCTTTTCACTTTAAAATTACTGTATGAATTAATTGTTGGAATTAGACATTTTGCAAAATATTTTTTATTATGATCCCTATTAGAATGAATAAATTTATTTTTGAAGAAAAAGTGACAAAAGCAAATAGTATCTCAAATGTCAGTGTAAGACAAAGCAACAATCACAGAATGATATCAATATTTTAAGAGAAGATAGATGAATTTGGCCAGGATCTTATGCTAAATATTTTTTATGGTCTGTCTTTGTTATGATTATTTATATACTAGAAAGACATATATTATTGTAGCAATCTATTAACACGTGAATACTGTTAGGGAAACTGTGGGAACAGCAATAAAGATGACCTAAAAAAAGTGTTCACGGTGGTGCACTCCTGTAATCCCAGCAGCTTGGGAGGCAGAGGCAGGAGGATGGCGAGTTCAAAGCCAGTTTCAGCAAAAGTGAGGCACTAAGCAACTTAGTGAGACCCTGTCTCTAAATAAAATACAAATAGGGCTGGGGATGTGGCTCAGTGGTTCAATCCCCAGTATCCATCCCCCCCCCCAAAAAAAAAAAAAAGTTATCTTAGAGACCAGAGAAGCTGAGAGAGATTGCAAAATGCAGAAGAGATAGGAACCAAAAATAGAGTGGGTCGTGTACCTGCAGCTTAACTTTTGCTTACAAATTACAATGAAAAAATTTGAGGTGATACAGGTGTGACAATATTAGCATGATTCTTATAATCATGATTTTAAATACTGTGAAGTTATTAGACAAATGAAGTACTTTTGTCACGTTTTTGTATCTAAATATGATATTCGTGCTAATTTTGAAATCAAGTGTTTCAAAAGTAGAAGAAAAATTTCTCTCAACTTACACACCTTTCAAGTAGACAAATGAATTAAAAATGGATAGATGTACAATGTGCAAATTCCTTAGTGCAGCAGATGAAATTCTTATGTGTTAGTTGCTCAGGAAGAAGAAACTGCTTTTACATTCTAAATGAAAAATCCATCAATAAGGCTTCTTGACTTTAATTCTTCAATATCTTATAATTTTTTTTTTTTTTTACTTTTTTCATGAAATTCACTGGAGTGCTAGTTAGCATCATTTTCATCTGAAGTACTAAAATAGTCGTTGAACCTATTTCCCTGCATACCTCTTCTCTCTGCTCCAATCAGTTCTTTGCAGCACAGTTAGAGCTTTCCAATAGTCAAACCTCATGCTACCCCTTAGGTTAAAAGCAGTAGTGATTTCCATTGCCCTTAAAGACAATTCTGTCACTCTTTCTACAAGGCACATCAGGATATGATCTCTATTTTTTGAGTCTTACCTAGCTACGGAAACTCCCAAATCTATAAATCTAGTACGGAGTGGTCTCCTAAACTCCAGCCATATAACTAGTTTCTTAAATGGATAAAAATGATTCATTCTTCTCTCCACAGATTTGGGGACTTTGGGAATTTGTATATTTCAAGACATTTTGTCACTTTGTCTAGGAGGTCACTTTGGGGCATAAAATTTGTCATAGTTTCTTATTGTTTCTTAATATTTCTATGTTTTGTTTATGTGATTGCAATAAAAACACTAAGAGCTTTAATGAAAAAAATCAAGGTCTAAATTGAACTTATTGTCAATAGAATGAACTGTTAATGTAAGTAAGCTCTTTGACAGGTAACAATTTTAAAATCAGTACAAAATAGATTTTAAAAAACCAAATGAAGGCATTGGAAAGCATCAAAACTTAGATAGAAGCTGAAGGAAATTGTGATCTTGAGAAACTATAACTGTAGAAGGTGAAAATTGTGAGTTTGCAGCTGTTTTACCTGTAGGCTCTCTACAGTCACTGTGTCTATGGAAGCAGAAAACTATAGACTTACCAGCTGGAGAGGACAAAAAAGAAAAATAAACAAACAAAAACACCCAAATAAGCAAGCACAAGAAAGCTCAAGGCTGAAACTATAGCTGGAAATTTTTAAAAGGAAGTCCTGCGAGGGAACTATTGAGTACAAGTTGTCTAAATCTTTGACAGCTGAGTTACAGATGCTCAGTGAACAACCTGGAGGGACCATCCAAAAACAGGCAGAGATTGGAGAGGAACTCATCTTGAAAGTCAGAGCTGCACTGGGTGAGATTTGTGAGTTTGCTACTATTTTAGCTGAGTGCATTTCCCAAACTGGGCATGGTTTTGTTGCAGACAACTGAAGTTTTATTGGCCTAAGGCATCAGAGGATGGAACTTGAAGCTGGCAAAGCAGCTAAAATTTAGGGAGAAAATTTCCAACAATAGTGTGATCTTAGAGAGGACATGCTCCCAAATCTGTGTATATATTTCTGCTCAAATACTTGGTTGACTGCTTAGCTATTGTAGAGATGTACAGAGGGTCAGGGAGCCAGGCTTAGAAATGGAATATTGGGAAGTTTTAAAAACCAAGCAGAGACACCAGCTGTTGCAAAATGCACAGTGGACAAAGTTTGTATGTGGAATATGGACTAGGAAATTGCTTACTAGAACAATCACCACCACAGAAAATAGAAAGGATATCAATAACAATAAGAGCAACAAAAGTCCTCAAACACAACAGACTGCAATATTCACAATGTCTAGTTTTCAACTGAAAATCACTAGGCTTTCCAAGAAGCAGCAAAGTGTGACCTGACCTATACTTAGAAAAAAGAGCAATCAATAGAAATTGAATCTGAGTGGGTTCAGAAACTGAATTTAGCTGATGAAGATATCCACACTGCTATTATAAGTGTGCTCAAAAATTTAAAGAGAAATATTGTTCAAATAACTAAAGGAAAATTGGTCTTCTGGGTGAAAAAGTGAAAATGAACAGAGAAACTGGAGCTATTGAAGTAAGATATTTCAGAGGTGAAAAGCACAATAAGCAAAAGGGCAAATTTAGAGATAGGCTCAATAATTTATTGGAGGTGGAAGAAAAGAAAAAAAAGCAACTTGAAATTAGATCAATAGAAATCACCTACCAAGGAATACACGGAGGTACGTATATTTTTTAAAAAAGGAACAGAGCTTCGGAGAGCTGAGACAATACCAAGCAGCCTAACATATGTGCAATTTATGTCCCAGAAGGGGAGGAGGGAGAGAAAGATGAAAAAAAGTATTTGGAGCATAATGGCTGAGATCTTCTAAAATTTGGTCGAAAAACAAATGAATCTCAGGTTGAAGAATTTTTAATGAAATCTCAAACAGGATAAAACAATAACAAAATCACATGTCCCTTTTATTCAAACTACTAAAAGTTAAAGAGGAAAGTTTTTAAAAGCAGACAAAAAGGAATATCAAATTAAAGTGATGAAATATCAATAAAATTGATGATTGAATTCTTGTCAGAAGCAAAGAAGATATTACAGTGACACATCCAAATTGTTAAAAGAACAAGTAATGAATGTAGCATAGCATCTTTATAAGAAGCTATTTAGGAAAAAAAGAAGCTATTTAGGCTGCAACGAGAGAACATAGACAAACTTAAATCTACAGGAAAATACAAAGTGCACAGGAAACAATAAATACTTGGGTAAATATAAGATATTATAGTTTTATTCTATTTTAAATTCTTTAAAAGACATGGTGGCTTAAAGCAAAAATTATAGCACTCAACTATTGGGTTTATAATACATATATATGAAGAAATAATCACTTAAGGAATGGGGAATAACTGTAGATACACTGCGGCAAATTTTCAAAATTTTGTCAGAAGTGAATGTTAGCCTTAAGACAGCTGTGATAATTAAATATGGGTATTGTAATCCTGGCAAACACTAGATACTATGTAAAGAAATAGAGTTAGGAAGCCAAGAGAGTGATTATAATGAAATACTTATGAAAAATAATTTGTGTTAACATAAAATAAGGCAAGAAGAGATAAAAAATAATAACAAGGCAAATAGGAAACAAATTACAAATGACAGACCTACATAAAACCATAGTAATAATTACATTTAAGTAAAATGGGCGAATGTTATAACCAAAAGATACATTTTTTGAGTGGTTGCAAAACAAGAACCAGAAGAGATACAATTTGATGCAAAGACACAAATAGGATGAATATAATTGGTAGAAAAATATACAGTGCAAATAATAAAAGTAGGAAAGCTGGAGTGGACATAATAACGTATAAAAGACCAAATAAGAAGGGTTACAAGAGATGAAAAGGGACATTTCCTCATGATCACAGGGTCAATATATTAAGTTATAATAATTTATATATGCACCAAAAATAGAGATTCAGAATATCTGAGGCAAAACCAGCACACTTAATGGAGAAACAGACAATACACAATATTGGAGATTTTAGCACATCTGTATTGATGGAAGAGTTTCAGAACAAAGAATCAGCAAGGTACTCAATCAGCAAGTTTGTTTGATTAATCCTATCAAGTATGGCAAAGTTTTATAGTGTCATGGTTGTAGGTTCTAGTTAGGACTATGAGTTTTACTCCAGATTGAATAAACTTTTCATATAAGGCATGAGGTGTGAATGGAGGTTCAGTCTTTGGCTTCTGTGGGAACCACATGTTGAAAAAGAAGAACTTTCTGCACTGGATTGACTTTGCACAGTTGTAGAAATTAATTAGCCACATATGTGTCATTCTCCCTTGGTGTATATGTCTATATCTTTCCCTCCATGATCCTATTATCTTGTCTACTATTTGCACCTTTGTGGTAACTATAGACATCAGGTGTATAAGTCATCCAAATGTGCTGTTCTTTCTTGGAATTGTTTTGGTTATTCTTGTTCCTTTCACTTTACATGCAGATTTTCGAACCAGCTTGACAAATTCCTAAAATAGAACAGCTAAAAATTTTATTGGAGTTACATTGTATATAATTTGGGGGAAAATTGATGTATTACCAATATTGAATCTTTCAAATCAAGAACATGGTATGTATTGATCAATTAATTTAGGCATTCTTTGATTTCTTTTGTTAGTGTTTTATAATTTTATGCATAAAGATCTTATAGAGATTCTGTAAATTTGTATCTGTTATCAGAGTATTTGGTTAGAATTTTTTTTTTAAAAAAGAGCATTTGGTCGTATCATTGTAACTGATAATTTTCATTTTTCGATTATTTATGGCTACTATACAGAACAAAGTTGATATTTACATACTGTACTTGTGTCCTGAATCCTTGATAAACTTACATTTTAGTTCTAGTTGCTTAAAAATAAATATATATATATATAAAAATATATATATCATTAAATAAAAATAAGTAAACTAAATATATAAACATATTACAATATATAAATGTATACAAAATATAAATATTCTTCAGGATTTATGATTAGACAGTCTTATTATGTAGTTATAAGGACAATTTTATTTCTTCATTTCCAATCTGTATTATTCATTTTTGGTTTTGCTTTATTACTTTGGCTAAAACAACCTGACAATTTTGCATAGCAGTGGAAAGAAAATAAATTTTTGCATTTTTGCTGGTCATAGAGGAGGAATATATTTAGTTTTTTTTCTATTAGTTATAACTTTAGCTGTGCTTTATTTGTTTATTTTTGCAGATGTCCTTTATCAACTTGATGCCCTTTCTATTATTAGCTTTCTGATAACTTTATCAGGAAAGAAAGGGGAAGTTGTCAAACAGCTTTTTGTAAGATAATGGGGAAACCAGAATGTTGAGATGAGACTAGATTTCCTGCCTTGCCCATTCCCTTCTGGGTTCTTGCCTCACAAATTTGAAGAATAAAATCCACAGATAATAACAGATGGGAAGAATGACAGGGAATAGGATTTACTTAAGTGAGAAGAGAGAGAACTCCTGCCATGTGGGAGGGGGCCTGGTAGCAGAAAAACCCAGTTTGGTGTGCTAGCTTAGGGGCTTATAAGGTTTTGGGTCGAGCATGGAGCAAAATGTGTTAAATAGGAATTGAAAAAGTATCAAGATTACTGGTTGTGTCCTTTAGCCTCAATTTTATTTTATTTTATTTTATTTTTTTGTGGTACCAGGGATCGAACTCAGGGGCACTCGACCACTGGGCCACATCCCCAGCCCTTTTTTGTATTTTATTTAGAGACAGGGTCTCACTGAGTTGCTAAGTGCCTCACCATTGCTGAGGCTGGCTTTGAACTTGTGATCCTCCTGCCTCAACCTCCCAAGTGCTGGGATTACAGGCGTGCGCCACCACGCCCAGCTAGCCTCAATTTTAATAAACTTCCTGTAACTCTGGTCTGGGTTCACCCCCAACTTTCCTTTTTCCTGCCTTTGGGACATAGGAGATGGCTGGAGGAGTTCCCACAGGTGAGCCTCAAGGCCTTTTACATTTGAAATAGGTCTTGATGATGATGATTAATAATTAAATCATTAATATTTCTACAGATTAGGCTCCTGGTGTGATCTCTGTATTTGAACAAGACCTCAACTGGGGTCCATCACTTCTGACTGCTGACCACTGATTATTCTTATTCAATAGGGTGGTTCGTCCCCTTTCCCTTCACACCACCTCTTTTCCCCACCCCCTTCTTCTTCCTCCTCCTGCTTCTTCTTCCTGTACTAAATGCTTTTTTTGTTAAAATTCTTTTTCTTTTTTTTTTTTTGTTTGTTTGTTTAAGAGACAGGGCCTCAGTAAATTGTTAACATCTTGCTAAATTGCTGAGGCTTGCCTTGAACTTCCAACCTCAGCCTCCTGTGTCATTGAGATTACAGGCATATGCCACTGTACCCGGTTGGGCTCATGAATCAATAATATATGTTAAATAAGATGTCTTAAGTCACAAACACAATACAATGTTATATATTGATCAGTTGTTGAAAATGTGACCAGAGGCTGATAGGAATCTAACCCAGTATTTCCCTAAGAGCAAAGATTCAGAATTTTCCAGTACAGGGTTCCTGGAGATTCCACAACATAATGAGGATGAATGAAAATTGGATGTAAAATGACTGAATTTTGAATGTAGAAAAATTCTTAAAATAAACTTCCTTTGATAATAATTATTATTCTTTTAACTTAGCACTATATTTAATGCATTTATACTTTGTTAAGAATTTTTGTATGTATGGTTGCAAAGGACATCTTTTTTTGTAAGTTTTTCTATCTTGTTTTGAAATCAGGGTAATGCTAGTTTCTTAAAATGAGTTAAGGGAATTTTTTTCTCTTCCATATTCTGGAAGAATTCTTGAAAAATTTTCATATCTTTCTTAAGTGTTTGATAAAATTAACAATAAACCACTTAAGACCATTGTTGACTTTGTTGGAGTTTTTTTAAAGTGTAAATTTAATTCTTTAATCAGTTTGGAAATTCTCAAAGTTTATCTATTTCTTCTTCAGTGTGCTTTGGGAGTTTGGATATTTCACAGAATTTTGACATTTTTTCAAAGTTTTAAATTTCTGTGTGTAGAGTGATCTACCACATTCCTTCTTATATTTGTAATTTCTGTATTTTCTGTTTTCTTAGTTCACCTGGCTTATCAGTTTTATTGATTGGTTTTGCAGTGATGGGGATGAAATCCAGGGCTTCACACATGCTAGGCAACTGCACTACTACTGAGCTATAGCCCCAGCCTGTTATTGATTATTTTTTTTAAGGAACAGTTTTTGCTTTATTTAGTTCTCTTGTGTGTGTATGTGTGTGTACATTTAATTTTATTTATTTATTTTTTATTATTTTCTTTGTTCTAGTAATTTTGGATTTATTGTTCTCTTTTATTCTTTTTACTGAAAGTAGAAATTTACAATATAGATTTGAAATATTTTATATTAGCTAATATAAGCATTTAATATAAATTTAAAATATGCTTGCCTTAAAGAACCGCTTTAGTGACATCACTGAAATTTTGATACACTGTTTTCATTTTCATTAAATTTCAAATATATTAAAATTTCCTGTTGTATACTCTTTCATCCTTATTACCCATTAAAACTATGTTGTTTTAACTTCCAATCATCTGGGGGAATTTTTTAGCTGTCCTTTTGCTATAAATTTCTAATTTTGATCAATTATTGTGAGAGAATATGTCCATTAGAGACTTTGTGTAAATCAATTCTACAATTTTATTCATATTTGTGTTTTTTTTATTCACCTGGAATATGGTCTATCTTAGTGCTTCGTATGTATTTGAAAAGAATATATACTGGGCTTTTATTTAGTCAAGTGTTCTGTAAGTGGCAAATAAAACAAATTGATTAATAATATTGTTCAAGTCTTTGGTATATTTACTAAATGTTCTATCAATTACTGAAAGAGTAATGTTGAAGTCTCCAGCTGTAATTGTAGATTTGCCTGTGTCCACTTTGAGCTTTCTGTTTCACTTAAGGTATTGCAAAACTCTGCTGTTAGGTCCATAAACATTTAGGATGATTATTTCTTCTTGAAAATTGACTTTATCCTATATAACTACTCCATCTTTATTTTTATTTAGTGTTTGCATGGTATATTTTTGTCCATACTCTTACTTTAATTTTATGTTTTTAAGGCTGAATTGAAAGTCATCATCCTTCTTATATTAGCTTCATTTGGTTTCTCCTTTTTCTTCTCCCTCCCCCCCCAGCCCAGTTCTTTTGGGTTAATTTTTTTATAATCCCATCTGTAGGACATTATTTATACCCCTTCTACATTTTTCTAGTGGTTGCCTTACAGTTTGAAATGTATATCTTTAAACCAGAATCTACCTGCAAATAATATTAAACCACTTCATGGGTTATTACCAAGACCACCCTGAATTTCTTCCTCTCTTCCTTTGTACTATTATTATTGTGGTATAGCTACCTTATTCTTGTACAGATGCTCTAGATAATATAGCATCCCTGTTTTGTTGTAGTAATTTATCTTTTAGAGAAATTTAAGCAGGTAAAATGAATTTCATATACCTTCATGCCACTTCAGTGTTTTTTATTTCTTCAGGTGGATCCAAGATTCTTTCTGGTACATATTTCTTCTGTCTGGAACATTTCCTTTAACATTTGTTATAATAAAGATCAGTTGGCAATGAATTCTGTTTTTACTTTCCTAAATGTTCTTATTTCTCAAATAGATTTTCAGAGTATAGAATTCTTGCATAACATATTTTTTTCTTTCATCACTGTGAAGATTAAAATATATTACTTTCTGGTTTGCATTGTTCATGATGAGATATTTGCTGCATATAAACCCAGGAAAGAACATTTTCAGGGCTTAGCACCATGTGGGGAAGATGCAGTAGAGACTTCACCCACCCGGGGTGGATTTCATGAGCCATAGGTAGTGACTAGATCTCCTGGGTCCTAGGGTTCTGCTTATCCTTACTGCCCCTCTGTGAGTGATGTTTGCTTTGCTTAACTTCTTGTGTCTTGCTGGACTCATGCAAGTGGAAGAGGTGCAGGGCCTCTTTTGCTCCTTGCAGATGTCCTCATGGTGCTGACTGGGGTGGCACCTGGGTCAACTCCAAGGGTCTGACAGAATTCAGAACCCAATACCAAGTACGCCAGGCTTTCCTTTCCATCCTTGCCACCATCACTTATCTTTTGGGGTTTTGATAATGGCTATGCTAGCAGGTGTCTGGTACTATCTCCTTTTGGTTTTGATTAGCATTTATTTGACAGTTAGTGATATTAAGCATCTTTTCATTTACCTACTGACCATTTGTATGTTCTCTTTTGAAAAAAGTCTATTTAGGTTATTTGGCCATTTTGAATTGGGTTATTTATTTATTGCTATTAAATTACATGATATTTTATATATAGTTTGTTCATTACTGTTGTTGAAGAGAATTTTGTTTACAATATATTGCTATTTACTTATCCCTTCTACTATTATTGGTTAGTTGAAATGTTTTTAATTTGGGTCTATTAAGAACAGTCTTGCTGTGTATATTCTTAGATATTTGTTTTGGTGAAGATGTATATTTCATTTTTATTGGGTATATTTATACTCTAAGGAAAATTGTTGAATGATAGGGTATGCGAATAGTCAGCTGTAGGTTACTCTAATAGTTTTTAGAGAGATGATAGCAATATATGTTGCCAGTAGCAAAGTAGGCAAGTTTTAGTTTATCCTAGTCATTTCCAACACTTGTGGTTCTCTTTTATTTTTTCATTCTAGCTATTCTGGAAAATATTAAATTGTTTAAATTTTTATTTATCTGATGACTAATGAAGTTGGCCATGTTTTTACTTTGTAGCATCCATGTACATAGCCTCTTTTCTGGAGTGACTCCTCAAGTTCTTTGTTCATTTTCTACTAGTCATAGAGAATACAAAGGTCAGATATGAAGTACATATACATGACACCTGATTTAGGATTATGCAGTGCATGGGGGGGTGGGATTATGAATTATGGATACTGGTAATTTCTATCTTTACCTTTTTTCCCTAAAGATTCTATAATGAATATGTGTGTAAAAATAATCTGTAAAAAATTTAAAAACTAGAAATTAGTCCCATCATGACATAAATAGTGTTTGCTGACATGTGTTGACATACACACAGTCATTTTGACTCACGAACTGTGTTAAACAGCAAAATGGGTAAAATTCTATTAGAGATTTAGAACTTTTAAAATGACAAGAGACTGTCATCCTCAGCATGCTTTCTCCAGTGTTTATCAAAGTATGAATAAATGAATAAGTGGATGAATAAATAAATGTCTCAGAGAAAGCTTCTTTCATGATTATGTGACTGATGACATACCTACTATCCACAGGTGCTGTTAGAATTTTTGTTTTTGGTGTACTGCTAAGTCATTAGCCTCACAACACTGTTGGTTTAATTGCAAAGACTAAATATATGTTTTGTAATTTTGCAGGGTATTAACTGAGATGATTATTGTCTTGTTGGAAAAAGATTATATTGCTGGCGATTTTTTTCCAATGCTGTATAGAGGAGAGATTGATTTGTATTTTCTAACTGATGCTTCATAATTTCATTATTTGTTCATTTCAGTATTCCCTATTATTGATGTGTTTTTAGCCTTATTTGGAATATAATTTACTAGAATTCATGTTAGTTATTATGTAGAGTTTAAAAATAGTAAACTTTGAATGTCAATTGTATTTTTACAATATTGTTATGGGACAGGACTCATACCTTTATATAATATGAATATTATATAATTTTTAAGGCAAGTAGTTGATACATAATAGAGGATATATTTTCTATAATGTTCCTCCCAAAGCTAATTTAAAAAACCCTTAGTTTTAAAATTAGAATGTGAAAGGTCATCAGAAAAGTGGTTGGATTTATCATTGATATGTTACTTAAGTGGAGCATATACATACCAAACAACTAAAACAGTTTCATCTGATTTAGTCACTGTTAGCACAGCTTAAAATGTAATTCACTAAATAATATGTCTGCAAACCCTTTGATTGTAGACATTGTGCTATGCAAAATGTAAAGCTAACAGTAAGTAAAGCTCTTCAAAAAGTATAGTAGCCTTTGCAAATTGTTTGGAATTAATTTGTTTTGAGTAAACGGAAATTAGTCTGTTAAATGAAGCTTATAAAAAAGGATTACAAAGGGCTAGGATACCATCTCACCAGGATAGTTTTAAACCCACACATTTGTATGAGTCAGGAGAAGCACTGTTCTTTAAAATGATCTTATTCCTTCCAATTGCCTGAGCTTTGTGCCTCCTGATGTGATTTGGAGATCTGGCAAAGTATAAACATATTTAGAATCTTATTCATTTGAATACTGAACTCATCCATCAGCAGGACTGACAAGGTCTGAGACAAAGCATTTCGCCTGGCACACAACCTGTACTGAGGTTTTCCTGTGGCTATAATGTAGCACACCTGACAGATGTGTGAGTCATTTAACACAGCGGGAGGTACTCATAAACACCACAGACTGGCATTCAACATGATAGGTATTATTTTTCTTTTGTCTGCCTGAAGTTGTATGGCCTACAATCAATAAAGGATTGAGGAATAACCAGCTAAAGCATAGGATGTGATATCATTTATATGCAATATTTTTCTTGTTCATAAAGCTCAGAGTATCCCAGAAACTGAGATACTTTTTGACAGTGGTGAAAAAATATGCTACATATGCCTCCCTTATATGATCCAAACTAGTTTATAAAAGAAAAGCATCAAATGCATTATTTGTTCATGGAATAAAGATAATGTGGCATCTGTTTTTATGCTTGATATTTCCTTAAAAATATAACAGGCTTTACTAAATTCATGTTAATTTTTAAATTCAACATGGTGGTTATGAATTACAACAACTTTAAGAACACTTTTAAATTCTCAATAACAATGTGTTTGAATCAGAAAAAGAAAGGCAGAAATGAATATATACCATCTGTAGTTTTTCAAATTACACTATATGTCCTAAGGGATGGAGATAGATGCTATTAATTTAAATGTCATGTTTGTATAGAATGAAGCACAGCAATTTTAAATTTGGCTTTATTAAACTTTCTTTTTTAGCTCAAGTTTTTCATTTGGTAAATAGCAATTGGAGCAAATGCTCACTGATCAAGTTTATTTAGATACTTTGGGGAGTAATAACGGGGGGGGGCACAACACTTTCAAAACAGCATTTTATTGCATTTATAAATTATTATATAATCAAAATCATGCAATTATATGGAGGGTTCAGAAGTAAGAAAATTAACAATACTTTAAAAGATCAAATAAATACCACAATTGAACCACGGTGCCCTCCTGGCATATTTAACACTGACTTTAGAAATTTTTTAAGCATAAATTTGTTAGAAAAAGATTCCAGCTTATTTCTACATAGGTCACAGTTTTTTTTTTTTTTTTTTTTTCCTTCAGTTTGCTTCAGGGTTCAGCAATTTGCTGGGTACAGCTGCATATGCAGATGCAGGAATTGTTTCATCTTAGAAAATAACCAGAGCTTAGCATTTATGTGCCAAGGTAACTCTGCAGAAGTTAATGAAAACATTCTTTAAGGCTATGCCTAAACACAAAGAACAGTTTGGAATTCAGAAGCACACACATGTGTCAGAAATAGAGAAATTAGTCAAACAATTTCTTTAATGTTTTCTTTATCCCTCTTGCTAGCTACAGTATTGTTACTGCTTTTTCAACCCTCAGTTCTAACTCCTGCACATCCAGGCTGTCAATCTTTGATTTTGGTCTATTGATGGTGATATTTTGAGCAAGATTTTTCCTAACTAGCTTCAAGATTAAACATTTTGCCCTGCTAGCTACTTTGGAAAGGGACTTTTCAATTTCAGTGCAATCTATATGTGTAGATCTGTATTTTTATTTTCATTTTTCACACATTTATTTGTAAGGAAAGTGAGTATAGCTTTGAAATGATTTAAGTAGGAATATGATGTAGGTATTGAATACATGCTCATTTCCTCAACTGGAAAGATTTTCTTCAGATGTAAACCCAGTTTCCACTTTCTTTGGAAAGACGAACCTGGCTTTGCTGATGAGTTCAAGTCATGATCTTTAATGAATGGTATCATTGCAGTTTCACATTTACTTTTTACTATTTGATAGCTGTCTCTGCTATTAGACCCCAAGCTCCAGAACTGCAGGAATTCATACCACTGCTATTATCACTTTATAGCACTATTACATTATTAATATATTTTTTTTAAAATTTTATTGTAATTTTGAAACATTAAAATAAATACTTCTGGCATTTTCCTTTTTATTGCTTTGCATGTATCATATGATTTTTGTGGACCAAGAAACAACATCTTCTTTCCCTTCCAAGTTTGGAATTACTTGAGAGATAGACCCAAAAGTCAGATACAAATTGGAGGACGTGGCTTAGGTGTGTAGCCATAGCAGGTTAATTTCTCAGCTTTATACCACTGACTTTATTTGCTAATTATTGTCCAGTCTCTACTTGGAGCAAAGATAAATAAAAGTTATCTTCAGTCTCTCTGAAGAGAGAAATACCTTAAAGGGGAAAATTCAGAGGAAGGGTAGAAAGATGATTCAAGAGATTTTGTAGACAGAGGAAGTAAATAGAGTGAGAATACTAAACCTTCGGTACTCATCTATTGTCTTTTTACACGGAGATTAAAAACAAGGACCACTGAGCAAGGAAAGAATCTCTCTGAATTCCAGATCTGTCTCCTTATGTTCAGACATGAAATACGAAGACTGAACTATCTGTGAATTTAAAAAAAAATTCATATCATCTGGCAAAAATGAAACAAGTTTTCTGAACTTTGAGATCTGAACCTTTGAAGTTTCAGATGCAATCTTTACCAATTTGTTATTACATCAGGTAACCAACCTGTTCCCCATTTCTCCCGTCTTCTTCCATGATATTGAAGTTATAATAAAAACAAGCAATACATATCTCAGACACAGATTTAAGTACTTTAAGTGTATAGTCTCATCTTGCCTGGGAGGTAGGAAGGTGTAAATATTAAGAGCTGTGAAGTGTAGAGATGAGAAGTTCATAATGTGTTTATTAGTAGATTGCCTGCCAATATGGTGGTCAGTGCTCTGTAAAAGGTTGGCCATTATTGCTATGATCATACTATGGAATTTCTCATTGTCCAGTTGACCCAAGTGCTGCTTGGTGCTGGGCTTTTTCCTTCTAGGACATTCCCATTTTTCTGTATGTCAGGGATCTCCATGTTACCTTTGGGGAATCTTAGAACAATCTGGCTCTGCAAAGGGCTTGCACAGGCCCCAGGTGGTCTACATGGAGCTCAGCAACATCTCATGTAAGCAGCTCTTGGATGGAGGTCCACACTCCTAGGATAGAGGTAAAGCTGTCATGGCTATACTGAGTGAGCATTGGTATTTCCTGGTATTGGCTGAGCTTCCCTTTGGCTCCCAAAGTGTTGTTGAGTTTCTGTATGCGGACTCCACTCCTCTCCACCTCCTTGTCTCAGATTCAGGTCTCTCTACTCACACCTTTCGTGTACACTAACGACACCTCATTCACCACCTTTCCTCATCAGTGCAGCTGACTCAACTCTATTTCTCCAAGTAGGTGTGAGTGGAATGATCTAATTCTCCCTCTTGTCGCTTTCCAAATTTATTGTTTTGGCTGTGAAGAGCTTCTTTAAAATTATTCTAAAAGTTTAGGGACAAAATAAAATAAATTAAGCACTGATTAGGTATTGATTATTTTTAAACTCACTATAATAATCTCATTTTCCCCTAAAGCGATGGTGAAACTTTTTACATCTTGGAAGAAAATTCAATTATAAGGATGTAGGGAAAAGAAAATAATGTAGATTAATATTCTAATATTCTAATATTAATATTCTAATATTCTTATGGTACATTATTATTGAATTTAAACACAATGTTATCAAATGCCCTCATTAATAAAAAAGTACCACAGAGATAATGCAAACACCTTGCTAATAGTCACAGCTAAAACTGAGCCTAGGGACTTTGCCTCCAAAATACACAGTATAGTACTTATCCAAAGAAACTATGTTCTTTCTTGCCTAAGGACCTTTGTACACACTGCTTTCTCTGCCCAAGGCCTGGCTAAATTGTACCATATTGGTCTCCAAAATGGGTTGGCATATTATATATCCTAGAGTTTTCAAAGGATGATCCACTGAAAAGTAGAAAATACTACAACTTCTATTTATGCATTTCTAGCTACAAAGTAGGAAAAAGTAAAATGTTACAAATGCATACTTTGAACAATGATGCCCTCAGTAGGTCAGCTTGCCTTTGATGCCCTCCAGGACTTTTGAAAAGGAAATTCAGCTCCACAATGAGGAGATGACAGAGAAGACTTGCTCTTATTTGCATACTGCATGGTGAAACATTTTGCAGTTTATTTACTCCCAGTTAAGTGGATTTGTGGATTATGCTTACTCTAAATAAAATAATCCTCAAAAAACGGGCCAGGGCCATAAAAATGTCCTTAAAGGAAGCTTAAGATTAATGGTAATTTAATACCATCACTGAAAGTGCAAGGGGCAAAGAAAGAACACAGCCAAGGATGAGCTTTTCTCTTGTCACATGGAATGAAGACAAAAAGATGAGGCATTAGCCAAAAGAATCAGAAGTTTGTAGGAAGATTAAAATAGAATTCTACTCATAATGTTGTTTTTTTAGTTAAAATGTGTCATTTAACCTTTTGTGTGTGTGTTTCAGGATGTGGGAGTAATGCTACATTTAGTGGGGAAAAACAAGATGGGTGTGAATATCCATATTTTCTTCCAAGAGATGACTTGGGTTAGAGTGCCAGTCCCACATTACTTGCAGAATTATCACATATGCATTCATCACTCTTTTATCCTCATTATACACAGAGTAGTCTTAACAGTAGACCTCACTGTTTGTGTGCAATTTGTACTTTCAATGTTGATAGCAATGCATGCCTACAAATTATAAATGCATATTTTTCATGCAAGGGGTGCATGATAAAAGTTACGAAACTTTACTAATGAGTTATGATTCAATTTAGACAATATATTACTAGAAAACATATCTTAACTCCACTTCAGTTTTCCTCTTCCTGGGGTCTCTTGGCACCCTGTACCCTTTTCTTTTTTCTTTAAATTCTTTTTTTTTTTTTTTTTTTTTTAGTTGTAGTTGTAGGTGGACACAATACCTTTATTTTATTTATGTGGTGCTGAGAATTGAACCCAGGGCCTCACACATGCAAGACGAGTGCTCTACTGCTGAGCCATAACCCCAGCCCCATCTTTTTCTATTGTAATATTTTTGCAGTATGTCTAAGAATTTTCTCTTTGCAGCTAATTCTCCACCAAGACTGATGACAAGAATGGGGACTTGCTTATATTTAGATTCTCTTAATAAAGCAATATATCTCTCACATAGAAGGCACTTGAGGGGATTAATGAATAAAATTCATCAAAACACTACCGAAGACTGCGATGATATGATATGTAAACCCAGGCATAGCTGTCTATGTTTAAACTGTCTTTCAAAATCCAGGGCAGGCACTCTCCTCTGGCATGCATGGTGTCCCTGCATGCCCCTTTAGGGGACAGGATTGGGGTAAATTTGGTTAAAGAATACAAAATTTAGTTAGGGAAGAATAAGTTCAAGAGATCTATTGTACAACATAGTGACTATAGTTAATAATAATGTATCATATATTTGAAAGATGCCAGGAGATGTGGATTTTAATTCTCACCACCACAAAATGTCAAGTATGTGAGGTAATGCATATTTTAATTAGTTTGACTTAGTTATTCCACAGTGTACACATATGGTATATCAAAACATTGTGTTATATGCCATAAATATGTACAATTTCCTTTGCCAATTAAAAAAATTAAAAAAAGAAAAGGGTCATTGAAGAAAGAGGAACACATTTTTTCAGGGTTAAAAGGATGAATATACAGACAACACAAAGAGTACATTCCCTTTATTCGTTCCACTATGATTCTGTTCTCCACATTCAATCACAATTGGGCAATCAATTTTTTTAATACCTTTATTTTGTTTATTTACTTTTATGTGGTGCTGATTGAGGCTCGAACCCAGTGCCTCACACTAGGGAGGCAAGTGTTCTACCACTGAGCCATAACCCCAGGCCCTTGGGCAATCAGTTTTAAGTGGTGGTCTGTTTATGTTTTCCTGGTCAGGCTTAGATCACATTCATCATGGTGACACTACCTAACATTCCCTGCTCTCCTCAAACCTGCATCTGAAAACTCCCCACTCCTGCTTGCCCCATCCTTGGGATCATCCCAGGACCAAGGGATGATCCAAGTTCACCTAGTACTCTGGGAGAACAGAAGTGGTGAGACAGAGACCCCTCTCCACTTCACTTTCTGTCCTCTCACTTCCATTCATATCCAATTCTGTGGGCTTCCGGGTTGTTTTTGGAGCCTTGTTTCCCTTCCTTTTCCATTATCACTGCCAGTCCAGATCATTATGGTTTCTTACACTGACTTTTGCAGCAGTTCCTCACAGGACCCCAGATTCCTCTCCTTGCTCTGTCTATTCTGTCCTCCACATCGAAGCTAATAGAATTTTTTCAAACTGCAAATCTAATGAGGTCACGCCTTTGCTTAAAACTTTCCAGTAGTTTATCAGCCAAGCTTCGCAGTACAGCTTTCTTTTGTTCCTCTAGCATCATCTCTTGTCACATTTCCCTCTTTTCCTCATGCTTATCAAGTTTTAAAATGAACCACGTTTGTTTTTACCTCCAGGAATTTGAATGTGTTTTCCATCTGACATGAATCATAACTTGTTTTTCATTTGTACTTTTATTATTATTTTTATGTTGAATTTTAAAGACTTTATTTAAACATCACTTCCTCCTGAGATTTTCCTTGACATGCCAAGTATGGATTAGATTTCCCTCCTCTCTACCCACACTACATCATATATTTTCCCTATCATTGCGCAACTTGGAGATTCATAATTTTCTGTTTGGTTGTCAGAATCCCATACTACACTATATCAGGGCAGGGCATGTTTCTGTCTTGTAACTGTCTTTTGGTACTCAATAAAGTTCTCATTACATAGTTGGTGATCTATAGATAGTTTCTAATGAGTATTGAATATGGGATGATTTATATGGTATTACTCTATAAACCTGAGCAACTAACCTAAATTAAATGAATAATTTGAATTTTACAAATATAGATATCCAATTTTGATGATTAGTCACATTGGAATCTTGTTTTTGCCCATCTGGAGTATTTTGCTAATTATTTAATGAAATTTGTTAATATAAATGCCATCTGCAAATTGCAAACTTATCCATCTTTTTCTAATCTATTACAAATATACTGAGATCTGAGAAAGCCTCTAGTTCTGAGATTTTGAAGAATGCAAATAAAACTTCTTCTAATTATAGTTACTCATTGTAATATTTTAAAACAGACCTTTTCTACTTAGCTATGAATAGCCATTCATCATTTTTTTCATCCTCAGAGCCTGGTCTCCAAGCTTAGTTAATTATCACTTGTTATCATTTCCATATAACTTGATATCACCCCTATTCTCTTTAGGTCACTTTGAATTCCGTTGTTACCTTTTACACCTTTTTCTGTTGAATCTATCCTGCACATGACCACCAGATTAACCTGTTTTTGACATATGGATATTATTATAGTGTTTTTATGATATAAATAAGTTTAATAAATTTCTTTTATTTCCTAGAGAACTAGTTTTCAAAATTTAATGCAGAGTTTTTCCTTCCCAAACACCTTTAGAGTCACCATTCTATAAGTCAGATGTTTGTGTATGTGGCCAGGTGCTTTGCAAGGAGCTCTCCCTGCAGGAAACAGGAAAGATATCATAGTTTTATGAACTTGAGAGTTAGGAGGGCAACCCAGTCAGCCACAGTATTGAAAGAGTAAGGCGGGGACAATTTAGGAAAAACCAAGAGACATAAAACTCTGGGAATGGCCAGGATAAAAACAATTTTCAGAATAATTTTCTGTTTTATGCACTGTAGTACTCTCATCCTTCACCATTTCTTCAAGAAAAATTGATCAATACATTGAATCAACTGATCTTGTGGGATGTGAATTGCACTGCTCAGTACCCAAAGTACATGTTGAAGCTCCAATCTCAAAATCAATAACAATAGCAGTCACTCAGAAACTATCATTATTTTTGCCTTTCATCTTTCCTTTAGTATTTATTCAGAGAAGCAATTATTCTCTCTCATGAATGAAAATTCAGTCCAGTCCATGTATTTTCAGTTTTCTCTTTGTAAAAAAATTATGGTCATTTTAAGTTTCAAATAGTTCAAAATTACAGTGAAGTTTCCAGCTACAATTCTGTAATTAAAGGTAGTTAGAACCACGTAATAATCAAACTTTGAATCTAATTTAAGGTTAAATTTCTCCCCAGCTGGGGCATTCACAGACAGAAAGCAGAAGAAGGTTTTTCCTTTTTCTCTCTTTTCCAGCCTTTGTTCTACCCTTCTGTTCCCATTTTGCTGCATTTCCCAACCTTGTTAAAGAAGGGGGAGGAAAGCTGGGAAGGAGAGCAGGGATGCTTTGGCCTCTGGTTTGGCTGATAATTCTCTGTGTTTACACAGGGCCTTGGAAGACTCTGCTGTTGCTGGGGGCCCTCCATGTCTGTTTTTCTGACTGAAGTGAATGAACTCTCCTCTGACTTATGGTTCCTGTTGGCTTTCGGCCCCTGGGAATTTTGCAAATTGTTTGTCCTTTCTCCCAGCCAAAGTTCTTTTCCTCTTTGTGTACCAAATATGCCTTGAGTTCTTTAGCAGCTCTTCCTATCAAGAGGCAGGACCCACGTTCCTGTTCCCTGGTTGGCCTTGTGGCTTGCTTTGATACAGTAGGATGTGCTGGAAATGACATTTGAATCATTGTGTCATGTGAAGAAGGCTGACATAAAAGAGAACTCAGAAAGAGGCAGAAATTGGCTTCCTTATCCCAGTTATTCATTCACATTCACATCTCTGGAGGCTCCAGAAATAAAAGTGAGAGTGTCTCACACTGTTCTGCTCCATCCAAGCATCAGGGGACTGATGAGGCCAACAAGTTGGTCCCAGGTGAGATTGTCAGGAGAGGTGCCCAGTGAATCCACAGAACCAGGAGCAAATCAGTCATTGTTGTGCTAAGTCATAGTTTGGTGTGGTTGCACAGTGATAGATCACTGATATGCTACACCAGATGATTTTTACCAGCTAGAACCTAGAATACCGTCATGGTGGAACCAGCCAATCATATCCTTTCAAAAAAAAGGAGTCACCTGTCAATCTCCAGAGAGCTCTGTGGAAACTTCTCTTATTAGGTTTTAGGAAATATTCCCCCCATGTCTTCTACTTTGTTTGTAAAGAGACCCTTTTCACATTTTCTTTCTTTCTTGTGTAGATAAAAGAGATAGCATTTAGCTTTTAGCTACTGGTCCACCACTCCCTATCTACAATTCTGAAATCTAAGAGGCTCTTTAAGCCCAAACTGCTTATACTGTGTGTGTGTGTGTGAGAGAGAGAATGTGCATGTTTGTGTGTAATATTAGCAATGCCTAACATGAAACTGTTTATAATTTTTATTTAACTCATTTGTTAGAAATATACATACATTTTGCTGCATAGCTCATGATAATAATACCCACAAAAGAAGCTATATAATGTATTGCTTATTAGCTTTATTTTATTTTATTTTATTTTTGGTACCAGGGATTGAACCTAGGGGGTTCTTAACCACTGAGCCACTTTCCCCAGCCTTTTCTTTTCTTTTTTTTGTCATTTTAAAATTTTGAGACAGGGCCTCGCTAAGTTGCTGAGGCTGGCTTTGAACTTGCAAACCTCCTGCCTCAACCTCCCTTGCCAATAGGATTATAGGCATATGCCACCACACAAAGATATATTAGTTTTTCAAAGTAAAAAAAAAAGAATTATTAAATACATTCTTTCTCAAAGATTTCAAAAAGGAGTTTCTGCAGTTCTGCAGAGGCTCTTTTTTTTAATATTTACTTTTTGGTGGACAGCCTCATTTTGGTGCCTATGATCTATTGTTTTATCCTTAAATCAAAATGCATATTTTAATAATTTCTGTAGACAGATTAATATGTTTACAAGTAATTGGAATTGGACTTCTATTTCTTGAGAAGAGTTAGCCTGTGTAAGCCAGGATGAAAAATGGGTCAGTGTTTTTATTTTTGTTTTTGTTTTTTAAGGCAGGTCTCGCTAAGCATCTCAGGCTGGCCTTGAATTTGCAATCCTCCTGTCTCAGTCTCCTGAGTTGATGGGATTACAGACATGTGCCACTGTGCCTGGTAATGAAAGGGCCAGTTTTATTTTGAAGAAATGTCTTACATTCTCAAAGAAATTTTCTTCTAAAGGGACTAAAAACTTTTCTGTATGTCCCTTACATTGTATCCTGTTTTTTTCCTGCTATTAAATAAAAATTGTGGATCAGTCCAGTCGGTCCTCCTAATTCATAAAGTATCTAAATCAGGGGAATTGCACCATGTGTTTATCAGTTTTTCATCACTGTGATAAAAAATGTGACAAAAAGAACTTGGAGGAGGAAAAGTTTATTTGGGCTCATGGTTTCAGAGGCACAGTCCATGGTTGGCCACTTCCATTGCTATGAATCTGAGATGAGGCAGAACACCATGGCCAAAGGTCATTATAAAGACAAACTACTTAGCTTATGGAAACTGGGAAGTAGAGAAAGGGGAAGGGTCCAGGGATATAGGCTAAGGACATGCCCTCAGTGGCCTACTTTCTGCAGCCATGCTCTACCACTCAGTAGACTATCCAAATTATCAATCCATCAAATAGATTAATCCACTGATGAGGTTTTACCTCCCATTATCTCATCATTTTACCTCTGACCATTCTTGCATTAGATAAAACATGATCTTCTGGGGGACATTAAAAATCCAAAGTACAGCACACTACACTCTGCAGACCTGTCTCAGGTATCCTGTAGAACTTCAATAGTAGTTAAAGAATGAAGTGGTTCATGCAAGTCTCAAGAGTTCTCAAATTCATGTAATTTAGTAGATTTACCCTTTAATTGGCTTTAAATAACAAAATGCATGATTTTTCTTGGAGAAAGAATTAACATTGCTTTAGTGTGAAATGCACAGATATTTTGTAACTTCTGTATAGCTTTTTTTATAACTTTTGAATAAGTCTTTAAGCTTTTATCCTAACTATCAGCATCAGGTAGACACAGTATAGCTTTATTTCATGAACTTAATTTCTATGCATTATTTGACTACATAAAGCTATTATCATAATTTTTTCTTTTTTAAATTTGCTTTAGTTATACATGAAAGTAGAATGCACTTTGATACATCATATATGATGGAGTATAATTTCTGGTTGTACATAATATGGAATCCCACAAGTTGTATTGTTATATATGTATCTAGGGTAATGATGTCTGATTCATTCTACTATCCTTTCTACCCCTATACCACCTCCTCTCTCTTCATTCCCCTCTACCTAATTTAGAGTAGCTCTGTTATTATAATTTTAAGTAAAAATAATAGTGGATCTATGGCTTTAGTTCTGTTGGAAACTCTACTGTATCTCACAAACATTTTACTTTAGTATTTTTCACATCTTTTTATAGCTCTTAAAAATGTTGGCTTTATCTTCCATTGGACTCTGAGGTTTTTTCTCCAGGTTTCATTTTTCTTGATAGCCTTCACTAATAACAGGCATACTGTATTTATTAAAAATAAACAACCTGTATGCTGAATTGTTTTAATTCAACCACACATGAAGAAAGTGTGTTGCTTTGATTCACCTTCCCTTCCATACTGAGGAGTAGATCTAGTAGTATTCCTTCTACCTTATCTATTTATATAATTGGTTATTTTTAAAGTAGAACTTCACAGTTTTCCAAATATTCTCACATATACCATTCCATTTGACCTTCCCTTGTAGGAGACTGAGTAATGGAGAAGAGTGACAGCCACTAACCAATTTCCATTTAGTCACAAAACTATCAAATAAGAAGGTAAAAGCAGAAGTCAGTTCTTTGACACACATTGTGTAACTTTTAAAGCATTATTGCTCCATATCTAATACACAGGAAGTCTACAGTTTTTTTACACTTTTTTTTCTGGCCTATATCATGAAGTTATTCACAAAGAAGTATGTCATCAAAACTTGTTTATTTGGATTATGAATTTTCATGTAAACAGTTAAGAATTAATGAATACTCTGGAATATGTGTAACTAAGTATTTTTTATACTTGACTACACAAAAAGTTAAAAATTTTAGTTTGATATATGTAAAACACAATTTCTTTGAAAACAATTGTAATGACCTTGTGAAATCCTTTGAACCAATCATTTAGAGGAACATACTTAAACATCTTAGAGAATATCTCTAAAAAATATTAAAATAACTGTAATTTCCAGCGTTGCCACAAGATGGCGGCAAATCACTTTGTTTAGGTTTAAAATTGACATCCCTTTTCCAAATTGAAAGATAAGCTCATTGCTGTTTCTTGAATGTTGCTACAATAGATGTGAGTTACTCAGACTTAGATACTGCAAAGAAATCTTTAGCATTCCTTTCTCCAGCCAGAAATTACCCCTTAGTTGGCATTTGTATTAACAACCTCATAATTCCCTTTGGTTGAAGCATTATTATTTTGTTCTTTTTCTTTTTCAGAATCTATCTCTGATCCTTACCATCAAGCATATTCTTTCTGCTGTTGTTGCTTGTTTGTTTTTAATGTCAAACAGATTAGCCTCCTTCTATTCTATGCCTTTTTCATAAAAATTGCTTTCAATTGAGCTTTGATGATTACATGGCTATTACAGTAATTCCCCACCTGGCTTTGGGTTCCCAAACACATTAAAAAACAAACAAACAAACAAACAAAAACTGTAAAAACACTATTAGTTAGCAGTTAAGAATTAAGGCTACTATAATTGTATCACTGCCTTGATTCATCCCTTTACTTTCTCTTAAGACCTTCCACCTTTTCATTTATTTTCCATCTTTTCTCAGTACCTTATTCTTAAGTCATTCCCTCTCTCTTGGTTAAGGTAAGTCTTATTCTGCCATTAACATGAACCTTATTTATTCTCACAACTCTCTTCCCACTTAAAATTTTTAGTATTTCATTTATTTAATTGGCTTTAAGTAATAAACTGCATGCTTTTCCTTGGAGAAAGAATTAATATTGCTTTAGTGTGAAATGCAGAGCATTACCTCCACTTCTTCTTTCTTAAAAATTTCATCTCTTTATATAAGTTTATTGAAAATTTGCCCTTTCTGGAACGTATACGTTCCGTCAGAGTGCTACAATGTCACCTTATTTTCTTGTTCTAAGATTCCTTAGAGATAGTCTATTTGAAATACATGTCACTATATCTACATAGATTTACATATTTATATGCTCCCTTTAAATGTACTTTAAGTTTTCATACTTTTTATTTTATCAAAGTGACTTCCATTCCCCAGAAGAGAATAAGATTTAACACTTCAATTGACTTGCACTTAATTTGTTCCTTAAGTTGCATCTATAGTGCCCAACTTTGTTATGCAATACTTCTTTTTTTCTATTTGCACGCAGTAAGATTTTTATAATATTTAAATTATTAACAATTCATTATGATATTTAAATATGGCTTTATACTTTCTATGGGAAAAGGCCTTAATATAAATCTGATGTCAACTTTTGCCATTAAAATATTAATTATAATTTCTTGGTGTGACCTACAGACAATTGCTACTCACATTACTTAATGAGTAGACTAGAGAAAAATCACAATTTTTCCATCAAAGATATCCCTCTAGTCTCTAGAGGCATACAGAATATTCTATAGTATCCCTCAGCTTCTGTTTCTATTGTACCTTTCAACACTTTCTGCCTGGATATTCCTTGTTTTCAGCCCCAGGCAAATGTTTCATTTATATAACAATGTGTTAGTGTTTAGAGGACTAAGTATTTAGAGGACTAAATGTGACTTCATCTCATTATAATATCATATTTGATCCAATACCTGACAACTGGTCTCTTTTAATCCTAGGGGTATTTTGATTCTTGCAATGGGTACCATTTCCTTTTCTTATTTTTCTTTTTTTGAAATAGCAAATTTGGCTCATCTCTAGTATTTGAACAGTGCTGCATGGAATAGTTTTAACATGTTAATTTTATCCTTAGATTTATTATTTCCCTACCCAGTTCTTCCTGTCTTCTTTTTACTAATTTTTCTCAATTGTTTATTTTTACTATTCCTTCCTATGTATAAATTCTATTTGATTCACATTTAATTTTAAATTTTATCTAATGAGACAAGGCCTGAGTAAATACAGCTTTAACATCCATATATGACATACTATGTCACTGTACGGGAAGAATGTCCAGGTCCTAGAATCTAAGATGCAGTATAGATATAATAATGTAATAGATATGTTGAAGAACCAAAAGGATCAGGAGCATACATACTCTACACTGAAAAAGATGTAATAGTGTCCATGAAGACTTCATGGACAAATAAATATTTCCTTGAGACTTTCATGCACTCAACAAAAAATACCTACTATGGGAAAAGTTTTATGTCCTTACACTCTTTCCAATATGCAACCCCCACAAGTACACCTGTTCTCAACTTTGATTCTTGGCAACATGGTTGACTAGATTGTCTGAAAATTTCCTGTTACAGTACATTTAAAAAATGTACAACTTGGCCTGTGAGAAAATAAAGGACAGTGAGGATTGATAGTGAAGAAAGAACTGAAAACCAAAATAAAAAGTTGTGGCTTTGGACATTGCCAATCATAGGGTGAGTGGATTTTGTTTGCTGCACTGAAGCAAGAATCAAGGGCTTTGGATTGAAGGAGAAACTTGAATCACACTTCCTGAATAAAGCCAGTGCTGTCAAAGTGCTAAATTCTCAAGGAAAGAACTAATCAGAAAATATATTTCACCCTATGGGAAAAGAAATCTTTTTATGTTTGGAAGTAACATACTTCTATATAACTCAAAGAAGAAATCATAATGGAAATTAGACAATATAAGTGAAAAATAAAGAAAACACAATATATCAAAAGTTATAGGATGTGGCTAAAATAATGGCCAGAGTGGGATTTATGGCAAAAGAAAAGGCTGAAAAATATGAGCTCAGTGTTCAACTTAAGAAGTTAGAAAGAGAACAACAGAATAAATCTAAAGTAAGTGGAAGAGAGACTGACAGAGAGAGGGCAAGAATAAACAAGTAAATAACCAAGGTCACATAACACACACAAAAGTAGATGTTGAAACTTAGTCATTTTCTTGTCCATTATTTTGAAAATCAGGGTGAAAAGCATGATATATTAGGAAAATATAACTCATAAAAGTCTGATTTAGGAAGTGGAAATCATAAAAGTATTATTACTAATAAATTAAAACAATATTTAAAACATTCACTACTAATCTTCTCCCACCCCACCCATAATCCATACATTATCTAGTCAGACTTGTGTTACAGGCAAATTACACCAAACACACAAGTAACTGATCATTCCAGCATTGCCAAAAGTAGACTGTCCCAGAGACAGGAGTGAGCAAGAACATTGCCTGGTTCTGTTACTAGAACAGTCCGCTGAAGGCAAAGTTGATGAAAGGAAAATGAAAAGCCAGATTAATGCATTAATTTAGAAAAAAATCATGAACCAAATAATTACCAACTAAAGTCCACAATGGATAAAAAAGGCATCATGATCAAGTGTGGTTTATCCCAATAATTCAAGGATAATATACAACTAAAAAAAAAAAAAAACTAAAATGAAGTTTATCACATTAACAGATAAATGAATTAAAAAAAATCACAGGATTGTCACATTAGGAACAGAAAAAAGGTCAACAAAATTTAATGATATTTTATAATAAAACAGAAAAGTAAAAATAGAGAAAGATTTTCTAAACTCAGCAGACAGTGGTAAAATTTTAGAAACATCCTTCAAAATTAGAAATGAGAAAAAGATGTTCTATTTCTCACTGTTCTGGTCAGCCCAGTAAGACCAGAATTGAAACAAGTAAATAAAAGGATTGAAAAGGAAGAAACAAATTTCTCTGTATTCGAGGCTCATAGGTAACCCAAGAGAAATCACAACAAAATTGTTATAAATAAAAGGAGGTTTTGACATGTTTATTATGCACAAAATACAGCAAATGCAGTTTAAAATGTAATTTTAAAAGGATAGCAATTTAGAAGGCAACTAAAATGTAAAGCAGTGGGAATAAATCTAATAAATGATGTGCAAGATTTGTATGAATAAACTTATAAAATGTTACTGAAAGTCATTAAAGACCTAAATAAATGGAGAGAAATAGTGTGTGCAATAGAAAAATTCAAAATAGTAAAGACATGAATTATCTCCAAATTCATGTATAAATTCAAAGCAATACTCCATTTAAAACCTCACCAGTATTCATAGAATGTGATAAGATGGCCCTAACATTCATACTGAAGAGGAAAAGGGAAACAAACCAAGGTGGCTATGAAACAGAACAACTCAGGGAGAAGACCACAAATATATCAAGACATTTTAAAGAGACAGTACTTAAAGAGAGGCAGTATTGGTATGGACATAGATTAATGGACTGATAGGTACTGAAAGTTCAGTTACAGCAATATATATTTATGTGTATTTACTGATGTATATGAACACACACATACACAGTTATATGAGAGAGAGAGAGAGAGAGAGGGAGAGAGATGTGTTCCTGTAAAATGGTGAGAAAGGATGGACTTTTATTAATTACCCTTGTGGAAAAAGTTAAAATCTTTATCTTTATTTAATATTTGAATTAACATGCATTAATTGGACATATTAATGGGGTTCAGTGTGATATTTCAATATCTGTATACAGTATGCACTGAGATCATTATCTTTAATTATAGACAATATCAATAAAATTTTTCTGTTGAATGAAGACCTAAAGGAAAAGAAAAAACTCAAAACATTGTGAAGAAAACAAGGAAATACATTTCTTTATTTTGGAGTTATAAAGAAATTCTTAAACAAGGCACAAAGTCTCAAATGGTCTATAACATTGTTGATAAAATGGGCTATGATAAAATGGAACACTTTTGTTCATCTAAAGACATTGGGCAAAAGAGAAAGCTAAGTGAACACATGAGATGAAGATATTTGTATTGCAGAGAGCTGACAAGGGATAACTACCAAGAATATGTCAATGCTTTCTATGAATCAACATTAAAAACTTCAAACACCCCAGTGCGAGATGCACAAGGGATATGAGAAAGAGAGAGGAAGACATTTCATTGGTCAATAAATACATGAAATGACATTTGCAACTTAACAATCAAGAAAATGCTGCTTATAACCACAATGAGGTGGTGATTATAAATTGATAAAACATCCTCGAGAGAGGGTGGTCACTACCTAATAAATTTAATAACATGCATGTTTAACCCAGCAATTCCCTGCTGTGTGGTCTAGAGGAAACATTGCTTATATGCATGAAGAATTATGTGGAAGAATGCTTGAAGTCATTGTTTGAAACAGGGAATGAGGTAATGTAGACTATCAGCAGTAGTATGAACAAGTACTAGGTGGAAAATTCATATGGTAGAATAAATAAAAGTGATTAAAATAGATGAACTGGACAGGTAATGCTTCTAAACATAGTGCTGAGTGATGAAATCTTCCTGGTAAATAATACACATGATATTCCAAATTCTTAACTGGAAGAAAAAAATATATATATATATATACACACACACACACATACACACATACATGGCAGCATAAATGTAGACATATAAATGATAAGCATTTAATTCAGAATGGTGTTTACTCCTGGGGTGATAAGAGGGAGGACAAAGGGCATACCAGCTATATTTATAGTATTTAACTTCTTAAGCTGTTTTGGGGGGTTAATAGGTGCCTATCTACTATTTTTATACTTTGGAATATGTCTTAATAATTTTATAAAAGAAATTCCTCAAAAATATAAAAACAAAAACAATCAAAATTAGCTCTAGCTATAATGTGCCTACCAAGTATATCTAACCATTCTTGATATACCAAAATCATGTACCAGATTAGGATAAAATCATACACCAGCTAGGAAAAAATCACATTTTTAGGGAAAGAAAAATACCACTGACTCATGAATGCTGATCACCTTTTTAATGAGAAATAGAATACTAATAAATCTATTTGAAGCAAAGCAGAGGAAGCAGATGTTGGGCATCGTGTGTGTGTGTGTGTGTGTGTGTGTGTGTGTGTGAGAGAGAGAGAGAGAGAGAGAGAGAGACATTTGAATTGATGAACATAGAATAATTATACTCAGAGGATGTATTTATGAAACACTAAAAATTTGCACAGAAACCATACATAAATTCCCTCTCTCTCTCTTTTTCTCTCATCTGTCTTGCTCTCTCTATCTCTGCTTGGCTCAGCAATAATTTTAAAATATATATCCAAAGTTTTTCCTTGTCAAAATTTATTGCTAGAGAGTGCAGTGCTCATAGAGAATTCTGTAAGCCCTCCTTTCATTAACTCTTTAAATACTGTATAAATATAAACATAAAATGACATATGACTGAAATCATAAATGACTACTCTGTAATTTAAAAATTTGCACTTTCTCTTTATTGCTAGATCCACTATTTCTTGTCTTAGTGCTTCCCCTAACATGGATTTAAGAATCCATTTATCAAAAAAAAAAAAAAAAAAAAAAAAAAAAAAAAAAAAAAAAAAGCCATGCAGCAAAAAACACGAGTATCTTTATTATTTTTTTAAAGATAGAACTGATTATAATTCAGCTAGAAACCTTTCTGAAGATTAGCTCTATTTCTGAGGCTACAATATTTGCAGCAAATGCTTTGTTATTCTTAAGAATAATTTTTCTAACTTCTGCTATAAATATAATATTACTTTTTTTATATGTGTACCAAGGGTTCAACAAAGACTTTCATTAGTGGCTATTTTATCTAGATTCAAAGGCTTTAAAGGAATGCTTGATGCTAATTGTCTTATATGAGGCTTTCCATATTATTAAATTAGGTATTCTATATAAATATATTTCATCTTGGTGAAGGTTTAAAAGCTGAACTGATTACAACCCTGTATTTATATGCTTGTGACTTGTTAGAATCTACTTACCCAGGGCTGATTTCTCCAAATCATTGAAGTATAAGAGCATTTTGTAATTTCTGTATTAATAACAATATCATGGCTGAATAATATTTTGGGTTCCTTGTGAATCAACTGAGGTGCAGATAAGCATCCAGATCCCTGAGGAAGTGACCTTGCCTCTGTTTTCACTCTTGGTTTCTGTGTGGGACATTTGTTTAGAGTTTTCCAGTTCACCCACTGGTGCTAGTTTAAAACTCATGTGTGTGTCCAGATCAGCTTGTTCAATGGCTACAAGGATCTTTCTTCCCAGGGGTCTTAAAACAAACCTATGGAAGCCCTTCCCTTTGCTTGAAAGCCTGGGTGCAGAATGTCAGTGTCTTCAGTGCCTCATAGCTGACTGTATGAAGTAAGCTGTGCTAAGGCACTTTACAGAAACACTGGCAATCTTCTTCAAAGCCATTTTCTAGGCCCAGGGGCAGGGCCTGTTCCCTACTCCTCCTTTATGAGGGAAGGGTCTATTTCGTTTCACTTGACTTTTCTCAGAGATGAAAGCCATTGAAGGAAGGGAATGTGACTGCTATTCTCTTCACAATGCAAGATCATGGGGTTTGTCATCGTTTTTGACAATCAAGTCATTCTTGAAGTTGCAAGTAATCACCATTCATTCCTGAATCTCTCTTTCACTTCTTTCTATGGATTCGTTTAAGAGGGACAGGAATTAGAATTCCTGGTTTGGTCTGGCAGCATGAACTCTGTAGAGGAGTTTTCCATAGCCTTTCTGCTCATGTGAAGACCTTGCCCTGTTAGGATTCAGGTTGCCATTGTGCCCCAACACTTTTTTTCCAGCTATTTCAGGGAGCACTGGAAACTGTCATCCTCTTGTTGATGACATCACCCTATCTTTTGGGTAACTCCAATACATTTTGTCCTTAGACTTCAGCCAAAATTGGATATTTTCTTCTCAATCCTTGGAGAATTTATAATGCAGTTTCATCACAACCTATGTAGTTAGTTATGGATATCTTATAACTTAGAGATAGATTATATAACTTACAGACAGCTCCAACTTAACTTTGCCCATGGTCTGCACAGGTAGCCAATGATTGCCTGTGGCCTTTCCAATAAAATGTATTTCTTGACTGTCAAAGCTGTTCATAAGTAGATTTATGGTCTAGTTATATTTACAAATATGTTACATTTTTACTAAGTCACCAAGTACGGTTTAAAATAAGTGACTACAGAAACACATACCTTGCACCAAATCCCTTCATAGTGGGGCATTCTGTTAACCAAGTGGAGTGGGAGATCATTTCAGACTTTCTGGGTTTGGCAACTCTGTGTTGTTAAATAGGAAAACAGTCTGGATGTTGTCTTGCCTGACATGATCAAACGAAAGAAAATAAGTTAGTACACTGATGCAGGCACATGTAAAAAGAAATCTGGAAGATAAGAAAGTAAACAATTCGCACACACAAGATGGTGTAGATGTTCAGCAGCTTCTGATTCTCAAACTGACATTGCAGCAAAGACAGTCTTCTCAATTTCTCACTGATTTAACTATCAGTTTTTCGTGGTGAAACTTTATTTTAAATTACTGCCATGTCTTAAATTTTGTGTCATGTGGTTTCACTGTCAACTAAAAAATAAAATAAAAAATAAAAGTCACATGGTTATCACCTATTCTGTTGGGAGAACCAGAGGAATGAGTTATAACTGTATAGAAAGAATGACTCTTAGTCTACAAACTCAGTTAAGCAAGAAATATCATATGAGATCATTTTCTTTAAATAGACTTAAATATTTTCTGAGGGTGATTTTTTTTTTTTTACCTCAGTTACTATTGAGATTCCCTCTCCCCTGCAAAGCTGTATGAATTCCCCTGTTTCTATGAAATACTTAAGTATGGTGGAACTCCTTCAGACACTGGTCCCCACTGGTCACCTCTGAGCTCCCTCCTGTGGCTGCCTGTACAGCCTAGCCTTAGTTACTCTTCCAGTGCCATATCCTTAGCAGGGGACTCATCTCAGATACCAACCACACAGCTTCCATCTCCGGAAAGCCGTCACCTCCCTGAAGTATGCAGGCTTTTCTGGTGACTGTATATTTTTTATACCATTTCTCAATTCCAGGGCTATCTTTTCCTTATTTTTTGCTGCCCTCAGAAGAATCAATTTTCATCTTTCTCTGTCTAGGACACTTGGGATAATCTCTTCGAGGAGTTTAGACTTTTACAAGCAGCAATGAGAAATATTTATTCTCAGAAGCTTCTGCTTTCAGGCTGGCAAAAATCCCTAAGCATAAAAGAGCAATCTCATCCGAAATGATGAAGGGAAATATATTGGAATAGCAAACCCAATTTAATGTTTTAATAAATTAATCTGCTGTAATTATATCTGGGATGTTTAATTATATTCAGAGAGATCCCTAATCAGCTTGTTTGTGAACCGCAGTTGGGCATTTATGAAAAGAGGTGATGGCTGTGATATCTGGATGTGAGGGTTCTTGAGGGGAGAGTGTGGATTGTAACATCCCCTGAAGCCTCTAAACTGCAGGGGTGGATTGGAGCCTCCAGATACCTTCTGCTTTATAGTGTGAAGTCCTTGATGGTGGAGCCGGAAAAAGTCCATACAACTATCTCCTGCAGGTACAAGCCAATGCATGGAGTAGAGCTCGCCCTTCACAAACCTCTTTTAAGAGAATGAGTGGTTAATGGGAGTAGAATGTAGCAACCCACCAATATTATTCTCAGTGCAATATTATTTCCCTGAGATGCCCCTAAGCATTTTCAAGATGATAAGGTGATTTCTGAACCATCAAAGACAGTTTCAACTCTTAAATTTGTTATAAATTGTATATATACTGTGTTTAATTTTAATTCCTTACTATTAATAATTGATATTTTGGTGAAGTTTGTTTGAAGTTTTACCAGTCCATTTCATTAATATTTAGCAAAACCTCACTATGTTCTTTTTGCATGCACAAATGCTTGAAATTCATTTATAGCAGAATTGAAAATATTAAACTGCAATGGTGAAAGAATTTTGCATTTGCAACATCTATTCTGTATTATTTTTTTTCAAAGTATAATTTAAATATTGTGATTATCAATAAATTGGATACTGTACTACCACAAACATCATAGTAATTAACTTAAAATTTCCAGATTTTTTTCCAAATATTTTAAAAGATCATTTTAACAAGAGGAAAGTTTGTTTATTATGTCCACTAACTTAATATCTTTCCAGAGAACCCAGATAAAGCCCAAGTCCACTCTTTACCCTTGTTCACCAAATCATGAAAAGTATTGCAGATTATGAAATGATCTCCTGTGTAATTGCATGCATATTGCATTATAGTTGCATACTGCATAGACTCTTCAACACATTGTTTGTACTGTTAGTCATATGATGGATTAGTCTCAGTGGAGTTCTTGGCTGCCTCAACATACTTTAGATACATTTAATTCTTTGACAGGGCATTTGTGTCTTATGTGGATCCTTGTTATTTTTAAGTGTGTACTTTGTTTTCTTTAATTTCCCCATCTGTGTGTGTGTTTTTTATAAATCTCTCTCTCTCTCTCTCTCTCTCTCTCTCTCTATATATATATATATATATATATATATATATGTATGTTTCCAAATGTGTAATTTTATATATATATATATATATGTATATATATATATATTACTAGAAACATGAACATGATTGGCTTTACTCAAGAGTCTAAGCATCTTTTGGTCTCTCTGGCAGCATGGTTCAATAAATCAAGACTCTCTGCTTCCATTGCTGATTTCTTTCAGAAATTACTTATTTTCAACTTAACATGTGTTTTCCACCCAGCTCGTGTTTAGATCAGCAATTAGTGTTCCAGGCCCCCTTTTCCACTAGCAAATGTGAGAACATCCTCATAAGGGGAAGGTGGGGTCTTCTAAATAGAGTCAGGTTGTTTGAACATTAATATATTCATGTTTTCAAATCATGTTGACATGTTTGATCAATATTTAGATTTAAATTACTTATCATATAAGTCAAAACCTGGAAAGGCCCAGATTTTAAAAAATGTAATTTATATCCCCCACTCCTTGAGTTTCTGCTAATTACATTAAAATAATTACATTATTTTTTGCTTGAAAGAGAACATTTGATGACAACTATAGCTTTGGTGAGCAGATAGAATTTTAAAAAGAAGACTAAATTGCAGGATACTTTTTGTTTTGTACTTTTATTAATCAAACCACAGAAGTATTTTTTTTTTCATTACTCATACAAGGACTGCAAAAAGAAGATAGCTACACACTGCACAACTAGGATCAGGCTGGGCCCTTGATGGGTGGTGTAGGCGCCACTGCTACACGTAAAGTGCTGCCTCCTAAGTGGGAGAAGATGGGAAGTGTTGCCATTCTGTGGCATCACTCAGCAGGTGCAAATGAAGTATGAAATGAAAAATCCCAACCCACACAATGCACAGAGAAAAAACAGATAGCACTTTGTAGTCACTGCTGTGCCAGGCTATTTACTGTCATAGACAGCTCGGCTCCAGCTAGGCAAGCGCCCCAAATCTCTCTGACTCTGACACCTGCAAGAGAAATTGTGTTTCACTCTGTGCTACTTTGCTTATGCCGATTCCCTTCCAGGAGGCTCTGTCCTTTCAGAAGAACACCAGTTAAAATCTGTAGTAGCGGATTGCTCCCTTAGCAGGGAAGATTGATGGGACAGTGCAGGGCAGTGCTGTTTGGGGATGTGGGTCATTCTCAGAATGAATGAGAAGTTGATTTTAGATTAGGGTCCACAAGCAATCATCATGCCTATCTTCAGTATCACAGGTAATATTTTTGCTTGCTCCCATGTTTGAAGATCTGTAGGGAGTCTATCCATTATTGGTATCTGAAGTAAGGATGAGTAAAGTGAATAATAAAATTATCTTATTTAGTTCAGATAAATAGTAATACCACATTTTTGAATATATGTTTATTTTTCTGTCAATTCATCTCAATTTATATGTTATATAACCACACCAAGCATATGAATTAATAATAAATAAATATGAGTAATACAAAAGCAACAAATCAAAAATAATACAGTAACAAATATTAGCAACTTCTGGGGTCAGGTCAGGATCTTTGTTAGACTACATTACAGGAGACAAAGATCTGCCTATTTGGAGTCTATTATCTATAAAACTTGAATGCTGCACACCAAAAAGATGAGTACCATCTGATACATATGGTAACATTTTACTAATTCTATCAACAAGAAACAAATAAAGGAGACAATTAAGAAGATAATAACTAGTTTGTTTTACAGTGTTATGTAAAAAGAGGCTCTATATGTGTATTATGAATTGCAATGCATACTACTATTACAAATACAACACCTTTGAATAAAAAAGTGAAAACAAAAGAACTAGTCTGTTTTAATCAAAATGAGAACAATAAAAACTCTAAAAATCAATGCCATTTTATTATACTCAAATGAGAATGCCAATATAAAACGAGTTAGATACATGGAACTATCAAAATAGGTATGAGCAATTTGTAGATGCAGAATTGTTAGAACTTCAGATTGAGTCTAAATTGACTGTCTCTCTGAGGTTAAGTTTCCTCATCTTTGTGAAGGAGTAATAGTAAAGAAGCAATAGCCATCTGACAATGTTTCTTAGGGATTACGGAAAATAATTTGTGGATAGTGCATTGCAAAGTGCCTGGCTCATAATGAGTACTAAAACAATAGCAGCAGCAACTGCATTCACTTGTTAGTAAACCCCCAAATGAGTCCTAGAGAAAATAAATCAAACTTCATATTTATACATAGCCACAACTATCATATATTCCAAATCTGAATAGTTTAGCATTTATATAATTTATTTATATGCAAACCTAGTTGTAAATATGTATTTGGAATAAGGATTTAAAAGCCTAAAATAAAGTTGGGGATACAGTGTAATTCCAGTGGTTCTGCAGGCTGAGGCAGGTGGATAGCAAGTTCAAAGCCAGGCTGAGCAATTTAATGAAATCGTAAGCAATTTACTAAGATCCTGTCTCAAAAATCTAAAAAAGGGCTGGGGATATGGTGATGTGGCTCAGTGCTTAAGAGCCCTGGGTTCAATCCCTGCTTAAAAAAAAAAGCCCAAAATAAGAATTCAGCACTAATATTAGTTCTTAAATATTAAATACAGTTAAAATGTAATCATGTTTTCTCTCATTTTACAAATCTTTAGACACTAACAAATTGTTTTTTCTCCCAAAGATACTCAGTCTCCTAGGAAAGAGGTTTATGTCCATTGCATTCATCATTATCTGAATCTATTTGGATTCACTGGTGGACTGTGATTCCAGAAACCAATTGAAGATATTTTCTTGTTTCCTGCCAAACCTCAGGGATTCTTGTCTGTGCAATGTTCAACAATTTTAATCCATGACTTCCTTGTTATCTATGATAATAATTATCACATTTTGATTGTGCAAACAAAAATAGCCCATGTTTAATATAGTACAATACAAAAAGTATTAAATTATTTTAATCAACTAGATTTTTGACTGGTAAGAAGCATAGAAATGGAGGAACACAGGAATCTATATTTATAAACAATCAGGTTTTTTTTGTCTAGCCTCCTGAAAAAGTGTCCATTTATTGAGACAGAGCCTATATGAAGAAGAACAAATTTCTGAATATTTGATAACTTCTATTTGGACATATTTTTTTGAGGTAACTGTAGGGCGTATATCTAATACACATTGAAAAAAATGGGTATGTAGGTAGAAATATGGGTCTATAGATAAAATCTGGGTCTATAAAGTTGAAAATATGGGTCTATAGTAACAAAATTTAGAATTATGAGTATAAAAGGTTTATTTATGATGGATGCTGCATCCTCAGTAACCATTAAGCATCTAGATAGAATTGCTTTGATTCATGTGCAATTTCTAGGTAGCAGCTCTAATTCCATTCCTTACTTAGAAAACCTCGTTCAGTAATACATCTTTGTTTCTTGAAGATCAGTATCATTCAGAAAGAACTTTTCAAAGTAAGAAGTAACAGAACTCTGGTGATTACAAATATTAAAGAATAAGTAGAAGAATATAAATTAGTGAAGGAAACTGAGTAGCAACTCTCAGAGATGTGGGAGAAGAAAAGGAGAGAGTGGCATCTCAGAAGCCTCCTGAAATAGAGTTTCAAGAATGGGGTAGTTAACTGTCAAAGGTTACTGTACGATCAAGAAAGTGAATAGAAGATTCATTGCATTTTTTTTTTCATCAGAATATCATTGGAGATATTTTTCAGAGCAGTTTCATCAACCTCTTGTGTATGGAATCTCACTGCAGTAGACTGAGCCATCATGGGCAATCAGCAAGTAGATAAAGCACAGTAATCTCAAGATGCTCTAGAGAGCATTGGAGCTGTAGATATGGCAATAGAAACTGGGCATGTTGTGCACGCCTGTAATCACAGTAACTCAGGAGGCTGAGGTAGGAGGATCACAAGTTCAAGGGCAACCTGAGCAACTTAATGAAACTCTGTCTCAAAATAAAAAATGAAAAACGTCTGAGTATGTAGCTCAGAGGTAAAGCATCCCTGGTACTATTCCCTGGTACCAATACCAACAACAACAAAAGGAGACACACATAGCTGGATGGAAGAAGGTTGGGGGAAGAAAGTATTTTGAGGTAACAAAAGAATATGCATATTGGAATGTGTTTAATTTCTGAAAAAGGGCTCAGAAGAGTGTCTATGTTTGTATGTGTGTGAGTAATGGGATGGGGGAGTTATAGTCTTCCAAAACAAAAAGCTTATGTGAGGATTGTGAGGTGTTAACCTTGATTATGAGGAAATAAACTCCTTTCTGTAAGAGGAAATAAGATGAAAATGTAGATATCATAAAGTGGGAAGTTGAGTGGTTTTTCATCTGATAGCACTGATTTTTCCTGAAGTAAGACATGTTTATATTATATAAAGTGTATATATCTCACATATATATACATATATATTATATACTATATATAGCATGCCTTCACTGTTGACTACTAATGAAGTTAGATATTATAGAACCATTTAAACAAATAAATGAAAGTAAGTGCTATGAAAGATGGTACTTTGAAAGATAATAACAGGTCATATTATTCAGATTCAGAGAGAAGATATTCAATTCAACTGATAACCTTAATAGCAAGAATTAGGCAAAAGAAAAATAAAAACGAGGAAAGCATATCATATCAGTAGGAGGAGATGTGACATTTGGTTATTAATGATTATTCTATCAGAATTCACTTCCTTTTA
Source organism: Tamias sibiricus (assembly GCA_025594165.1). Classification (NCBI taxonomy): domain Eukaryota; kingdom Metazoa; phylum Chordata; class Mammalia; order Rodentia; family Sciuridae; genus Tamias; species Tamias sibiricus. Next base: position 79,066,315 of record CM046659.1, read on the forward strand.
TATTGGTGGCCTTTTATGGGGCTGGGAGAAAGTCTTAATTGTTTTTGCACCTTCATGGTCTAGAACTAATATGATTGTTGAAAGAAATCATAACCCCAACCCTCACTGTTCAGGAGATTCTATTAGGTCCATTTTATGTGGAAGCTGAAAGCTCAGTGAGGGGTGCTGCAGCGTTTTGGGCCTGGGCAGGGCTGGGATGATGCCATTTCCTGGGCAGCTTTGTCAGTACTTTGTTCTAGGACCCACTTACTTGGGAGGTTCCTTCTCTTTCTCGTTGTCTTCCATGTTTCCACCTCTAGGGTTGGGTGTCACTCAGGCCTCTGTCCCAGGCTCTGTACCTTCCCCAGGTTGCTTTCTTTGATGACATCCTGCATATCCACTGCTTGAATGATCACATCTAGACTCCTGATTTTTCTCTTTTTATCTGCAACCTTGAGTCATGCTTCAATCTTGTTTTTCTAAATGTCTTCAGAAAAAAAAAAAAGCCAAGTAAATGACCTGTTATCACCTCAAATTCCATATGTCCCAAATTGAACTGAGCATCTTTTAGTATGCCCAAATGGCTCTCTTAATTTGTCATCACTCTATACATCTTGAAACCATTTTTGTTTCTTTCCTCTTTTTGTAAAAAACAAACGTGTCATAAATCTTCCCAGCGAAATGGAAATTATATTTCTTTTTCCTTTCTCTATATACTAGTTCGGGCTGAAGGAATTACATGCTGCAATAACTCTCTGCTCTCTCTGCTCCTTAGAGTTGTCATTATCAAATACAAAAGTCTTTGCCTGGCTTTGTGGCAATTCGTCATGTTGGTGCCTTGTACTTGTTTTTATATTGCCTTGCCACAAAATCTTTCATAAAAATTGATATTCACTTCTAGCACTTATATAAAATCTATTTGAATAGATTTTCTATACATCTGTGTAGATGGTATTCTTTGTCTATAATTATACTATGCCCTTGTCGAGGCTCCCTGCGGGTGGAGCACACTTTCTTACTCCTGGACTTTAAACTTGGCTGTGTGATTGATGTTGGTGGAATATGGGGAGAAGTTCAGTGTGCCAATGTTCAGTGCAGAGTTTATGGATCATTGAGTATTTCTTCTCATTATTTTGTCCATCTGTCCTGCACCATGAGAAGAGTGTGTCCTAGATAGTTGTGTTCCTTTGAACAGGTTGCTGGAGGGAGAAACACCTGGCAAAGAACTGAACTGGACCTTGGGAAGCAAAGGTGTTCTGGAACATCTGCAGATACAAGAGGAAGATGTGTGTGTGCTTGCTGGATACATGCCATATATATATATATATATATATATGTATATACATGTACGTATATATGTATACATATATATATATGCGCGCGCGTGTGCGCGCGCGCACACACACACACACACACATACACACATATATTTCTCATGTATCCAGCAAGCATATATATATTTCCCCCCTTGGTAGAATATCAGCAGAAATTAGTAGGTAGATAATAATCTTTTACTAGTGAAAATTAGCAAAAATTAATTTGCAGATATTAAGCTTTTTTCTGAAGAGAAATTCTAATTGTATTTTCTGAATAGGCTATCTCTGGAAATTCATCTTGTGAATCTGTAGGCTTTCCTTTACTTTTAAAATTGGTTCTTTAGTTTTGGTCTCTTAACTATGAAGTATAGATGACATAGTGAGCCTCTTTATCAATCTTCTTAAGTTTTTGAAGGCTGTATTTATGCTCTCACAGACCTTCTATTCTTTTTCATAGTTCTTTGAACAATTTTCCAAAATTGTTGTTTTCTAAACGGTTTCCAGAAGGACCTATTTCTTGTTTCTCTTCTGTATTCCTTTCTAAGGCCTGATTACCAGCACCTCAGAACAGACATTGACACACATTCCTGTGACTTTTCAGAGATCCATGACATTGTATCATGTGTTATCTTTGATGTGTGAGCATAATTTTTGAGACAATTTGGCCATGTCCTTGGCCTTATAAGCAACTCTCTTGAGTTTCTGCCTTACTGGGGCTCTCATCTCCCAAGATCTCAGTGAGAGAAAAGAAAATAAGAAAAGTTGATATTGCATATTTGTGGACTTATGATGGAATTCTTTCTTTTCACAGTGTATTGAGTGGTCTTTATGTCATCTGATATATATGTCAGGGAATGAAATAAATATGATAAATAAGCACAAGGACCCAATTGGTGTAATATCATTGTTGTGAAATACTGGTAAAGATCAGTTTAAAGAGAAGGAAGACAAACATATTAGACTTTCAAAAAACCTGCAAAATAAATTAAAGAAAGTAACTGGAAATCAGTAATCCAAAAGACTTTACATAGATAAAAGCAGGAGTTATTTCAGGAATATTTTGGAGCTTGTTGTAAAACATTGTTTCAAAAATGTAAGATGGAATGTGGGAATTAGGAAGCATGTTAGGACAGTGTTAGAAATGTCATCTCCTGGGGCTGGGGTTGTGGCTCAGCGGCAAAAGCGCTCGCCTCGAACGTGCGCGGCCCGGGTTCGATCCTCAGCACCACGTACAAATAAACGCATGTGTAAAACTAAAGCAAATAAATAAATATTAAAAAAAAAAAAAAGAAAGAAATGTCATCTCCTGTCCCCTTTTGTTCAAATGTGAATCACTTTATGACTGATGTGGTCAATTTTTGGTGTTGAGCTAATACCCATTTTTTTTTCTCATTCCAGAGATTCTGAGTGGGAAAAGCCTTAATTCTTTTGATTGTCCAGCCTGTGGGACAAATCCACTGGATGCTCATTTTTGTGGAAAATTTTTTATTGGAACACAGTGATGTAGCTGCATCTGCTTGTTTCTATGTCTGTGCTGCTTTTCACTACAGAAGCAGAGCTGAGCAGAAGCTATAGGGCCCAGGAAAACTAAATTTTTACTGTCTGGTTTTCTAGAGGGAAAGTTTTGCCTACTTCTACTCAAGCCCAGTGGCTTTCATGCTTTTTGATTATGTCCTAAGGGAGTAAATATTTTTTACATCCTCACCAGCATACATGAGCACACACAAATAAGAAAATACCTGAGAAAAATATTTCATGCAAAAATTCTACTCAATACACTCTTTTTTCTTTGCATAATTTTATTCTTTTTCATCTTTTAAAAATGCAATTAACTCTTTACTGCTTAACACTATTCCAGCTTTACCCTCAGGACTATGAAAGAATTATTTTCTACAAATATCAATGTTATTCACCTATTTAGTGTATGAAGTTTAGTAGCTTAGTTAAGAAATGCATTTTACATAATGTATGAATTTTATTATCTTTGCTAATATTAGCATGCAAGTGAGAAACAATTAAGTCAGGCATCTTACATACTATCATAGGGAAAAAAATTGAAAGGGACAAGAGCCAATCTGGAAGAACATTATCTAAGATTGTTTATAAGACTTCCTCAAGCACATAATTAATTTCAAATGACACCCTATATTCTTGGGAATTTGGCCCAATTCCATTTATTTTTGTAAAAGTTTTCCTTTGTAGATTGAACAGGAACTTAACATGTAATACATAGACACAAATCCATAAAAAGATAGGAATTAAGTCACTGTCAAATTCTTTGCTTTTTCATTTATTCTTTCATTCATTCACATGTTGAGCATGTATCCAATGAGATTCATTCTGTAATCTAGACAATGTGTGTATCAGGTTTAAACACCCACCATACAGTGGTATTCTTATGAAACCTACTGTTCAATATGAAGCCGAAATTAATCAAATTATCACAGAAAGCTGCAGTTGTGACAAAGCTATGAAGTTGGGATACATGTGCCATGAGGCACAGAATAGGACAATTTGACCTAGTCAGGGAGATCAGTTGAGACTTTTACCAGGAAGTAATGACTGAACTGATCTCAGAAGAAACTCTAGAAATAAAGTGGGCAGGGGTGAGTGAACCCTCATAGTATAGTAGAAATGTACTCTGGCTCTCTCCTGGGAGATTGCTGTTGTCCAATTTCTTCAATATTCTGGTTATATTTTAAATTCATCTTTCTCTCTACTGCCTTTGTCCACAAAATGGGACTATTGCTTAAGAATTGTACCATCTCTTTATTTAAATGTTTCAGTGAAGGAGACATTCACATTTGTGGAAATTGTTCCTGTTCATTTGTATTAAGCCCTGGACAGTTTCCTTAAATAGCTCTATAAATCATCATGAAGACATGACCTTGGTTTTCAATCAGCCTGTATTTATGGTTTGGAAATACTTCCTTGTGAAGCCAATAGGTTCAGAGTCACTGACCATGGATTTATGGTTGCATTTATTGTGACAGTTTTGGACTCTGGAATGATAGCAGGGTAAATCCATGGTAAGAATGGATTTTTTTGTTGTTGAGACCTACAGCTTTTTATGTTTGTTTTTCATCTATGGAAGTTTCCTTTGGGAAGCAACTGAAAATAATTATAATTTTTATATTTTAGCACCTATCTAATATTACCCAGCATTTACTTTCTGACCCTTAATATATTGGTGGAACTCTATACACTAAACAGGTTAATAACATTGATATTTCCTTTTTATGCTAATGTAAAGAATGAGCAAAAAAATCAATACACACTGCTTGCTTTTGTAATCATACACACATAATCATTTCTCTTATGTGAGGAATCTGGGATAAAAAGTCTGTTTTCCTAGAGATGAAGAGCAGAATTTTACTGTAGGAAAAATCTGAAAGTGCTAGTTCAGTGCACAAAAAGCTGGCAGGACTCTGTCGTATCACTCTATATAGGAAGTAGGATAAAATGCCAAATTTTAAAAAGCACAATGGCAAGTACCATTAACTAGTATCAATGGACTGCATTCTGAATTTTCTTTTCTCTAGTGGTTAAATTCTAATATTTTGATTATATGAAGAAGAGTTGAGTTTGTGAAGATTGGGCTTTTCAAAGGAGGGTTATTTAATATCAATTTACATAGGGATGAAATGCAGTAAAATTTTTTTTTTTTTAAGGCGTTGAGAATCAAACCCAGGGCCTTACACATACTATGCAATTGCTCTACCACTAAACTACACCCTCAGCTCCAGTCAATGTTTGCCCCGCCCCCCCCCCCCCCCCCCCCCCCGTTCTGTTGTACTCCAATGACCTACTTTTCAAAGGAGACAGACAGATTTTAGGTAAACAAATGTAGAGTCTAAACGGCTAAACATGATTACGCCAAGTTTAGTGGCCTAGAAATATGCTTTTCCCAGGATCTTTGTAACAGTGTGTTCCCCTCATATATGATGTGAGTGTTCAGGAAATTTTCCTTACAAAGGTCACTACCGGTCTTTGATAATAAAAACAGCAGAAAGCTTTTCTGGCCCTGAATTTCCTTTCCGAATTACCTGATGCTCAGCTGACATGGAGAACTTTGACCACCAGATGGCGCTAGGATTCTGTGTCAAAAGCGAGTTGGTTCTTCAGCGGCTGCTTATTACAATTCATATTAAAGGGTGAAAGCAGTGTTCAGAGAGAAATCTTTGTTAGCACAAAGCCTCTGAATTTTTGAGAGACAAAATTACGTTTCTAGTTCATTCAAAGACTAGTTGGTAATCTCTGAATTTTGCAAGTTAACTCACAGGAACATGAAAAAAATACCTCTTCGATTTATCGATTAACTGAGTGCTCTCATCTGCTTTATATCAGTCCATTGGTGTTTTATGTGGGAGCATGGAAGACGCAGTTGATATTTTCACGCATTTGGAATGAAGAATAAAATGGCTGGTTCTCTGCTTTGCTTGTTCACAGATTTTGTAAACCGAGGAAATGGATACTATGGTAGTTTATAAAACCAGATCCAAACAAAGGAAGAGAGCAAGGATGCTTTCCTGTAACATTGACACACAACACTCTAGAAAAAGGATGAGGTTGCAGAAGAAGGTTTTAGCTTAGCATTTCAATTCTAAAATGGATGGTCCTATTTAATTTTCCACACACAATATCTTTTCTTGCTGAAGAATAGATTAATATTGCTAATCTCACTTATGTAGCAGCCTTAAGAGGCCAAAGCAACAAGGATATTTCTAAAGCAGATTGTAGTCATTTCTGCCGGTATTGAAAATTCTCTACCTGCACTGAAAGTAATTGTGTTGGTAATCTCACACTATTGCTTTAGCTGGAATCTGCGTCATTCTTGGCTCCACGTGAGCTATAGACAGGCATAATGGATGAAGTGATGAGAGAGTGCAGTGATGAATTAATATCCCAGAGGTCCTGAAACTAATAACAATGAAAGGAGGCTTTTGTGTGACCACAGGGTTCCTGGAGTTATGTTATGAAATGTGATTCTGGGGCTGTCTGATGACTAGTAACCCTGTAGAAGGTTAGAGGAAAGAGTTCCTGCACCTGTCAGAGGTGGGCAGGTGTGGGGAGAAATGGGGCTTGCATTTGCTTGTATTCTAATGCAAAGAAATCATGAACATAATATACACTAGATTTCTGTATAGTTAAATGTGACTTTTTCTTTTTTTTTCAAGCAATGCACCAAGTAAAATATCTACACAGGTTGCAGCTCTACTACCTGTTTTAGGTTGATATTTGTTATATAAAATGAATGTATATTAGTGATACATTAAGCTGCTTCTTCCAATATATGTATGTTAAACAGCACATGTAGCCCAACAAAGTCCCTTTTCTATTCTTTGTGATTCTTGGAAATGTTATTGAGATAAAAAGATCCAAAGTAGACATGAAGAGAAAATGTAAATCTCGATTATCCTTCATTCTACATGTTCTTGCATCTAACTCTGAGTTCACCTAATACTAGGCACAATATAAAGCTCTGAGAACAGCAAAAAGGAATAAATGGCTGTTCCTTCTCACAAAAATGAAGACACAAATATTCCCAGTGATAGTGAAATGCGATATGAACTGTAAGAGAACTGAGCAGTGGTCTTTTGCTCAATTGGAATTATTATACTACAGGATTTGAATTTAGATAATCTTACTACTAAAAATAGGTAAAATCCTTTCCTCCATGGGGAAGGTATAACCAGGGAAAGCGTGAGCTTAGGAAGATAGAGAATGAGAACCTTCCCTTTGTCTGAGCTTCTTTCTGGCCAGCACGGGAGAGGGAGGGTGCTGGGATGGAGGAGCATGCAGAGAAACAGACCAGCATCCTGCTCTTCTTACATCATATCTTTACAGGGTTTTAAAAGACCAGCTTGACTAGCTATGTCTTTCCAGGATACAAAAATGTTCACATTTGAACATCAAAATGCATTTAAAGAAAATAATACTTAAAACATTTGTTGGTTTGGGTAATCCATGTGTCTTTTTTTTTCTCCATCCAGACAAGTAGTTCAGTATATTTCACATCTGAATTTCACTGCCCGCATCCTAAACAGAATCATACATATTTTAATGACACAATAATCTGAAAAAATGAGTAATATATATTTATATATATACGTTTATATATATATTATTTGTGATTTTAAAAATGATGAAGTATGCTATAATTTTATTGTACTTATTAATATAATCATTATTCATTTAAATGAAGTAGAAGCTATTACAGCGTGAACATTAAAACATGTATACATATATATAGAGTATTCAGATATAAGCTGGTCTGAAATCTCTGTGATTTTGGTAAGTCATTTATATTTGCTCTTGTGTGAAACACTTTCAATCACCCTTATTGGTAAATCACTTGGAGATCATTGGTTGAAAAGTGCAATTGACCGTGAGTACAGGCGTCAGAGCCTTAAAATTGAGAGTCATCGTACATATTGTCTTCACTGGCATAACCATAGAGATAATTTTTATACAGAGAGGTGGCTCTTTCATTCTGTAAACATTTTAAATTAGATGCTTCAGTAATGAATCTTAGATTAGTAGAAAAATTGGTTGCAATAATAACCCTTTATGCCAGTCACTCTCTGAATGTACTTAGAGCTTTCCTTACGTGTCCTGGCTGGAACAAGTAAGTACTAGTATTTTAAAGTAATTCTTTTACGTGTCATCTTCTATATTTATGGTAACCAGATAACAGGAGAGAAAGCTAGATAGGTTTATTTTGGGAAAAAACGGGGGTAGGAAGGTATTTATTTGAGAGACGTTCCCTAATAGCCCAGATTTCAATTAACTTTTTAAAGTAAAACAAGTATTCTGGAATGATACTGAATTTATCAGTCACAGAATAGGGGAACTTCCTATTTGTGGGCAATGTTGTTTCATTACCTATCCACCAGAAAGAAAAGGAGTCTTAAAGGATAAAGGTAGAAGTAAATTAAACTTTCCTCCATATCAACTTAACTTTTCCAATCAGAGGAAGTTCTCTGAACAGGTAGAAAAAAGACAAAAGATTGCAAACTGCAGTAGAAAAACTGATGAAGAATACCTCACAAACGACCAACAAATTGTAAATGAAAATGGGGTGACTTTCGGGCGAGAGCTGCTAACAGGCTCTGAGGCAGCACTTGACCTCTTTTAATGGAAGTTTTAAGAGAGGACTGGAGGTGATGGAGGGTCATTCAGGCAGGTGTCAATGACTCCTGAGTACTCTGGGTGGGCTGCTAGCATGGTGTTGAAGGATGGCACAGAAGGTGCATCAATCAGCAGGGCAGAAGTCAACTCCCAGGCCGGTCCTTTTCTGCAGCAGTTCAGAAACTGTATGAAGTACAGGACCTCAGATCATTTATTTATTTTATGCTTTTACAAAGACATAACAACAAGTCCTATATTTGTTTAGTACATATGTTTTAAAGCGTATTTGCCACATGAATTCATTATTAATATCAAAATAAATTTTTTCATCTTAATATATATTTCTATACTTAATGTGATAAAAAAATTCACATACAAGTCACCTGAGATTAGAACAATAATATAACGTGATCTTTTTGCAAATACAGTGTTCTCTTATGTGTAGGAAAATTTTGGAGAGAATAAAAGCCATTAAGGTTTTATATGAAAGATACATTAGAATTACATTTGTATCATTGATTACACTGTTTCTCAATTATACAGTTTTGGAAAAAAACACAAGCAATTAATCATGGTAGATTACACTCATTTTGTATTTGGCCAGCAGTAGCAAGTAGTTATTAAGAAGTCTGAGTTCCAATTGTTTCTCTAAATAACACTTTGTAATATCTTTTGCTTATGTGATTTCTGTAATATGCTTTAGTATATGTGATTATTTATACCTAGAATAGATTTCAAAATAGCTTTCATTCCCTTTTTATAATTATACTTTTAAATAGAATTTTAATATATTTGTATTCTTAATGTGATGCCATTACCAGCCTTGCTATTTATCTTACTTAATCTGAATATGAATAATTATAAGCCACATGAATTATAACCACCATACCTGCACTATCAACTGGACAAAAATTGAGTTATAAAATAAAATTAAAATATTAAAGTAAAACAATTACTGCTGGTTTATGTAAAAACAACAACAAATAAGAACTGGAAGTTATGTTAAAAATTTTACTTTATAGGAAATTTTGAGGTAGAGATAATACAATTCAGCATTGGTAAAAAACAAAATTTTTATCAACAGTAATTCCTCAGATGGAATTTCTTCAGTAATGGGAAATATTAAAAACAATTTGAGATGTTGGTAAGATGTTTAATGTTTGTATGATCTTCTGGTATGGAAAAGAGTCACTGACAGTAAAGGAATTGTATTATGGCCTTTACAAGAATTTAATATGTTAATATCTTATTACCTTATGTTAGAATGTAACAGAAAATAAGAAATTAAGAAGTAATTAAGCAAGATAGTATTTTAGATTAAAATAATTTTAAACAAATATTTGTCTTTTTTATTTGGTAAACCATTGACAATATGGCTTAAAATGACTAAATTCATAAGAAAATGTTTTCATCCATGCTCATAACATTCTAGTAAGAAACCTTAGCCATACATTTTTGTATTGACCATGAGCTTCATTTAACTGTAGTCCTTCAGCTAGTGTCCTAATTCATCCAGCCTTCTTTGTTGCTTGGGGGTCTTAATGAAGGTGATTGAATTTATGGTTTCTAAATCACAGGAACTTTTAACACTTACTTCATTAAATGTCTCTTTTATATAGTTAATTGATTAATAAATGCAATTAGTTGTGACAGATGACTCTTCTGTAGCTAAGATTTGAAGTTCTGTTCTCTGGGTCCACACCTCCAGCTTCCACCAGTGCAAAATGACATTTGTACAACTGTATCTGTCTGATAATTAAATATAATTCAGAAAAAAATGGATATCCTGCAGTAGACTGAACTCATCATTGTAATTTTGTATTTCTGTAACTTAATACAGTTCCTGTCACAGTAGAGGTACTGAATACATGTTCGTTGAATGCTTGTATTTAAATTTATTAAACTGATACTCAAATTCAAACAGTCAAAGGAACAGTTTGAAAGTGATGGTAAATCTTACTAACAGTCTCATCAGTGAAGAGACTAGAAATGGTACAAGAATGTGGAGCGGATAAAGAGGAAGCAGAGGAATGAAGAGAAAGGGACTGGGAAAAGGAGCAATGGCAGGCACTGAGGAGGAGTTGGATGTGTCCTTCAGGAGTAGGTGAAAATTTACTCTGTTTCTGTGGTGACTAGTGCTCATGCTAAAATCGGTGAGCTAGAATAGCTGACATTTTTAGAATGAGTTTGGGCTGTATTTAGTGGGTGCTCCTAGGACTTTCACCAGGACATCCAGTGTCATATTGGCTTTGGAACATTTTTTTTTTTTTTCCCTAGTCCTCAAATGTATTTTAGACTCTTCACTCCAGAGCATCCCATTTACTTAATTAGTGCATTTTGCTTTCATATCTCTGTCTAGCTATCTGTCATTCCTCCTGTGTAATTATTCTGACACCCTCTCCATGTCTATTACTCCTGTTTGTTTTTTAAAAAGTTGAGTTCAAATTTTAATGCTTCCTTTCTATATTTGGTTTTCTATGTTCAGCATAGAGTTAAACCCAGAGTTAAGCACTTCTCTGTCTCTATGCTTTTGATAGCAGGCCTGTTGGTTTACTTGCTGTTCTCCAGCTATTGTTGCACAGGCTATCCAAAAGATTTCCTGAACTCTTCTTAGTTCTGCCTTTATACTTCCTCCAATCTACTTCTTCCTCCAAAGTCTTAAGGTCATATATGAAGTAATCTGATTTAGACTTAAGTAATATGATGCCAGAAAATATGTCTTATTTATCTTTAGATTGCTGGAATTTAGGATAGTCTCTACATATCAAAGATGCATAATGAATATTTGTAAGAGAAATGAACCAATGGATCATTACAATAAAACCTCCCAGAATACTTCCAATCAATAGTACTTTTTCTCCATTCCAAACATCATTATTTTTTCAGTGATTATAAAATTCCTTCAGCTTTCAACACATACAGCCACATTGGGCTATTATAAATTTGTAAACAACAACAACAATAACAACAACAACAACAACAAAACACTGAAAGGATTGGGGGAAAGGTGCTGAAGCTTTTTTAATTTTGGAAATGAATGAAGACTAAGGATGATAGCAAAGGCCCTAAAAGCACTGAGCACAGGAGTACTATACCCTAGTTGATAAAGTGTTTTCCACAGTGGCGAGGTCAACTATTCTGAACATACTACACTTGTATACTGAAATTGAAAAAATAAGTAATAAATGGCTGAAGCTGGGAATCAGGTTTATCACTGTTAAAGTGGGAGGTTATAGTCACACAGGGGAGAAAGCTGAAATGTTCTGTTAATGGATTAGAGATAGAGAGATAAGTATGAATCCTGTTTAGCTTGATATGGATACAAACAAATAGATATGGAAATACAGATATGTGTGCATACACTGGTTAGTATGTACACATACATTCTCTTTCTCTGTCAACTGAAAGGACCAAGAAGTAAATATACCTCAGTAGCAACAAGCACACTTGGGACCCATATTTTGCTTGCTATACCACACCAGTATAAAGAAGCAGATCTTCTTGGAGAAATGCTTATCCATGAACCAGGAATGTATAATATGGTCCCAGAGCATCTTGTAGAGCCTGAAGTTAAGAAAGTGCTCAAACACACCTCACCTACACATGAAACATATATTAACCGCCCCCTAACATTGACATTAGATCAGGACATGTTGAAGAGCACATGAGCCTTCCGAAAGATCTTCCAATGGTCAAGTTGGTAGAAGCTGAGCAACAGAATAAATAATGTAATACTAGATTGTATTCTAGAGTATAAAGTAAATACCTAGGATTTCATTCTTATGTAAATATGTGATTGCATAAGTATGATAGTGGTGAGGAATACTCACATATTCCCTTAGTAATTCCAAATAATTCATATAGACATTCTGCTTTTGGGGTGTAGGAAGATAAATTTACATTTCTTACTTATAAGTCACTTGTAAATTACTTTCTGCCAAAGAATACAGTATGTATGGGGGAACACATTGTAACAAACAGTACCTCAGTCAAGGAATGGAGATCAAAACATCAATAGTAATACATCATTTTCATCATAATATGTGTTATGAATGTCACTTTACCTCTGAGGTTTTCTCCTCAAAGTCCATAACCTCAGTCTAATCATGAATACATATCAGACAAATTCCAGTTGAGGAACTTTGTGCAAAATGCCTGACAAGCACTCCTAGAAACTACCAAGGTCATGCAAAGCAAAGAAAATCTGAGACACTCTTACAGCCCAGAGAGTCTCAGGAGTCATGATGACTAAATAGAATGTGGTTTCCTGATAGGATGTTAAAACGGAAGAATGATGAGTAAAAAAACAAGGAAATATGAATGAGGAATGTACTTCAGTTAATAACAATATATCAATGCTGACTCATTCACTATGACACATGCAGCATACTTGTAAAATGTTAATAATAGGTGAAATGCAGTGTAGTGTATGTGGAAAGGCTTTGAACTATCTTTGCAAATTTCCTTAAGTCTAAGGCTATTCTAAAGTAAAGAGATTATATATAAAAACCAACCAACTAACCAACTTAAAGCTTAAAATTCTTATCTCAGGAAATCTGTACAGTCCTGGGTAGTGATTCAGGTTTTAAAATGTATGATTATCTCTTTCCTTGGTGGCTACTTTTATTATTATTTCTCCTTTATGTAATAGATAAAAAAAACACAAGTTGTACATGTTAACAGGATACCATGTGATGTTTTCAATAAATGTGTGCTTGTATAATATTTAAATCAATCTGAACATATCTTTCTATGATTATCTTATTATATGTTACTTAGTAAGTGAAAGTAAATATTTAGCATCTGTAAAAGAAGCAGTCAGATAGTAGATTGTTGTTTTATCTACTTGCAATTTTATAACAAAATACTGAGACTAGTTAATTCATAAAGAACAGAAATTTATTTCTTACTGCTTTGGGTTCTGGGAAGTCCAAGATCAAGGTGCTGGCAGGGTCAGAGTCTGGTGAGGGCTTACTCTCTGCAAGATGGTGCCTAATTGCCATGTCCTCTGGAGAGGGTGAGTGCTGTGTCATCACATGGTGACCCCCTCAAGTGCTTTACAAGACTCTAATCCCATTGAGGAGGGTGGATTTCTCTAATGACCTAAAGAGAACTTCCTAGACTTTCTTTCTTTTTCTTTCTTTCTTTTTTTTTTTTTTTTTTTTTTGGTACCGAGGATTGAACTCAGGGGCACTCAACCACTGGGCCACATCCCCAGCCCTTTTTTGTATTTTATTAGAGACAGGGTCTCACTGAGTTGCTAAGTGCCTCACCATTGCTGAGGCTGGCTTTGAACTCACCATCCTCCTGCCTCAGCCTCCCAAGTGCTGGGATTATAGGCGTGTGCCACCGCGCCTGGCTCTTCCTAGACTTTCTTTTGTTTTCCTCTTTGATATGGGACTTAAATTCCCCCCCAAATCTCATTAGCCACGTTAGTGTGAGCTACAGAAATCAGAATGTAATACATAACCAAGAGTCATTCCACCTTCTGCTCACTTGGCTTCTGAGAGATTTTTTTTGTGTGTGTGTATTAGCCCCTTGTTTTCTGCTTCAAGGGCATATTTTTAAGGCATATGGAATGGTTTTCTTTCTTTTCCTAGATTTTTAATACCTTTAATTAGATAAAAACGGATAGTTGTTTTCAGTCCAAATCAGCTAGTGAAGATTCCTTCTATATTCTATCCTTTGAGTGTTTCTCAGTATTACTTTTTAATTTGGGTGCAAGTTTTCATGTTCTGAATCTTCATAAGCATTTTGGTAAGAAGTTGGATAGGCTGCCTTAGGTATTGCTGGCCAGATGCTGTTACAAATTGGATGGCCCTGCTAAAGAGTTTTATTGGATTATGGATGCTGTCCTTAAAATCATTCCAAAGTAGTTCATAGAGGAATTCTAACTCCAAATTCATTTCCTGCATCATTGCCAAATACTTTAAAAACACAAAGTTTTTAAGTTCCTGTCTGTATTTCCCTTATTTGTGAGTTGACCCTATCTTTACCTTAATACTCTGGCATTTCTCCCAGACCTATTTTCCTTTTGCCAGTTTGGCTTGCCATACATCTTAACTTTTATAATTCAATCCAAGAACTATTCCATCAATCTTTGAAAGTTGCTTGGTCTGCACTTTCCCCCAAGTCTGTCCCATTGCATACTCACACTAGGCTGTGCTTTCACTCTGTCTTATGGGAAAAAACTACTGAATTAAGTTGGAAATGTCATTTGCAAGAACTTAGGTCTCTCAAAGGTATAGGTAAGCTCCCTTCTCCAAGCTACTTGGCTGTAGCACTAAGAACTGAAAATTAGTGAAAGGTCAGAGAAGTGTAAAATCCAATGACAATCTTTTTTATATCCAAAGAATTTACTCTAACAATGAATTTCTAAGATATTCCACTGCTTTGACTAATATTGCTTTAACACTGCACTAAAAGAAAACTAAAAGATGATTTTTAAAATATCATTTAAGAAGTACTAAACCTTCACCTTTTGTTGGAGACACTTTAAACTATTTTTTTTGTTGTTGTTGTTGTTACGTATTTCAGAATATAAGTAATAGGAAAAAATAATTTTAACTTATAACTAACCACAATGCCTTCTGCTCCCAAAGCAGAAAATTAAGTTCTATATGAAATATCTTGGTCATTTGCTTGTTTATTGCAAAAGATAAGGCCCCATGGAATTATCTATAAGGTCCCAACCAACAATGAGATGGCTAAACTGATTTCTTAATAGCCAAATTGGACATTCAGGGATTATAAGATTCACAAGAAGGTGAGAAATGAGAACATACTCAAGAGTGATCAAGTGGACACTGGAAATTGCAGAGCATTGAGAGAGATGTAGACTTGGGCGAAAATGACCACAGTTGCTGTGGTGGAGGGATTGTATTTTGAGACCATAAGTGTGTAATATTCCTTCTTGAGGTATTTTCTGTGCTGGACAGCGACTGCCTCTGCCATTGAAGGTTTGGAAACACCAGGTCCTAGACCTTTTGCTTTATGTGAGAAGTTTTATGGGGGAAATAGGCAAAAAGATGACTATCATAATTGAAGCCCACAGAAATTTTCACAAATATTGTGGATGCTCAACATCTCTAGCATATCAAATGCATATCAAAACTCTAATAAGATTTCATTTCATTCCTGTCTGAATGGAAATGATCAAGAATGGTAATAATGATACATGCTGGCAAGGATGTGGGGAAAAAGGTACACTCATGCATTTTTTTTTTGAGGTATGAAAAGAATATTCATCTATGTGTTTATTTTCATATTTCACCTTGTTCTTTTTTTAATTTAATTTAATTTTTTTATTTTTATAACTTTTAATATGTACAACTCATAGTGCATATATTTAGTATCTTTTTACATACAATTGTTTGTATACAAAGTATATTCGTACAATTCAGGTCTTCAATCAAGCATTAAGGAAAATGATATCCGTCTCATTCAACCACCTTTTTTTTTTCTTTTCTCCCCCTCCCTCCCCTCTTGCTCCCTCCCTTACCCACCCTTCCCTTGACCATTCTAGTGTTCCTGTAATCCTCCTATATACCCCCATCCAACAATACTTTGAAATAGCCTCCTTATATAAGAGAGAACATTTGGTACTTGGATTTTTGAGACTAACTTCACTTAGCATTATGTCTTCCAACTTCATCCATTTACCTGCAAATGCCATTAATTTGTTTTCTTTTATTGCTGAGTAAAATTCCATTGTGCGTATATACGACATTTTCTTAATCCACTCATTTACTGAGGGACATCTAGGTTGGTTCCACAACCTAGCTATTGTGAATTGCGCAGCTACAAACATTGAGATAGCTGTGTCACTGTAATATGCTGTTTTTAAGTCCTTTGGGAATAGACCCAGGAGTGGGATGGCTGGGTCATAGGATGGTTCCATTCCCAGTTTTCCAAGAAATCTCCATACTGCTTTCCATAATGGTTGCACCATTTTGCAGTCCCACCAGCAATGTATGAGTGTGCCTTTTTCCCCACATCCTCTCCAACATTTATTGTTGCTTGTGTTCTTGATGGCTGCCATTCTGACTGGAGTGAAGTGAAATCTTAGAGTAGTTTTGATTTGCATTTCTCTAATTGCCAGTGATGTTGAACATTTATTTATGTATTTTTTGATTAATTGTGTATCTTCTTCTGCGAGGTGTCTTCTCAATTCCTTAGCCCATTTATTGATTGGGTTATTTGTTTCTTTAGTGTAAAGTTTTTTGAGTTCTTTATATATTCTAGAGATTAGTGCTCTATTTGATGTGCATGTATTAAATATTTGTTCCCAATTAGTTGGCTCTCTATTCACCTCACTGATTGTTTCTTTTGCTGAAAAGAAGCTTTTTAGTTTAAATCTATCCCATTCATTAATTCTTGGTAGTAATTCTTGCGCTACAGGATTCTTACTAAGGAACTTGGGGCCTAATCCAACATGTTGGAAATTGGAGCTTACTTTTTCTTCTATTAGGTGTATTGTCTCTGGTCTAATACCTAGGTCCTTGATCCATTTTGAATTGAGTTTTGTGCATGGTGAGAGATAAAGGTTTAATTTCATTTTGTTGCATATGGATTTCCAGTTTTCCCAGCACCATTTGTTGAAGAGGCTATCCTTTCTCCACTGTACATTTTTGGCAACTTTGTCTAATATAAGATAGCTGTAATTATATGTATTAGTCTCTGTATCCTCAATTCTGTACCATTGGTCCACCAGTCTGTTTTGGTGCCAATACCATGCTGTTTTTGTTACTATTGCTCTATAGTAAATTTAAAGTCCGGTATGGTGATGCCCCCTGCTTCACTTTTCTTGCTCAGGATTGCTTTGGCTATTCTGGGTCTCTTATTTTTCCAGATGAATTTCATGACTGCTATTTCTATTTCTTTGAAGAATGACATTGGGATTTTGATTGGAATTGCATTAAATCTGTATAATGCTTTTGGTAGTATGGACATTTTGACAATATTAATTCTACCTATCCAAGAGCAAGGTAGGTCTTTCCATCTTCTGAGTTCATCTATAATTTCTTTCTTTAGTGTTCTATAATTTTCGTTATAGAGGTCTTTCACCTCTTTCGTTAGGTTGATTCCCAGGTATTTTTTTTTTTTTTATGCTATTGTAAATGGGGTGTTTTTCATCATTTCCCTTTCAGAGTCTTTGTCGCTGATGTACACAAATGCCTTTGACTTATGTGTATTGATTTTGTATCCTGCAACTTTGCCAAATTCGTTTACTAGTTGTAAAAGTTTTCTGGTAGAGTTTTTTGGGTCTTCTAGGTAGATTATCATGTCATCAGCAAATAGTGCTAATTTGAGCTCTTCTTTTCCTATCTTGATCCCTTTAATTTCTTTTGTCTAAGTGCTCTGGCCAGAGTTTCCAGTACTATGATAAATAGCAGTGGTGAAAGGGGGCATCCCTGTCTTGTTCCAGTTTTTAGAGGGAATGCTTTCAATTTTTCTCCATTTAAGATAATGTTAGCTCGGGGCCTTGCATAAATAGCTTTTATAATGTTAAGATATGTTCCTGATATTCCTAGTTTTTCCAGTGTTTTGAACATAAAGGGGTGTTGTATTTTGTCAAATGCTTTTTCTGCGTCTATTGAAATAATCATATGATTTTTATCTTTAAGTCTATTGATGTGATGTATTATGTTTATTGATTTCCGAATGTTGAACCAGCCTTGCATCCCTGGGATAAACCCCACTTGATCATGGTGCACTATCTTTTTGATATGTTTTTGTATCCGATTTGCCAGGATTTTGTTGAGAATTTTTGCATCTATGTTCATTAAAGATATGGGCCTGAAGTTTTCTTTTTTGGATGTGTCTTTGCCTGGCTTTGGAATTAATGTGATGTTGGCCTCATAGAAAGAGTCTGGAAGAGCTCCCTCTTTTTCTATTTCTTGAAATAGTTTGAAGAGCATTGGTATTAGTTCTTCTTTGAAAGTCTTATAGAACTCGGCTGTGAACCCATCTGGTCCTGGACTTTTCCTTGTTGGTAGCTTTTTGATGACATCTTCTATTTCTTCACTTGTAATTGATCTTTTTGAATTGTGTATAGCCTCCACATCCAGTTTAGGCAAATCATATGACTCTAGAAATCTGTCAATGCATTCAGTATTTTCTATTTTATTAGAGTACAAGTTTTCAAAGTAATTTCTAATTATATTCTGTATATCTGAGGTGTTTGTTGTGATATTCCCTTTTTCATCACGAATGTTAGTAATTTGAGTTTTTTCTCTTCTTCTTTTCGTTAGCATCGCTAAGGGTCTGTCAATTTTGTTTATTTTTTCAAAGAACCAACTTTTAGTCTTGTCAATTCTTTGAATGGTTTCCTTAGTCTCAATTTCATTAATTTCTGCTCTGATTTTAATTATTTCCTGTCTTCTACTGCTCTTGGTGTTGGTCTGTTCTTCTTTTTCTAATGCTTTGAGGTGTGATGATGTTAGGTCATTTATTTGTTGTTGTTTTTTTTTTTTTTTTCTCTTAAGGAATGAACTCAGTGCAATGAATTTTGCTCTTACTACTGCCTTCACAGTGTCCCAGAGATTTCTATACAATGTATCTGTGTTCTCATTTACCTCTAGGAATTTTTTGATCTCCTCTTTGATGTCTTCCTCAACCCCTTGTTCATTCAGTAGCATGTTGTTTAGCTTCCAGTTGATGGAGTAGTTTTTCTTATTCCTTGTTTTGTCATTGATTTCCAATTTCATCCCTTTATGGTCCAATAGCATGCAGGGTAGTATCTCTATTTTTTTATATTTGCGGAGAGTTGCCTTGTGACATAATACATGGTCTATTTTGGAGAAGGAGCGATGTGCTGCTGAGAAAAATGTGTATTCGTTTACTGAGGGATGAAATATTCTATATATGTCCGTTAGGTCTGAATTGTTAATTGTTTTAAGGAGGCTTAAAGTTTCTTTGTTTAGCTTTTGTTTGGATGATCTATCCATTGGTGAGAGAGGTGTGTTGAAGTCCCCTAGAATAACTGTGTTGTGGTCTATTTTACTCTTGAACTTGAGAAGCGTTTGTTTGATGAATGTAGGTGCTCCATTATTTGGGGCATACAGATTTATGATTGTTATATCCTGTTGATGGATGGTTCCCTTAAGTAATAAGAAATATCCATCTTTGTCCCTCTTGATTAGCTTTGGTCTGAAGTCTACCTTATTTGATATGAGAATGGAAACCCCTGCTTGCTTCCGCCGGCCATGTGAGTGATAAGACTTTTCCCAGCCTTTCACTTTCAGTCTGTTGATGTCTTTTTCTATGAGGTGTGTTTCTTGGAGACAGCAAATTGTTGGGTCATTTCTTTTAATCCATTCTGATAATCTGTGTCTTTTGATTGGCGAGTTTAGGCCATTAACATTCAGGGTTATTATTGAGATGTGATTTTTATCCCCATCCATTTTTATTTGAATTATGGTATTTAGCTTGATTTGGTTTCTCTTCTGGTTGGTATTTCCTTTAGTTTAATATCTCCCTTTGTTGATTTTCGTTATCATCTTTCTCTTCTTCTTCATGAAAAATGTTGCCCAGGATGCTCAGAAGTGCTGGCTTTCGAGTTGTGAAATCTTTTAACTTTTGCTTTCGTGGAAGGTTTTTATTTCATCTTCGAATCTAAAGCTTAATTTTGCTGGATATAAGATTCTTGGTTGACAACCCTTTTCTTTCAGAGCTTGAAATATGCTATTCCAGGATCTTCTTGCTTTTAAGGTCTGGGTTGAAAAATCAGAACATAGTCTGATTGGTTTTCCCCTATATGTAATCTGCTTCCTTTCTCTTGTGGCTTTTAGTATTCTCTCCTTGCTCAGTGTATTAGGCATTTTCATTATAATGTGTCTTGGTGTGGATCTATTGAGAATTTGTTTGTTTGGTGTTCAGTATGCCTCTTGAACTTGGTTTTCCCATTCATTCCTCAAGTTTGAAAAATTCTCTGTAATTATTTTGTTAAATAGATTACTCATTCCTTTGGCTTGAAACTCTGCCCCTTCCTCTACGCCGATCACTCTTAAGTTTGGTCTTTTTATGCTGTCCCATAATTCTTGGATGTTATGTTCTTGATTTCTAACAAGTTTTGCTGTATGGTCTAAATTCTTCTCTAGGACATATATTTTGTCTTCATTGTCTGAGGTTCTTTCTTCCAAGTGGTCTATTCTGTTGGAGATGTTTTCAATTGAGCTTTTATTTTGGTTTATTGCTTCTTTCATTTCTGGAATTTCTGTTTGGATTCTCTTTAGAGCCTCTATTTCCCTATTGAAGTAATCTTTTACTTCCTGTATTTGTTTTTGGAGTTCTTTGTCAAAATGATCTTTTGCCTCCTGTACCTGCTCCCTCATCTCATTTTTGAGTTCATTCTTAAGTTCCACAAACATTTGGCATATGTAATTTCTAAATTCCATCTCTGGCATTTGACCAACTGTGCTTGCCATGACATCAACCGATGAGGTATCTTGATTTGTTTGTGTCATTTTCTTTCCTTGTTTTTTCATGTTGCTTTTGTGTCTATTCTTCCTGCACTGTGGGACCTTGACTATTTCGATTTTACCTTAAAGCCTTATGTTTTTCCCGTAGTACAATGCTATCAGATCACCTTATAATTCCTTTACACTTTTAAAACCTAACACTTTCTATTCAGAAAATCCAAGTTTGATCACAATGTACAGATTTGGTTAACCCAGATATTATTTCCAATTTACTCTGTACGCTTCTGATGGGGTTTTATAGCTTCAAGTTTTGGATAAGACGAGGGAAGAAAGAGAATGGAGTTGACAATTAGGTGGAAAGACCAATTTATATATAATGTAAGTTGGAAAAGAAAAAAAAATTGATAAAAGTGTACGAATTGGTGTAAGAAAGAGAAGAGAGAGAATCAAGGAAATAAAGAGTAAACTATATATAACACCGCTTTGCTACCCAGTTCCATTGCGCTGGTTCTAGAAATCCCAAGTTCTGCATATAACTTGTTTTTGCCTCTGTTAAGTATGCACTGGCAGGATGTAAACATGAAAGATGAAGGAGGAAGAAAAGATGCAAGAGTGAGAAGGAAGAAAAGAAGGAAAGAAAAAAGGAGCGGAAGCAAACAAACACACTGACAATCAATGCGGAAGGGAAAAAAAAAGCAGAACAAAACAAAGCCAAAAAAAGAAAAAAAGAAAAACAAAAAACAAACAAACAAACAAACAAACAAACAAAAAACCTCCCCGCAATCCAACAAAACAAGCAAACTAACAAAAAAGAAAAGAAAGAAAAAAAAAAAGTCAAACCCCAAGTCTCAGACAAAACGGGCCCTGGGAAGCCCCCCTCTTTTTTCCTTTCCAATTCAAACCAATTGTTGTTGGATCACTTCTAGACAGTCTGCGATCCTGTTAGTGGAATCAAGGCTGCATCTTAGGCCAGTGGCTGAACGGTTCAGTGAAGGAGTGGCCCAGGGGGTTTGTGTGTGTCATCAGATGAATGGCACTGGGAACAGGACCCTCCAGAAGGCACCCCCTCCCCAAGCCCACCCACAGTTGCAGCTTCTTGTGGCCGCTGTGCTGGCCTCAGACACGCCCTCCCCTGCTGGCCACCCGAGCCTCACCCAAGTGTATGTTGTCTTCAGAGAGCTGGAGGGTCCCTGGATGGCTGCAGCCGTCGTTCTCCGTCTCCTCCCCTTTGTCTGGGTCAGCCACTGCACCTTTCAAAGATGGCGGTGCTCTCCTTCCAGTCAACAGCAGCTCTGCAGACTCCCGTGTCCTTGCCGATGGATTTCAAAGCCGTTGGGTGGATGTCTCCCTGCCGAAGTGGCACCAGGAAGCCACAACTGTAACTGCAGACAGCGCTGCTTCGGACTGTGGACCGCTCAGACTCTGCCCCTGCTTGCTGTTCGCTGATCTCTGCGCCGCTCTCTCCGGGGCCCTACTGCTGAGGGTCGCGTCCATTGGAGTGTGGATTTGAACTGGTGTTGTCGACCCGCGGTCTCCCGTGGTCCCCCAGCACCAATTCCGCCAGCTGTTATCGCTGGTTTCACGCTGGTGTGCCCTGATTGTGCCTGGGGTTGCAGTCACAGCGCAGTCTCCCCACACTGACTTTGTTTCGCACGGCCTGTGTACCACCCAGGCGGTTTTGCAGAAGCCTCCCGGCTCCAGCCGCTGCAGACAGCTTGTCTCTTTCTCTCTCTGGTAGTGGTAATCAAACCATCCAGGAGATCGGTATTTTCAGCCTATATATATATGATGAAAGGCAATTTATCTGCTTTGTTGGATTCTTTCCACAGAGCTGCCCTGAAGTGCAGCTTCCTCTAATCAGCGATCTTGGATCTCTCCTCACCTTGTTCTTTAACATCTAGTTTGTTTCATTTTATGGGATACATAACATTAACAGAATACTAAAAGAATTTAATTTGTAAATATATAAAAATTGCACATACAAACTACGAAAGCTCAAACTTCATTCTATTTTTTTTGCTTTCTTTTTCTTTTTTTTTTTTTTACATTTCATATTATACTTGTAGAGAACATTTTTACATATCTCTGGTTGTATACAAAGTATATTCACAGCATTCATGACTTCACACAGGCACTTAGGGTAATGATATCTATCTAGTTTTTGTGGGACTACACGTTAGTACAATCTCTCTGGAAAGAAGTGTGGAGATTCCTTGAAAAGCTAGGAATGGAGCCACCACATGACCCAGCTGTCCCACTCCTTAGTATTTATCCAGAACTAAAATCAGCATACTATAGTGATACAGCCATTTCAATGTTTATAGCAGCACAATTCACAATAGCCAAATTAAGGAATCAGTTCAGATGCCAGTTAATAGATGAATGGATTAATAAAATGTGGTACATATACACAATAGAGTTTTTCCTCAGCCATAAAGAAGAATGAAATAATGGCAGACAGGCACAGTGGCACACGCCTGTAATCCCAGCACTTGGGAGGCTGAGGCAGGAGGATGGTGAGTTCAAAGCCAGCCTCAGCAATGGCAAGGCACTTAGCAACTCAGTGAGACCCTGTCTCTAATAAAATACAAAAAAGGTCTGGGGATGTGGCCGAGTGGTCGAATGCCCCTGAGTTCAATCCCTGGTACATTGCTGGTTATTGAATGTAAACAGAGAACATCATGTTAAGTGAAATAAGCCAGATTCAGAAAATCAAGTGTCACATGTGAAAACTAGAGAAGGGGTGATCAAAATATATCACAAACATATAGGGAAGATAAGTGGAATAGAGACCAAGAGGGAGGGAGGAGAGATGGGGAAGGAGAGGAATCAATTTAAGAAAATCATGTTATGTGCATATATAAAATATACCACAGGGAATTTCACCTTTATATATGTGTGGAAAGCACCAATCAAGGATAGATAACTGGATGAGCAAGAGGAGGATCACTGGAATCAGTGGAGTGGAGGTGGAGGTGAAACGAAGGGGGAGGAGAGAGGAATGGGAACTGAAATGGAGTGGGTCAGATTCTGTGCATGTATGATTTTGATTTTGAACCCAGTCATTATGTATAACTATAATGCTTTAATAAAGAAAGAAATATTGTGGATGTGAACACATTTTATTAATATCTCAAGTGACGGAAGAAAACTTTTAAAGACTCCTTCAATAGCCAATGATGAAACAAAATTTTGCAACAAATAATGATTATTTTAAATTCTAACCCAACAAATATAATAAGTATCCATGAGTTCATACTTATATATAGCATTAATAAATAAGTAAATAAAAGGAATAAAAAAACCCCATTTTCCTAACAGGACTATTCCAGATAGTATACGTTCACATTCATATCCAGGAGGTAGATCTTAAGTTTACTTTCTTCAAGTGAGAGTTAGACTTAAGCAATCACTTACAAAATATAGAGCATGGAAAAAGAAAAATTATGTTTTTATAGTGTAGACACTGGTCTACATTGTCACAAAGCATTTAACCTAGTGTCAAGTTTAATGACATTAGTTATAAATCATGTCACTATCATATATCCCTTGATATGATGCAAAGGGAAGGGTATTTTACCTCTGTGAATTCTTTCACAAAACCACCAAGCCAAATCCAATCACAAGAAATCATCTGTATTAGTTAGCTTTTCTTCACTGTGATAAATAGTTGAGAAAAACAATTCAAATGAGATAGAATTTATTTTGGCTCATGACTTGCTCCATCACTTTGGGCATAAGGCAAAGCAGAACATCATTGCAGAGGTATATGACTGAGGAAAACTGCTCACCCTCTGGCTAGTAGGTAAGGAGAGGGGGAGATACAGAGAAAGAGAGGGATGGAGAAAGGGCTGAGGACAAGATCTACACTTCTGGGACATATCCTCATGACCTAATTCCTTCAACTACGCCTCACCTCCTACAGTTGAATAACCTCACAATAATCACATCAAATTTAAATTCTTTAATGGATTAATCTATTGATAAGGGTAGAGCCCATGATCTAATTACCTGCCCAAAGGCTAGCTCTGAACACTGCTTTATTGGGGACCTACCCTTCAACACAGCCCAAATCTGAATTAAGTCTATA
Source organism: Tamias sibiricus (assembly GCA_025594165.1). Taxonomy (NCBI): domain Eukaryota; kingdom Metazoa; phylum Chordata; class Mammalia; order Rodentia; family Sciuridae; genus Tamias; species Tamias sibiricus. Next base: position 79,091,253 of record CM046659.1, read on the forward strand.
ATGTAGTAACTTTGAACTAATGTCAATCTCTTAGCTTTGATAAGTATATCATAGTTATGCAGAAATGTTAATGTTTAAAGAAAGCTGGGTAAATGTATATGAGAACTCTCCATATTAAAACACAATAATCTAAAATTATTCCTGTGTGAAGTTTACTAAAAGATTAAAGGATGTGTTATTTAGCAAAACTGCATTATATTTGCTTCTATAAATAAATTTTAATTCAATAGTTCAAATAAATATACTAATTGAATGATTTTACAGGAATGCTTTTAATTTAGGTACCTGAAATACTTGAGTGAAAGCAATGAAACTGCTGACTTCATGGTGTTTTAAATAGAGTAGATATGTGAGTTTTACTATATGTCAGAAGTTGATGAATATTATTAAAACTATAATGCAGGGGAAAGGATGCTCTGTAGTAAGCAATTCAGTTTGATAAAGTGGCACTCAGTCTCATTGAAAGGTGATAGTAAAGCTAAGCCCTCCAGAATGTGAGTGAAGTAGCTGTACCAGGAGCATTCCAGGTAGAGTGAACAGGCAGTGTTCCTGAGAGTGGGCACACACTAGAAACTTTTCTAAGTAATAGCAAAGTGGACAGTGTATCTGTAACTAGCAAGGAGAAGAAGAGTATTGTAGGTGATACATAGGGTGAGGGATTGAGTTGAACACAGCATTGTTAGAATGTTGGCTTTTGCTCTGATGAAGGTGAGGAAATATTTCAGCATTCTCAGTGGAGATTTGCTGGGATTTTTCTTTGGTCTGTGTTATGGTTTGGATCTGGAATGTTTTCCCAGATCCAAAATTCATATATTGAAAAATAGTCCCCAATGTGGTAAATTTTAAAGGTGGGGCTTTCAGGAAATTATTGGATTGTGAGGGCTGTAATCTCATCAGGGAATTAGTTCATTTGGTGGATTAATAATTTAAATGGTGTCCTGGGTGGTAATTGTAGCCCCGTGCTGTGTGGTTGGAGGAAGCAGATCACTAGGGCTATGACCTTGGGGATTATATCTGGCCCTCCTGCTTTCCTGTCTCTGTCTGTCTGTCTGTCTGTCTCTGTTTCCCAACTGACATGCTCTGAGAGCTTTATCCATCTCTCCCTCCCACCATGATTTTTCTGCAATGGAATCAGCCAGCTAGCCATGGACTGAATCCTCTGAAATTGTGAATTCAAATAAATCTTCCCTGCTTAAACTTGTCGGGTATTTTGGTCACAACAATGGAAAGTTGACTAAGACAGCCTGAATGGGATTAATGCACCTGTTGTGTTGCCAGTAGATGATGAACTAGCAAGTGTAGAAATAAGACATACAAGTTTTTCATTTTTTCTCATAAAATTATTTTTTAATATTCTTTCTGTGAATCTCAGGTTTACATTAAAAAAATAAGATGAGTTGCAAGTATAATTTGCTTTTACAAAATTATTGAATTATTACCATTTCTTCTTTTAGGCATCTGAGAGAAATTAAATATTGTTTTATTGAAAGTAGAGATCATCATAACAAATAATTTTTATAAGAAATTTCACAGTCAAGAGAGATGATCTAATATTTCTAAAATAAAGTTAATATAAAACTTTGGATTGGATCCAAATGACATACTTTAGAACCTCTAATCTGAGAGAGATAAAGAGCAGAGAGAGAGAGAGAGAGAGAGAGAGAGAGAGAGATCATCTGTACATACGCAAATTTCAGTGTATCAAATACAAGTATATAAGATATAATTCTTTAAACTTTTCTGGGTCAGGCATTGACCCAGAAAATATAATAATAATTCTTATTAAAATCATCTGCTGTAATCAGACATTAAAAACAAACTTCATTTCTTTTTTAATTTAAATTTTAAATTCAATGCTGGTGCATATTATTAGTTATTAAATAAAAATGACAATTCTGTACATTCAGAAATTAGCAAGAAGTAAACATATATAAATTTCCTTTATTAAGTAAATTTGAGGTGAGGAAAACACACGTTCTTTTATTGCACTTTAATAAAACTACTTGGCCTTACAAATTCCAACAGCCAAATAATTTTGGAAAAAATATCTCATGTTATGTGCTTTTGCCCTATCAGTAGCATTTTACTCTTCTCTCATTTTTTCATTTGCCTTTAAAAATCAGTAACTAATTTATTGCCTATGTATTACAGAAAATGATAATGTATTAATGACTAAAATTATCTCCCAAGTGATGATACTATATATGGAGTAACTTAGTACAATTGTGCTGTTAATATTGATTGAACTATGGGTTGTGATAATAATATGTAGGAATGGGATATGAATTAACTAAGATTTATTTTGGAAGACTCAAATGTCATCAGAATATCTGTTTATCATTGGCATTTTTTGGTAAGAATTTTTGTTAGTAAAATATATTTGAGTTGCTATTTAACCAATTTTGAATTAACACTATTTTTGGTTATAGAATGAATTGTAAAAGAAATTATTTTTGTGTTTTATTTTCAAATGCAATACATGTAAAAACAAACAATGCTATGACAGAAAAATAGAAATCTTGTTCACTTCTTGGCAGCATCAGTTCATTCCTTCATTGCGGGAAACTTGAGGAATGTTTAGTAAAATGCTGACAAGTGGACTTCAGAAAATCTCATTAGTAATATTTTTTTTCCTGTGTAAGTGAAGAAGGGAAGGTAATTATAGAAACTCAAAGTTTAGTCCTCAAATTAAAGCCAAACTTAAATATGGTTTAAAGCCTTTATCCCTTTAAGCTCACCTCTCTTACTGCTTTTTGATTTTGTGGTGGTTCATCCATATTAATGTACCTAATGACAGACGCCCTGAAAAGGTGAGAATGAATCCTTTTTCCTTTGACATATCAGCAGAGGAAGATGGTACAAAGCATGTCTTTCAATGTGTATCTGCATGGACTCCAGGTCTGAGAGAATGATATATACTTCTACTTTATGCCTGCAAGATTCAAAAGGCCTTTTCAAATATTCATGTCTTTTTTTTTTTTTTTTCCTTTTTATTCTCTACTGGTATGTGTTATGTGATGAGGAGAATGTCAGAGTCTCTGGAGTTTTATTTTAAGTTTTATTCTTGCCTGAGGGGGAAAATATATTGAAAGTTTGCTGGTCAAGCCGTTCACATTTTCTCATAACATGTCTAATAATTGCAAAGCAGTTTGTTCAAATAATTTAGCCAGGCCTTTCATAGTTACCATGATAGACTCTGAGGTGAATTATTGGGCAATGCCTGGCAATCATTCTGTAACACCTAGGGATAACAGTTGCTCTGTGTTGCCTGTTGCAACCACAAAGAAGTTAAAGCAGGCACAAAGATGAGAGGAATTTTTTTTTATTTGACTGAATTTTGAACATTCTCCCCTGAATCTGGTTCAAATTGGTCGTAACTTCATGTATGATGTGTCAAGTTAATAAGACTTGTTCTGCCCTAGGCACTATTGCCATTGCACATGCTACAGTACGCAAGTGGAATTGCTAATTATAAACATGATAATACACCACCTCTCCCCACTACACCTAACCTTGGGATTAAAGGGCAGCATATTCTTAATTTTGTTATTATACTCACTAGTCGTTGCCCATTTGTTATTTTTATTTTCTATGGTTTTGAAAATGTAAAATATTTATTCATGGAGTATAAAATGTTGTCCCCTTATTCTATCAGATTTATGGTCCCATTTAAAAAAATTTGCCTTTTAATTTCATCAGTTTCTGAGCCTTACCTTTCCCCATATTAACTAGGAGAAAAAAAAAAAATAGCAGAAAATCACCAGCTGGTGGGAAAGTCATTTGGAGGATGTTAGCCAATTAACCTTTACATAATAATTATGAATTAATAACTTTTTTCTCCTCAATAAAATCCATGTATTTAGTTAGCTTCAGGGAAAATAGAAGAGGAAAGAGAAAATCACAGCAAAGTGATTTATCATATTATAATAAAACATACTTGTAGCTTCAAGGACCTGCAGTCTTTAAAAACTACCCAACATAAAAGGGAAGAGGGAATTAAAGTTATAATTTCCCAAGTATTAAAAATATAAGCTTCATTCTGATTGAAATAAATAACATTTCAACTTTTTTTTCACAATGGGAACAACCGTACTGGAATATAACATGTGTTAGTAAAAGTGATTAAAAATGATCCAAACCAGTACACTAAAATTTTAACAAGTTTTCACTATCAACACTGAGAGTATTCATTGGGAATAGCAATAATATCCACTTATGCAAAAATATCTTTTGACATGCAATGAAAACATAACCTCTGGATACACATTCTCTCTTTGAGGTTTTCAGTGGGAATTGTGCCTAAGTGATTAGGGCAGGATTTGATCCAATAAATAAACTGAAAATTTTGTAACAAGTGGTAGAGTAATACATATTAATTCTGAACAGATTGACACTGTAATTTGGGATAAAAACCATAATGATTACAGAACACAGTCAGTGTAAGTCAGGTCTGATGGACTGGAACAGATGTGTCCACCTGTTTAGGGCCCAGCTCTGCATCACTTGGGATGCATAATGTGACTGAAGTCCGGAACATTCATGATTTACAAAGGTATACAGGCTAGGAAAGAGGAAAAAATATTGGAATCTTGGATCATTCCTTTGTTCTTCTCTCTAACTATTGAGGTAAAAAGATCATAATTCAGCACACTTATGACTAAAATGAAAAAGAAATTCCAGTTTATATTTAACATGTAAATATTGTTACATGTCTTTCATTGGAGATAATTTGGAAAGCTTTAAAGGGCTTTTCAAGGGCAGGAGCATGGAATAGATTCAAAGAATTTCATTTTCCTAAAATCAATAAATTCTGTGTATATTAACTAATCTGAAGGTTTTTTTTTAAAACTAAAGCAAAAGAAGAAATTTGGCGAGAGACTCCAATACTATAACGTTCATGCCGAGGGTGCCATATATTCAATATCACATATGATTAGGCTTTAGTGAAGATTTATCCTTTGAAATCACAGGGAAAATATTTTTCTGGTGGAATATGATCCAGATCTAAACATTATACTATATTTCATTAAGGGGTAATATTATTATTAAGGTAGAAGGAAATATCTCTACTATGGTAATAAATTTGCCTTTCTGTTATTTGAAAGTCTAACATTAAAGATTGGTTATAATTGATGTTACTACTACAATATCCTTCCTTTCTGTGCTCTTCAAACTTTTTAATTTACATCTATTCACAAAATATAGTATATGTTATTCTCCCTTCCTGTTAGCCAATCAACCTGTAGAGTCTCTGTCAGCATGAGGATAAAACATCTTTTTGTTGTATCTGAATGTATAGAAATGAGTACACAAGCTAATTTATAACCTTCAAATGTATTAAAGTAAAGAGTTGAATTTTTTTTCTCATATTTAGAAGCTAGAACAAAATAATGGAAAAAAGGTGGAGGTAGGGGAAGAAAATTTTAGGTAGAGTGAACAGGCAGTGTTCCTAAGAGTGGGCACACACTAGGTACTTGTGTAAGTAATAGTAAACTGGACAGAGTATTTGTAACCAGTGAGGGGAAGAAGAGTGTTGTAGGTGATACATGGGGTGGGAGGGATTGAGATGAATATAGTTAGCATTGTTAGCAAAAACTGCATTAGATTCACTTCCATAAATAATTTTTAATTCAATAGTTCAAATAAATAGATATTAGTTGAATTATTTCTACTAGAAAGCTTTCCATTTAGGTGCCTGCAATACATGATTTATTTATATTAAGAAATGTATTTTCCTTTTATCATCACAATAGTCATTGGAAAAGTTTTCAAAATTTGATGATGTGAAAGATAGAAGTCAGTTTAGACTGTTGCAGATATACTCTTAGTCCAAAGTTATCAACTGAGTAAAAAGCTACCAGAAACATTCAAGAAGATCTTAAATTTTACCTTCCCTGTTTTCCCTTTCCTATATAGAGAAGAACTAGGGAAAGATCTTTCCAATGATTCATTAGCATATTTGACAGAACTTTTAACAACTCAAAGATCCTAGTGGCTAAATGACAATATGGGATTTTTAGAGAATAGTTTGGCACACTTCTTGCACTCCAGGAAGTATATAAAGTTTGATGGGTGTAAAGAAGAGACAACTAGAATAAAGAGATGAGATATATGCAAATGTTTCATTTGGAGGAATAACACAATGGTTGATTTCAGGATAATTAAATATTGACTATATTCCTTTCCTTTAATGTCAAAATATTGGAAGTGTTCAGAACAATTAATGTTTCCTACACAATTCTGTATATATTACATTTTGTTTCATAACAAGTGTTATAATAGTCAAAGATTAATTATGTAGAAATACTGAAAACAAGGACCTGAAGTTTTAATACTATTAAATTATATATGCAATATATTGTAATGGAAAATGATAATTTTTTTTTTGTTCTTTAAATCCATATTTCTCAACTCTGTATATCATCTGGAAAAGTTTTTAAAAACTGATTTTACTAGTGTATTATAGTTATGCATAATATTGGGATCATTCTGAGATAAGCATATACAATTGGAATATGATTTACTAGTCCCCAGTGCTGTTTCTTTTCCTTATCTTCTCCTTTCCTCTGTTAGACTTCCTCTACTTTATGGCTTTTCTTGTATTTATTTATTGCTTTTTCCATTTTATTAGTGTTTTATAATTATAAATTATATCAGGGATACATTTTGACATAATCATATAAACATGGAATATAATTTGATCCACTTATTTTTTAACTGATGCTTTATAGAAATACATAATGACAGAATTAATTGTGATATATGTACATTGTGCAATTTTGTTAATTTTATCCACATTTTCTTTCTAACCTCACTCTCAATATTCTACTCTATTGACCTTCCCTCTATTTTCTTGGGTATCTACCCCCACTTTTTTGATATTATTTTGTTCTAACTTCTACACAGGAGAAAACATTCAGCACTTGACTTTAATAGTGTGGCTATTTCACTTGGCATGATGTTCTCCAGTTTTGGAAGATGCCATAATTTTATTTTTATTTATGGCAGTGTAAAACTCCATCATGTATGCGTAGTACATTTTCTTAATCCATTCATCTGTTGATGGGCACTTGGGCTGGTTCCATAACTTGACTATTGTGACTTGCACTGCTATCTGCATCATTATAGTTTGCTGCTTTTAGTTCTTGTGGATGAACATGAAGTGGGCTACCTGAGCCATATGGTAGTTTTATTCCTATTCTTTTGAGGAATCTAATTTGCAGCCCAATGAAAAATGTACAAATGCATATTTCCTCTCACATCCTCACCAGTATTTATTATTTGTGTTCATTAAATTTTCTTTTTTTACTTTTTTCTTTTTAGATATACATGACAGTGGGGTATATTTTGACACATTCTACATACATCTGACTCTAGTTTTCATTTTTGTTAACTGATGAACATTTTTTTCATATATCTGTTGGCCATTTGTATTTCTCTTGAGAAATGTCTGTTGAGATCTTTTGCCCATTTGTTGGTTGGGTTATTTGTTTTGCTGGTGTTATGTTTTTTGAGTTCTTTCTCCATTATAAATATTAATTTTCTAGCTGGCAATTTTTTTCTCTCATTCTATAAACTCTTTCATTACAGTCATAATCATTTCCTTTGCTATGCCGAAGCCTTTTGATTTTATGCTGTCCCATGGATTGATTCGTGGATTTATTTCTTGAGCTTTAGGTATCTTGTTAAGGAAGTCAGTTCCTGTGCCAATATGTCTGAATGTTGGGCCTGTGTTTTCTACTATTGATTACAGAGTTTCTGATCTGGTTTCTCAGTCTTCCATTCATGTGGTTGACTTTTGTGGAGAGTGAGAGATAGCAATCTAGTATAATTCTTTTACATATAGATATCCAATTTCCCCAGTACAACTTGTTGATAGGCCATCTTTTCTCCAATGTATATTTTTGGCACCTTTGTCAAGGATCAGATGATTCTAAATGTGTTTGTCTCTGTGTCTTCTATTCTGTTGCATTTTTCTTCATGTCTTGTTTTCACGTCAATACTGTACTGTTTTTATTCCTATAGCCCTATGGTATAATTTGTGGTCCAGTATTGTATTGCCTCCAGCATTGATCTACTTGCTCAGGTTTATTTTGGCTATTCTAGGTCTCTTATTCTTCCAAATGCATTTAATATTTTTTTTCTAATTCTGTAAAGAATTTTATTTGTATTTTGATAGGGATTGCATTGAATCTCTATGTTGCTTTTGGTAGTATGGCCATTTTAACAATATTAATTCTACCTATCCAAGAACATGGGAATTCTTTCCATCTTCTGAGGTCTTCAATTTCTTACTTCAGCATTTTATATTTTCCTTGTAGAAGTCCTTCACCTTCTTGGTTATATTTATTCTCAAGTATTTTATTTTATTTTCAGATTATTATGAAGGGGATAGTTTTTCTGATATTTTTCAAGGCAAACTGATTATTGGAGTGTAAGAAAGTTATTGATTTTTGCATGTTTGCTTTATATCCTGATATCTTGCTGTATTTGTTTATTAGTTCTAGAAGTTTTCTGGTGGAGTTTCTTGGGAGTTATTGCTATAGGATCATGTCATAAGCAAACAGATAATTTGATTTTTTCTTTTCTCATTTGTATTCCTTTAATTTTCTTCTCTTGCCTGATTGTTCTAGCTAGAGTTTCAAGAACTATCTTGAATAGAAGTAATGAGAGTGGACATCCTTGTCTCATTCCTGATTTTAGAGGAAATGCTTTCAATTTTTGTCCATTACGTATGATGTTGACTTTGGGTTTGTTGTGTATAACCTTTATAATGTTAAAGTATGTTCCTTCTATCCCTACTTTCTACAGTGTTTTTAACATGAAACAGTGCTGGATTTTGTCAAAGGCCTTTTCTGCAACTATGGACATGATTATATGATACTTGCCATTAATTCTATTTATGTGGTCAATTACACTTATTTATTTGCATATGATGAACCAACCTTATGTTTTTGGGATGAAACCCATTTGATTATAGTGTACTGTCTTCTTGATGTGTTTTTGAATATGGTTTGCTTATATTTTATTAAGAATTTTTGCATCTATATTCATCAGGGATATTGGTCTGCACTTTTCTTTCCTTGATGTATCTTTGTCTGATTTTGGCAACAGGATTATAATGGTTTCATAGAATGCATTTGGGAATGTTCCCTTATTTTACATTTCATAGAATAATTTGAGGAATACTGGCATTAGTTCTTCTTTAAAGGTCTGGCAGAACTTGGCTGAGAATTTATCTGGCCCTGGACTTTTCTTTGTTGAAAGACTTTTAATTGCTGCTTCAATCTTATTTCTTAATATTAGTCTGTTTAGGTTTTATGTATCTTCTGGGTTCAATTTGGGCAGGTCGTGTCTAGAAATTTGTCAATGTCTTGTAGATTTTCTAATTTATAGAAGTACAAATTTTCAAAATAGATTCTAATGATCCTCTGAATTTCAAAAATGCATGTGGTTGTATCTCCTTTTTATCTCTAATTTTGTTGATTTAGGTCTTCTCTCTCTTTCTTTTGGTTGAGTTGACTAAGGATTTGTCAATTTCATTTATCTTTTTGAAAAACCAACTCTGTTGCACTTTTATTATCAATTTTATTAATTTTGGCTCTATCTTATTTCCTGTCTTCTACTAATTTAAAAATTAGTGGGTTCTTTCTTTTCTAGGACTTCGAGGTTTACTGTTAGACTATTTGTTTGGTATTTTCCGTTTTTAAATTTTTTAAAAAAAAATTCTGTAAACTTTTAGAACTGCCTTCACACTATCTCAGAGAAGGTGATATATTGTATATCTTTTCTTATTTGTTTCTAAGAATTTCTTATTTCTTCTTTCATTTCTTATATGATCCATTTCTTATGTAAGAGCATTTTTCAATATCCATGCAGTTTCCATAATTTTATGTGGTTTCTAATTTTTGTGTGATTTCTGCAATTTTTCTTAGTATTGATTTCTAATTTCATTTCATTATAATCTGATAAGATGCATGGGATTATATTAATTTTTTCATATTTGCTCAAACTTTCATTGTAACCTAGAATATGGTCTATGTTAGAAAAGATTCCATGAGTTGCTGAAAAGAAAGTGAATTTAGCTGTTTTAAGGTACAATATTCTCTATATATATCTGTCAGTTCCATTTGATTTGTAGTATTATTTAATTAAACAAAATTATTGACTTTATGTCTAAATGGCCTATTGATGAAAGGTGTATGTTGGAATCACCAAGTATTATTATATAGGAGTATATTTGTAATTTAATGTCAAAGAGTTTCTGTTTTTTTAAAATGTAATTAGGTAGCCGGGCGCGGTGGCGCACGCCTGTAATCCCAGCACTTTGGGAGGTTGAGGCAGGAGGATCGCGAGTTCAAAGCCAGCCTCAGCAATGGCGAGGCACTTAGCAACTCAGTGAGACCTTGTCTCTAAATAAAATACAAAAAAGGGCTGGAGATGTGACCCAGTGGTCGAGTGCCCCTGAGTTCAATCCCCGGTAACCAAAAAAAAAAAAAAAAAAAAAAAAAATGTAATTAGGTGCATTGACATTTGGGGAGTAAATATTTACTATAATTTTATCTTGTTGGATTCTTCCATTTGCCAGCATATAGTGACCTTTGTCTCTTTGGATTAATTTTGGCTTGGAATTTGCTTTGTTAGATATGAGAATAGGTACTTGCATTTGTTTTTAGACTTCATTTTTATGGAATATTTTTTCCCTTCCTTTCATTTTCAGCTGATGTATGTTGTTACTAATGAGATGATTCTCTTGCAAATGGCATATAGTTAGATCTTGTTTTTTTTTTTAATCCATTCTACCAATGGATGTCTTTTAATTGAGTTGAGACAATTTGTATTCTGTGTTATTATAGATATTGTTTTAATTCCTGCCATTTTGGTTTGCATGCTGTATTTAATTTGGTCTTAATTTTTATTTAGTAAGTAGCTGTTCTAAAGAATTTCATCCATTTGGGAGCTCTGGGGTTTGTTTTTAAGGTCTTCTGTGTGTCTTTATTTTTTGTCATCTGGATTAATGGTCATTATTCTAGTTTATCTTTATCAGAGCTTGGAATATTTCATTCTAAGCTCTTCTTGACTTGGGGGTCTGACTTGAGAAACTGGAATCGCACTTTATTGGGTAATTGCTAAGTGTAATCTGATGTTTTTCTATTGTAGATTTATATTTTTCTTATTTTCTATGTTAAGTATTTTGATTATGATGTATATTGGAGATTTTTTTTTTATCTTATCTATTTGTGGTTCTACATGCTTCCTGTATGTGGATGTCCATCTCTTTTCTAAAGTGATCAAACATTTCTGCTATTATTTCACTGAAATTGTTTTTAATTCTTCTAGTCTGTGTCTCCATGTGCTCTTTAATCCCAATGATTCATATTTGGTCTCTTAATTTGTCTCAGAATTCTTGTGTATTCTTTTTTTTTTAATTATTCAATGTTGTTGTATATGCAACAGTAGTATGCTTTACAATTCGTAATACACATAAAGAGCACCTTTTTACATATCACTAACACTACTAGTATATCTTTTATGTCTTCAAACATGTATTTAAGGTAATGATATTCCTCTCATTCTACCATATGTTTCCTCCTCTCTTTATACCCCCTTGCTCCCTCCCTTACTCTCCCTCCCCATTGACCTTTCTGGTGTTCCTCTAGTCTTCCTATGCTCTCCAACACAACCCCACTGTGAATCAGCCTCCTTATATCAGAGGAAACATTTGGCATTTGGATTTTTGAGATTGGTTAACTTCACTTAGCATTATATTCTCCAATTTCATCCATTTACCTGCAAATGCCATTATTTTATTCTCTTTTATTGCTGAATAAAATTCCATTGTGTATATATACACCACATTTTCTTTATCCGATCATCTACTGAGGGGCATCTAGGTTGGTTCCACAATCTAGCTATTGTGAATTGTGCTGCTATAAACATTGATGTAGCTGTGTCCCTGTAGTATGCTGTTTTTAAGTCCTTTGGGAATAGACCCAGTAGAGGGATGGCAGGATCATACACTGGTTCCATTTCTAGTTTTCCAAGGAATCTCCATACTGCTTTCCATAATGGCTGCACCATTTTGCAGTCTCACCAGTAATGTATGAGTGTACCTATTTCCTGTCATCCTCTCCAACATTTGTTGTTGTTTGTGTTCCCCAGCATGTGTAAAAGCCTTTGATGAGGAAGTAGCTCTAAGATGGCGGCTGGCTGAGAGCCAAGATTTGGCGCTTACTTGTTTGTCAGAAGCAAGGCTTTGTTTACTACAACTTACACCTGAATTGACTAAGAATTTTTCTATGCTCGTGGACACTGTGTGCTGCACCTGTAAGTCGAGCTTGTGATGAGTCACGTGTATGCCTGGTAAGAGAACTAATGCACCTGTGATGGGTAAAGAGTATTTAAACAGACGGTAGAGAGGAACGGGAGGCAGAATCAGGGAGAAGATAGAGAAGGAAGAGAGAAGAAGAAGGAACAATAAAGGAACCTTCTCAGTCTGCCTCCAATTTCTTTCCCTTGGTATCGTTGCTGCAGGCGGCAACAAGTGGTGGCCCATACGGGGAGCTCATCGGCACGGCAGGTAAACTGAGGAACCTCGCGGGAGTCTCTGGCCAGAGCGGTTAAGGGCGAGGGAAAATGGGTTCGGAAATTTCAAGGAACCAGATGGTTAAGGTTATTAGAGATTTGTTAAAGATAGTTAGGGAAGAAGAAAATAAAGAAGAAAATGGAACAGCAGTAAAATTGAGTACTGCATAGAAATATGTCCAAACGTTAATGAAAGTAAGCCCATGGTTTATAGTGATAGGGCTATTTACCATACCACAATGGGAACTTCATAAGCAAGATCTAATAGCGGCAGTAAAACAAGGATTTCCCCTTCCAAAAGGGATGTTTCCAGTGTGGCATTTAGTTAGGGAATGCCTGTTCTCAACTAGACCTAAGATTCAGGAAAGTGCTGAATCTTTGGGACAGGTACAAGAAAGGGAGTCAGTTAGGGCTAGTGAGGGTAATATTAGTGAGGAAGAATTAAGTCGGAAAGGCTTATGTAAGGCAGTATTGAGCGGGGGACAATACTTAGTTTGGAGGTTTCAGTTCCAAGAGTTCTTGTTGAAGCCGCTCATAGAAATGCGGCTGTAGGATTTCCAGGTCGTAATGTAGACATGTTAACTGGAGAAGGGCAATATGCTGATTTACAGGTTCAGATTCAGTATGATCCTGGAGTTTACGCTCAAATATACGCCGCAGCTGTTAAGGCTTGGAAAACATTGCAAGGAACTGGTGACTTACAGGGTAGCTTGTTTAAGGTAATTCAGGGACCCAATGATCCATATGCCGAATTTGTTGATCATCTTTTACAGACAGCAAGTAGAGTTTTTGGAGATGTTGATCAAGCCATGCCATTAGTTGTTCAGCTGGCATATGAAAATGCCAACAAATATTGTCAAGACGCTATCAGATCTTGGAAATATAAAAGGACCTTTCTGTTTATATAAAGCTTTGCAGGGACATAAATGATGCATTTATTACAGGTAGTGTAATCGCAACAGCCATGAGAGGTGCTTTTCCTCTTAATCTTGCAAGAGGGGCTCGACCTAAAAGTTATTATCAGTGTAGTCAACCAGGTCATTTAAAAAAAAAAAAAAAAAAAAAACAATCTCCCCAAAGAAGGCAAGAGACAATAGAAATAAAACCAAGCTCATTTCGTGCCCCAGGCCACTGCCCCAGGTGTAAAAAAGGAAATCATTGGGCTAGTGAGTGCAGATCCCAAACTGATTTTTATGGTAACATTTTGTCTGGCAATTCAAAACACGGGGCACAGGGCCCAGTGCCTCAGGGCCCACAAATGTACGGGGCATTAGAGAAGGAGTATCCTCAAACACCTATTTAGTTGATTCCTCAACACAATCCCTTTTACCCATTAACTCTCTTGTCAGGGGGACAAAAGGAAGTGAAGGACTGGACCTCTGTTCCACTGCCCAAATAGTGCTAACACCTGAGATGGGGGTTCAACTGATTCCCACGGGAGTCAGGGGACCTTTTCCCTTAGGGACTGTGGGACTTATCCTGGGGCGAAGTTCAACTAGCTTATCTGGACTTCAAGTTACTCAAGGAGTGATAGATTCTGATTATCAAGGAGAAATCAAGATTATGCTCAGTTCACCTCGAGGCATTGGCTCTGTTAACCAAGGTGATAGAATTGCTCAGCTACTTTTTCTTCCCAGTCTACATGACTCATTTAAGTGTATGCCTTAAAATAGGAAGAATAGGGGATTTGGCTCCACTGTCTCGGGATCTATGGCTTGCTGGGTTCAGGTTTGTTCACAGAGGCCTATATGCAGACTTAAAATACAGGGAATAGAAATGGAAGGGTTAATTGATACTGGGGCTGACTGTTCTATTATTAACTTCCAACAATGGCCCAAATATTGGCTTTTACAGAAGGCTTCAACTAGTTTGAGAGGCCTAGGATATTCTAATAGCCCAGAACAAAGTGCAACAGTTTTAAAGTGGGAAGATGATGAAGGGCATCAAGGAACATTTCAGCCTTATGTTCTGTCCAGCTTGCCAGCTACCTTATGGGGAAGAGATATATTAAAACAAATGGGAGTACACCTCACAACCGAGCCCATATGTGTTGGGCTGAAGTAAGAGCTGGAGTCTCATGGAAAAACAGGGATATATTTCAGGTAAAGGACTAGGAAAAAATCTACAAAGTGATTCTAACCCTATTGAGATTAAAAGAAATCGTCATCAAAAAGGTATAAGATTTTTTTTTTTAGTGGCCACTGAGAAAACAATTTTGAAAATACCATGACTTTCTGATAATCCAGTTTGGGTCCCTCAGTGGCCCCTATCTAAAGAGAAATTACAAGCGGCCCACCTACTAGTCCAAGAACAACTAGAGGCAGGACATATAGAACCTTCTACCTCTCCCTGGAATTCCCCCATATTCATGATTAGGAAAAAAATCAGGAAAATGGCGATTATAACATGATCTTAGAGAAATCAATAAAACCATGCAAATTATGGGCCCTACCCAACCTGGGCTTCCTAATCCTATAGCCATTCCTCAAAATTTTCAGCTCATAGCTATTGATATACAAGATTATTTTTTTTTCCTATTCCTTTACATCCTCTCGATGCCCCTATGTTTGCTTTTACAGTTCCCTCTATTAATAATGACGGACCTGACCAACGATTTCAGTGGAAAGTTTTACCCCAGGGTATGGCTAATAGCCCACTATGTGTCAAATCTATGTAGATAAATATATTCAGCCTATCAGGAACAAATATCCGGAGCTTATGTGCCTCCATTATATGGATGATGTTCTGTTTGCTCATCCTAACCAAGAAGTCTTATTCACCATATTTAGTGATATATCAGAAAACTTGAAACAATATGGAGTAAACATTGCTGAAGAAAATGTTCAGACTAGATCTCCAATATTATATCTAGGATTCCAAATTATGGATACTTTTATTAGGCCTCAAAAAATCTTAATAAGTAAGGAACATCTAGCTACTCTTAATGATTTTCAAAAATTGCTAGGAGACATTAATTGGCTTCGCCCTACACTAGGCCTCACTACTGGCCAACTAAGACCCTTATTTGATATCCTTCATGGGAACCCTGACTCATCTTCACTGCGAACATTGACTCCTGATGCTAGGGAAGCTTTGAAGTTGGTAGAAAAGGCCATCGAAGGATCCCATTGTGATAGAATTGATTTTACTCGACCACTGATATTGATCATTATTTCTTCACAATATACACCCACAGGAGTATTTTGGCAACAGGGGCCTTTATTATGGATACATTTGCCTGTCTCTCCTAAAAGTACAATTGAGTCTTACACCTCCATGGTGGCTAAACTTATTCTCCAAGGACTTAAGTCTTCTATTAAAATATTTGGCATTCACCCTGCTACTATTATTAATCCCTACTCATCATCACAGGTTGAATATTTACACTTCAATGATAATGATAGGGCTATAGCTAGATGCTCTACTTCTGCAAATTTTTAATAATCATCTTCCTAAGTCTCCTATATTATCTTTTTGTATAAATCATCCCATTATATTTCCACAGGTAATAAAAAATAAACCTATTTCCAAGGCATTAAATGTATTTACAGATGGGTCCTCCAACGGTACTCCTTCAGCAGTCACTCAAAAAGACTGGTATTCCATATAATCCTCAAGGCCAAGATATAATTGAATGAGCTAATCGCACACTCAAACTTATGCTTTTAAAACAAAAAGAGGGAGATTGGATGACTCCTAAAGATAGATTAGCCATAGCCCTTTTTACTTTAAATTTTTAAACTTTGGATTCCAAAGGATATTCGGCTGGAGACAGACACTGTAACTCACATAAACAATATAAACCTTTGATTTACTGGAAAGATGTGAAGCTGCCTGTAGCGATTTGCATTCTGGAATGGTGGCAACGCGGGAAGAAACCCAGACAGGATGGAAACGAAAAGGTTCTTTTATTCTTCTCTCTCTGTCTCCTGTAACTTCTAACACCACTCACACTCACTCACAAGAAACCATGGCACGCAGTCTTACAAGAACCACAACACACACACAATAGCGTTGATCTAGCACGCTTTCTCCCGGGCACAGTCTCACCCGCTCAACCAGAATGGTGCCGGCGAGCTTTTTCTCCTGGCGTAAGTCTATTTAGATCCCGCGCCAAGTCCTGCGAGAGAGATCTGGGCTAAGTCCTGCGAACAATTAGGGCTTCGGCACATGGCAGGGCCCAGACCCAGTATTAATTTGGGGGCAAGGATCTGTTTGTATCTTTCCACAGCACACTTCCTCGCCGGTGTGGATACCATCAAGATTGATAAAACAGGTGCCAAGTCAAAAGGGCCAAGATGAAGTTGTTGTGGACCCTCCTCTTAATGATTCCCTTACATAGTGGAAAAGAGGTAACGCTTTGGTCAATAGTGAAAGGATGGCCATGGCTTTTGCCTTTAATTTGTTATCAATCCACGCACCTGTGCGAGTTTGTCTCTTTTCCTACAATGGGACCTCATCTTTGCCTCTTCAGCTAAGAAAACAGGTTAAAGTTTCAACAGGTATAAACAGATGTGTGTGATTCTATATAAGGGTTCATAAAAGGTTGCTGTGTATGCAGAGGCTCAAAAGTTCCAGCTGCTCCAATTAAGAGTACTGTAAACAAAATATTTTTCTACTTTTCCACAAAAAGTTAAATGCTCTCAGCCTTTCTTTAATCTGTTCTAAATGTAATATTTTGTTAGCTAAATACTCTCAGCCTTTCTTTAATCTGTTCTAAATGTGATATTTTGCCAGCTAATGTTCATGGGAGCTCAAGCAGCAATATATGTAAACAGAGATCAACTTCAGAACTAAAACACCTGACCTAAGATCTAATAGTTCTATTTTTAATGATAGTTTGAATTGCACTCCTACAACTTGCTTCTTGACTCAGTGCTGGAATGGCGCTGCCTTTCCTCTAATGATTGTTGCTCGAGTTCCTAGGTACTTCCCTATGACAATCTTAGCGGACCCTGAAGACTTGCCGGTGGCAAGTAGTCTTAAATAAAAGTAGTCTTAAAATAAAAGTGTACTGCATACTCTGACCTCTATAAAACTACTTGCCAAATGAAGAAGAATGGTGGGGTCAGCATGCAACATCAGCACCAATAATAAATAGCCATGAACTAAATCTAACACTAAACAGCAGTTGTCAACTATGTTGTCCACTGTATTAATAACAACAACAATGTGAATGGTGGGGATAGGAATTTTATAAACTAAATGGTTCTATCAGATAGTGAAATAACAGGTCCTTAAGAGAAAATGATGTGGGAAGGCAAGAGATAATTTGAAATATTTAAGAAGTGAACAAAGGGAAAGCTGGAGAGGTAGTAGGTAACACTTATGGAGGAGGAGAAAAAATAATTAAAATTAATAAATAAGGAGAGAGTGGAAGAGGGAACAGAAAATTTGGCTATTAGAGGGGGGGAAAGTGGAGAACAAGAAATAAAAGGAACAAAAGTGGATATGAACAAAAAAAATCAAAACAAATACACATTAAATTTTACATCTCCAAAGTCAAAACAAGGCTAAATAACAAATGGGTGAAGAAAAACCTATTAAATTGAATGAAATGGGACGTGGTGGTGGTGAATGCCTATAATCCCAGTGGCTCAGGAGGCTAAGGCAGGAGGATTGCAAGTTCAAAGAAATCCTCAGCAACTTAGCAAGGCCATAAGCAAATTAGAAAGATCCTGTCTCAAAATAAAAATACATACATAAATAAAAAGGGCTAGGGATGTGGCTCAGTGGTTAAGCTCACCTGGGTTCAATCCCTGTTGCATACACACACACATATTCTCTTTATCTCTCTCTTTCTTACTCTCTCTCCCTCTCTCTCATATACACACACATATACATATATATGTATGTTCTCAAAACTATCAGCATACACAGAGAACAGAGAAAGTAAAAATATAAATATTACAAGATTCAAAGGGAAAAAATAGGACAAAAATATTTCATGGTAAATGAAGGGCTTGTTTTTACTGAGGTAATCAAAGCTATTGGCAAGGATGAATATTCAGATTATGGTGTTGTGCCTTTCTTTGCTTTTATTTATTTATTTTTTTCAGTAGGGGAGGTACCAGGGATTGAACTCAGGGGCACTCCATCACTGAGCCATATCCCCAGTCCTATTTTTTTTGTATTTTACTTAGAGACAGGGTCTCACTGAGTTGTTTGGTGCCTCACTTTTTGCTGAGGCGGACTTTAAACTCATGATCCTCCTGTCTCTGCCTCCTGAGCCACTGGGATTACAGGCAGGTGTACACCACTGTGCCCAGCTGCATTTCTTTTTGGGCTTTGTATACCTTTGATCAAGGACTGGGGTGTGTTACATCTTGCTTTGTTTTGCTCACCAAGCTGCCAGCCACAGTGACCTGAAACCTAAGCTGAATATGTTAACTCTCAGCTTCCTATATCACATCTTAGGTAGGATAGACTGAGGAGTACTGACGATTGAAGTACTGTATGGGCAGACTAGGTTGATGTACTCCTAGAGCCTGGTTGATGAGGAATTCTAAATGGGAAGTTCCAGCTGCTAGGATTTAGTTCTGGCTGTTTTATGGAACTTCACTGGAAGGTATTTGAGATTAGATCCACACCCTTTTCTGCTGATCAGTGGCTGATCTTTATTGGATGCCTGGGTCTCAGGGACCTCCTGAAAATTCTACTCTTAGAATGGGAGATATAACACTCAATAAGTCTCACATATTTCACTACCATGGATGTGAATTTCCCAAAATTAGAAGTGGAGCGCAGACACACTTCTCTGACCAGTTTCTGATCTCTTGCCAGCTGTTGGCATGAGTTGCCAGCAACAAAGGGAACCTGAGCTTCTCTACCCTTCAGTATTGCCAACTGGGATCACCATAGGCACAACCCTCTCTGTGCCTGTTTCAGTCATGCTGTTCCATGCAAACTGTGGGCCCCACAACAGGCTACTGCTGGGTCAGATTTGCAACACCTTTTATGAGCTCCTGATCTTCCAACTTGGCAAGCTGCTGCAAAACCACTTGCAGATGGTTCCCACTGTGACTATTCACCAGGCAAAAATATTCTAAAAACTTCGATCATCACTTTGCCCTGACGTCTCTGGGTTAGTTAAGATCATCCTCTTCTCTATTCTACAGTTCCCCAAGCCGATTTTAATCACCATGCTTTCCTCTCTTTCTGCCTGGGCTCCTCCTCCCCTCTGCAGTGGTCTGGTGGCATTGATGCCATCATTGCTAGCCAAGATGGTGCATCTTTAACATATTATTTCTTGTTTTATGTTCACAGCTTCTGAATGTCTGTGTGCCTATGGTTATTTTACTGTCCAATGTTGAATTTCAGTGAATTGTCTCAGTCGCTCACCTTACTGAGAAGTAGTGTTCCTGATGCTAGCATCTTCAGTTGAGAAGCAATTGGGGAGTGCACCCCTCCTCTAATTTGCCATCTTCAATCTCATTTGGGAAACTTGTAAACAATACTGATGTATTGGGCCCTAGTTCCTCATCACCACCACTCCAGGGATCATGGTATAGAGATGGGCCCAGTTAGTATATTTTTAAGACTTCACTAGGTCATTATATTGAGAATTCAGGGTCAAGAAACACTAATCATGATTTATCTGTTTTCAAATTGTGCTAATTGGAATCATTCCTTTTTATGTCAATGAGTCTTTCTGAGAAAAAAATAGTAAGTAAAATAGTGTCTCCACAAATATTTATGTAACATTTTATGGTTGTCAATTACTTTGTAATCTAATGGAGGTATATTGACTGATTAAGGATTAAAAGAGGTTAGTAAATTTTTTGGATGGATCACTGAACCAAACCTAGGGCATTTTTAAGAAATACTTCTTAGGGAAAAACACTTTAAATCTTTGGAATAAAGCATAAGTAGACTTTTGAGGTTAATCTGCATAGTAGCATATATCAGTACTTTGTTTCTTTTTATGTCAAGTAATATTCTACGTTATGACTACACCAGAGGAATCCAGACACAAAACAGCATGTATTATATGGTTCCAGTGATATGAAATACCCAAACTATGCAAATCTATTGAGACAGAAAGGTGATTAGTGGTCTACTAGGACTGGGTTGGGGAAAGTATGGGAAATTTGTGGACGAGAACTAAAGGATACAGGCTTTCACTCTGTGGTGATGAATATGTATTAAAATTGGTGAAGTTGAATTTGTTCATGGATGTATTCATTAATGCAGTTTAGGTGGTTGAATTTCATGGTATGTGAAATATAACTTAATAAAAATGTGTCCCCCAAAAGCTTATGTGTGAGCCAATACAAGAACATTCAGATGTAAAATGATTAGATTATGAGAGTTATAACCTAATCAGTGGACTAATTCACTGACAGGGCTAAAATGGGTGGTAACTGTAGGCAAGTATGGTGTGGCTGAGGTAAGTCACTAGTAACTTGCTTTTGGAATTTATACTTCATCTCTGGTGAGTAGAGCTCTCTCTGCTTCCTGGTGGTCATGTCCTGAGCTGCTTTCTTTCACCACACTCTTCCACTATAAGGTTCTGCCTCTCCTTGGGCCCAGAACTATGGAGTCATCCATCCATGGACTGAGACCTTTGAAACTATGAGCCAAATAAATTTTCCTCCTCTAATTGTTCTGGTCTGGTCTCTTGGTCACAGCAACTAAAAAGCCAACTGAAACATATTTACCTTGTTGGCAGCCAATCTCCAGATATTTTCATCTTGCAAAACTAAAACTCAATAATCATTAAATAAGCCCCCATCTACCCCTACCTTCAAGAAGTACAATGATAATATATTATTAGATAAAAACATCAATAAGGATATAGAAATTATTAAAAATAACCAAATGAAAAAATTGAAATTGAAAAGTATATCAGTGGCAAAAATCACTAGGATGCCTTAAAGGTAGATTTGACTAGCAATAGAAAGGTTAAATAAAGACAATGTAACATGAATAGCAGAGAGAATAGAGAATGAAAAACTATTAACAGAGATTCAGAAAATGTGGTTGGGTAGGACTAGGTCATGCTTGTAAGTGCATCCACATATGTATAATGAGAATAAAAAAAAGAACAAGATAGGAAGAAACAGATAAAATATTCACATAAATAATGGCTAAACTTTCCAAATGTAATGAAAACTATTAATCTACACACCTAAGGAGCTGAGTAACCTCAAGTAGAATAAACAAAAAGAGAGCTACACCTTGACACGTTATAGTCAAAATATCAAAAACCAAAAAAGAAAAGAATATTTTTAAGTCTAAAAGAGAAAAACAACTCATTATTCACTGAAAAAAATCACAGTAAGATTCAAATTTGACTTATTGAAAACATGAGACCAGGAAGCAGTAAGATAACATAAAATGCTATAAGTAGAAGATGAAGAATCTCAAGTCAGGAAACCATCTTTCAAAAATGAAAGTGAAATAAAGACATACCAAGAAAACAAAATAACAACAAAGCAAAAGACAGAGAATTGGTTCCTGGAAGACATGCATTGCAGAAATACAAATAGAAATTCATCAGAATGAAAGCAAAGATACTAGACACTAATTTGAATCTACCCCCCAAAACACAATTACTTTATTTAAAAGATAATTATTTGATAATTTAAAAGGCAATATAATTGCACATTTCTTTTCCTGGATTAAATATACAAAGAGATCTAAAACATGAAAAAATATCAAAATAGTTATTAACACTTCCCACAAGGAAAAGGTTAGACCCAGATAGCTTCACTGGTAAATTCCACCAAATATTCATCCAAAGAAAAATTGATACCAGTCATTCATATGCATTTTCAAAATATACAGAAGGGAATGTTTTTATTATAAAATACCAGTTTTATTCTGATGCCAAAACCAGGCAGAAAAAGCAAAGAATATAAGACTATAAAACAATGTCCCTTATGAATATTAGGATGAGCATGAAAAATGTTCTTTAATAAAATAATAGTAAACTGGATCTAGCAACATATAAAAAGAATCATGAAAAATGGGCAGGTGGTATTTATCTCAGGAATGCAATAGTTGGTTTAAAAACCTTAAAATCAACTAGTGTAATACATAATAATATATAATAAAAATAAAACCTATACCATCATCTTAATATATGTAGAAAACAAACAAACAAAGTAGAAATGGCAGAGATCTCCCTCATCCTGATAAAGACCATCTTAAATCCACAGCTAACATTATACTTAATGGTGAAAGTCTAAATGATTTACTTCTGTCTGATATCAGGAACAAGACAAGGAAGTCTGCTTTTGCAACTTCTATTTAACATTGTACTGGGACTCCAGGGTAAGGCAATCTAATGAAAGATAAAGAAACAAGAGACATAGAGATTGTCAAAGAAAAAGAAAACTACTTTTATTTGCAGATAGTGTGGTCCTGTATATGTACATCACTGTATCAAAAACACACACACACACACACACACACACACACACACAATTGTTGGAACTAATAAATGAGTTCAGCAATGCTGTAGGCTGTAAGATCAACACACACAAAAAAATATATTTCTACGTACAAGCAATAAACAAGATTAATATAAAATTAAGAAAACAAAGCAATTAAAATAGCTCCAAAAATATTTATGTATAAGTTTAAAAAAAGAGTTCACCTGAATTGGTAGGACATACACAATTTAAACAGATCAATTTTGAGTAATAAAATAGAAGAAGCCATCAAAAGCCTACCAACAAAGAAAAGCCCAGGACCAGAAGGAGTCTCAGCTGAGTTCTACAAGACCTTCGAAGAAGAATTAATACAAATATTCCTCAGATTATTCCATGAAACAGAAAAGGAAGGAACCCTTCAAAACTCATTCTATGAGGCTAGTATCATCCTGATCCCTGAGCTGACAAAGATACATCAAGGAAAGAAAACTTCAGATGAACATCCCTGATGAAAATAGATGCAAAAATTCTCAATAAAATTCTTGCAAATCACATACAAAAACGTATTAAAATGATAGTCCACCATGATCAAGCGGGGTTCATCCCAGGGATGCAAGGTTAGTTCAACACATGGAAATCAATAAACATAATTCATCACATCAACAGACTTAAAGATAAAAATCATATGATCATCTCAATAGATGCATAAAAAGCATTTGACAAAATACAACACCTTTCATATTTAAAACACTAGAAAAACTAGGGGTAGTAGGAACATACTTCAATATTGTAAAAGCTATCTATGCTAAGCCCAAGGCCAACATCTTTCTATATGGACAAAAATTGGAAGCATTTCCTTTCAGAACTGGAGAAAGACAAGGATGCCCTCTCTCACCACTACTATTCAACATAGTCCTTGAACCTCTAGCCAGAGAAATTAGACAGGAGAAGGAAATGAAAAGGATACAAATAGGAAAAGAAGAGCTCAAATTATCACTATTTCCTGACAACATGATTATATACATAGAGGTTCAAAAAAACTCCACCAGAAGATTTCTAGAATTAGTAAATGAATTCAACAAAGTAGCAGCATATAAAATCAATACCTATAAATCAAATGTAGTTCTATACATCAGTGATGAATCCTCCAAAATAGAAATTAGGAAATCTACTCTATTCACAATAGCCTCAAAACATTTTGGGAATCAATTTAACAAAAGAGGTGAAAGAATTCTACAGTGAAAACTATAGAACACTAGAGAAAGAAATTGAAGAAGATCTTAGAAAATTAAAAAATCTCCTGTGTTTTTTGATAGGCAGAATTAATATTGTCAAAATGGCCATACTACCAAAAGCATTATACAGATTTAATGCAATTCCAATTAAAATCCTAACAACATTCCTCATAGAAATAGAAAAAGCAATCTTGACATTCATTTGGAAAAAATAAGAGACCAGAATAGCCAAAGCAGTCCTTAGCAAGAAGAGTGAAGCAGGAGGCATCACAATACTAGACTTAAACTACACTAAAGAGCCATAGTAACAAAAACGGCATGGTATTGGCACCAAAATAGACATGTAGACTAATGGTACAGAATAGAAGACACAGAGACAAACCCACATAAATACAGTTCTTTCCTACTTGACAAAGGTGCTGAAAACATTTTGGCGAAAATATAGCCTCTTCAACAAATGGTGCTGGGAAAACTGAAAGTCCATATGTAGCAAATTGAAATTAAACTCCTAACTCACATTGCACAAAACTCAACGCGAAGTGGTTCAAAGACCTAAGAATTAGACCAGAGCCACTGTGCCTAATAGAAAATAAAGTAGGCCAAAATCTTCATCATGTCAAATTAGGTACTGGCTTCCTTAACAAGACTCCTAAAACACAAGAAATAAAATCAAGAATTAATAAATGGGATAGAGTTGAAGCTAAAAACCTTCTTTTCAGCAAAGGAAACAACAATGTGAAGAGAGAGCTCACAGAGCGGGAGAACATCTTTCCTAGCCACATACCAGATCGAGTACTAATTTCCAGGATATATGAAGAACTCAAAAAACTCAGCATCAGAAGAATAAATAACCTAATCAATAAATGGACTAAGGAAATGAACAGATACTTTTTTTTATTCATAAAAATGGTTTATTAAATACAGATTACTTTTGGAAAGACACAGAATATATCTTGAAAACTTTGAGTGTGCCTGAAAATGTTGGTGTATAAGAATTAGTGATTTATGAAAGGTAACTACAACTTCTCATAAGGTATTTTGGCTGCAGAGAAATTGTAGAAGGCACATTTTTTGAGGAAGATGGAATTTAAAACCACACTAATTATGTGTGCATTTGGATTGTTTGTAAGGAAAGAAGATAGTTAGGGTTGAAGATCTATGAATTTCTTTCTTTTTTTTTTTATGAACAGATACTTCACAGAAGAAGAGATACTACTAACAAACATATAAAAAAATGTCCAGCTTCACTAGTAATTAGAGAAATGCAGATCAAAACTACTCTAAGATTCCTTCTCACTCCAGTCAGAATGGCAATTATCAAGAATACAAGCAACAACAAATGTTGGTGAGGATGTGGGGAAAAAAGTACACTCACATTGCTGGTGGGACTGCTAATTGGTGCAACCATTGTGGAAATCGATATGGAGATTCCTCAGAACTTGGAATGGAATCACTATTTGACCCAGCTATTCCACTCCTCTGTCTATTCCCCAAGGACTTAAAATCAGCTTACTATAGTGATGCAGCCACATCAATGTTTATAGCAGCTCAATTCATAATAGCTAAACTGTGGAACCAACCTAGATGCCCTTTAATAGATGAATGGATAAAGAAACTGTGGTATATATACACAATGGAATATTACTCAGCCGTAAAGAGAGAATAAAATTATGGCATTTGCAGATAAATGAATGGAGTTGGAGAATATCATGCTAAGCAAAGTAAACTAATCCTAAATAACCAAAGGCTGAATGTTCTCCCTGATAAGTGGATGCTGATCCATAATGGAAGTGGGGAGCATGGGAAGAATGGAGGAACTTTGATTGGGCAAAGGGGAGGCAGAGGTGAGGAGAGAGGGTATGGGGGGAGGCAAGATGGTTGAATGAGATGGACATCATTACCTTAGGTACATGTGTGACTGCACCTATGGTGCAACTCTACATCGTATACTACCAGAGAAATGATAAGCTGTACTCCATTTGTGTACAATGAACTAAAATGCATTCTTTTGTTATGTATAACTAATTAGAACAAATAATAAAAAAGAGTTCAAAAGATTTACACTGAAAACTACAAAACTTCGCTGATTTTTAAATAATATTTGATAGGATTTGTATCGAGAAGATATAAGAATTCCTACAATGCAACAATAAAGATAAATAACTTAAAAATTAGCAAAATGTTTGAACATATTTATTTATAGAGGATATACAAGTGGCCAATGAGCATATGAAAAGATGCCACACATCATTAGTAATTATTAGTTATTAGACAAAAATCAAAATTACAAAGAGATACCACTTTACCTCCACTTGTATGGCTATGATCAAAAGACAGTAAATATTGTCACCGATGTGGAGACATGAGGATTCACTAATTACTGGTGGGAATGTAAATGGTACAGTCACTTTGGAAAACAGCTTGGTAATCACTTAAAATATTAAATATGCTGTTAATCTTATTATCTAACAATTTAATTTTTACATAAGAGAAAATGAAAACAAATTCACCCAAAAGTATGTATGCAAATATTCATAGTAGGATCATTCATGATAATTGAAGGGTAGAAAAAACTGAATGTTCAAATACAGCATGTAGCATATTTATACAGTTGACTACTATTTTGCTATTTAAAAAAAGAAGTACCAATACATGCTACAACATAGATGAACCTTAAAAAAATAATGCTAAGTGAAGAAAAAAGTCACAAAAGATTGCTTATTTTATGATCCCATTTATGTAAAGTGTACAGAATAGACAAATTTATAAAAACAGAAAATTGATTGCTTACATTCCCTTTGGGTAATGGGAGGAGACAGCTAAAGGATATTGGGTTTCTTTTATGAGGAGCTAAAGCAGGTGGTATTGCTCAGTGGTGGGACACTTACCTTACATGCCTGAGGCCCTGGGTTTGATTCATAATACTGCAAAAAAAAATAAAAATAAAATAAAATTAGATGATTATGTTTGCTACACAACCAACATCACACACTATTTCTATATGAATGTACTTAAAACATTGAATTGGACATTTTAAATTTGTTAGTTTTATGGTATATGAATTATATCTTAATGAGGCTATTAAATTGTTATTTAAAGGATAAAAATAGTGATTTATTATTACATCAAATGTATGAGTCTAATGTATGGAAACAATCCAGTGTTGACTTTCTGTCACTATAATGAAAGGCTTGAGGAAATTAGAGAAGTTTTATTTTGGTTCATGGTTTTTGGAGGTTCAAGTCCAAGATTAAGTGGCCCCACCACTTTGGGCCTATGCCTAGGTGGCACATCTCAGTGGGAGCACATGGCCAAATAAAACACATTTTGTGCCAGGAAGCGAGAGTTGGGGAGGAAAGAGAGACAGAAAGGGGTATGAGTACCATAATCCCCTTCCAGGGCATGCCCCCAGTGACCTAATGACCTCTTTTTAGCCCCCATGCTGAAAACCAAGCCCTTAGCACATGGACCTTTATCCAACTCATAGCAAATAGCCAAATGTCTAGGAGGAAATGTATTATTCCATTTTTTTTTTATGCTATTAACCAATAAAGGAAATAAAAGGAATCACATAAAATAAACAGATAATCCAAATATTTTTAGAAAAAAGGAAACACAGGACAGATGAGACAAAGAGATGACAAATAGCAAGAAATACTATTTAATTTAAAGATTAGTAATCAAGACTGTGTGGTATTGGCATCATATAGAGAAGCACATTCATGAAACAGAATAAAGAATATAGAAAATTTGGAAATAGGCCTAAACAAACATGTGCAGCTGATCTTTTTTTTTTTTTTTTTTTTAAAGAAATGTGGTCTTACTATGTTGCCCCAGCTGACCACCAACAAAATCAACTTTTGGCAAAGACAAAAAAACCAATTCTGCGGGGAAATTTTTTTTTCTAAGTGGTTTGAAATAATTGTATATGAATATGCTAAAAACTCAACTTCAGTGTACATTTTACACCATATAAAAAATGAGTTAAAAATGTGTCACAGACCTAAAAAAAAAAAAAAAAAAAAAAAAAAAAAAAAAAAAAACAACCCTAAGGCTGTAAGACTCATACAAGAAAACAGAATAAAATTTTTGTGTTCTTACATAAGGTAAATTCTTTTTATTTGTCCTAATTAATTATACATGACAGTAGAATGCACTTTGACACATCATACATAAATGGAGTATAATTTCTCATTTTTCTGGTTGCACATGACGTAGAATCACAGAGGAAATGTAGTCATATATGTACATGTGTAATAACATCAGATTCATTCTACTATGATTCCTACCCCAATGCCCCTCCCTCCCTTCCATTTACTCCTCTCTACCAAATCCAAAGTAACTCTATTCTTTCCTATCTCCCCCACCCTGCCTCACTGTGAATTAGCATCCATATATCAGAGAAATTATTGAGGCTTTGGTTTTCGATGATTGGCTTATTTTGCTTATCCTGTCCTCCAGCTCCATCCATTTACCTGCAAATGACAAAATTTCATTCTTCTTTAAGGCTGAGTAATATTCCATTGTGTATATATACCACATTTTCTTTATCCATTTATCTGTTGAGGGGCATTCACTCATTGTTGAACAAAATATTCTATGTTTTAAATATCTAATTATTGATTGTATTATTTAGTTCTATAGGTTCTTTATTTAGTTTTTGTTGGATATCTGTCCAGTAGTAAGAGAGGTTTGTTAACATCACCCAGTATTAATGTGTTGTGGTCTATTTGATTCTTGAAATTGAGAAGGTGTTTTTTTTTTTTTTTTTTTTTTTTAAATGTACATAGTTGATCCATTGTTTGGGGCATAAATATTTACAATCGTTATGTCTTGCTGAGGTAAAATGCCCTTAAGTAGTATGAAATGTCCTTCTTGGTCCCTTCTGATTAACTTTGGCTTGAAGTCCACTTTATATGATATGAGGATGAAAACCCCTGCTTGTTTACTTTATCCATATGAGTGACGTGTTTTTTCCCCATCCTTTCACCTTCAGTTTGTGAATGTCTTGTCTATGAGGCTATGAGGTGAGTATCTTGGAAACAAAATATTGTTGGGTCTTTTTAAAAAATTTAGTCTGATGAGTTTAGGTTGTTAATATTCAAGGTTATTATTGAGATGTGATTTGTATTTCTGGTTATTTTATTTATTTCTGGTTTTGAAAGTGACTTAGTGTCTCCTTTGATTATTCCTTTAGTGTAGTTTCTCCCTCTGTTGGTTTTCACTTTTTTTTTTTCCATTTCATCCTCATGGGATATTTTCTGTAGTGCAGGCTTTGAAGTTGTAAATCCTTTTAAGTTTTGTTTATCATGGAATTTTTTTATTTCATCTTCAAATATATAGCTTAATTTTGCTGGGTACAAAATTCTTGGTTGGCATCCATTTTCTTTCAGAGCTTGAAATATATTATTCTAGGACCTCCTAGCTTTGAGAAGTTGGGTTGGGAAATCAGATGAGATCCTAATTGGTTTCCCTCTATATGTAATTTGATTTTTTTTCTCTCAAGGCCTTTAATATTCTATCCTTATTTTGTATGTTAGTCATTCTCATTATAACTGCTTAGGCATGAGTCTGTTGTAATTTTGTACATTTGGGGTCCTATAAACTTCTTGTATTTGATTTTCCATTTCATTTTTTAGGCTTGGGAAATTTTCAGATATTATTTCATTGAAAAGATTGTGCATTCCTTTGGTTTGTATATTGGTGCCCTAATCCATCCCAATAAATCTTAAATTTGATCTCTTCATGTTTTCCCATAGTTCTTGGAAGTTCTGTGCATGGTTTCCTAACATCTTCTCTCAGTGTTAAAATATATTTTCAAGATTACATATTTTGGGGGCTGGGATTATGGCTCAGAGGGAGAGTGCTCACCTTGCATACATGAGGCACTGGGTTGAATCCTCAGCACCACATAAAAATAAAGTTATTGTGTCCACTTATAACTAAAAATAAGTATTTTTTTAAAAAAGGTTATATATTTTGTCTTCATTGCCTGAAGTCCTATCTTCCAAGTGGTCTAGCCTGTTGGTGATTCTTTCTATCAAATTTTTAATTTGGTTTATTGTTTCCTTCATTTTGAAGATTTATTTATTTATTTATTTTTCAGTATCTCTGTGTCCTTATTGAAATGATCTTTCACTTCCTGTATTTTCTCTTTGATTTCATTTCTTTTACCATCCTTTACTTCACAGATCAGTTTAATTATGAAGCCAAGTTGATTAATTTTTTTAATAAAATATTGTATTTCTGATTATGTTGTCTCAGAAATATTTACCTTGCCATTGAAAAGACTGTGCATTCTTTTGGTTTGTATCTCCACTCCTTATCTATCCCAATAAATCTTAAATTTGATCTTTTCACGGTTTCTTACCATCTTTTCATGGCCAACTTTATTTTCAAGATTATATATTTTGTCTTCATTGCCTGAGGTTCTATTTTCTAAGTGATCTAGTCTGTTAGTGATGCTTTCCTTTGGATTTTATTTTGGTTTATTGATTCCTTCATTTTGAGGATTTTTGCTTGTTTCTTTTTTTTTTCTTTTTTGTTCAGAATCTCTGCTTTTTTATTGAAGTGATTTTTCACTTCCTGTTTTCTCTCTGATTTCACTCCTCATATTATGCTTTACTTCTCAGATCAGTTTAACTATGGCCATTCTAAAATTCTTCTCTGACATTTCTTCTACTGTGTTGTCAATGGATTCTATTATCAGAGCATCTTGGTTTGTTTGAGGTGCTTTATTCCCATTTTTTTAATGTTGTTTTTGTGTTTTCCCATATAGCAGTATGGATCCGAGGCAGTACAATTTCTACCCTGAAGGCTTATAGTTTCCCTGAAGGTTTTCAATACCTCACTTTTAAGGAGAGAACAATATTAACAGCACCCAATGTAAGTAATGTATAGCCTTAAACCCAAGATTTCCTATGAAGGTATCTACAGTTTTATCGCAATAAGCAGAAATGATGTGTTTAATTATTGTCTACAATATAAACAGTAAATTTGCTCAAACCTTTTACAATTTTAAATGTCAGAGAAAGAGAGAACAGAAATGGTGTAGGATGTGATATTTATGAGGGAGGAAGAAAGAAGATAGAAGTACAAATTTAAAGGAAGAGTGAAAGAGGAATTTATAGAGATTGGCTATTAGTAGGAGAAAGGAGGCAAAGAGAATCCAGGGAAACAGATAAGTGAGAGGAAAAATATAAACAAAGTAAGCAATTTAAAAAGAAAAAGAAAAAAAATTATATATGTCCCAGTCTTCAATAAACTGATATATGAAAAATACTTGGATTCAAATATGGTACAGATGTTAGGAAAAAAAAAAATTTCCATGGAAAATTGAACAATTTTTTTTCCATTGGCATTCAAGTTTCTCAGCTTCCATTCTCTGCTGATAGGTGGGGTTGTCTGGAGCTTGATGGTAGCCCCTGTCCGGTGGGTGCTGGACTGTCTAGCTGGGAGAGCTGGTAGAAAGATGCCCTCACATCCTCTTCCAACCTTCGGACCCAATGTAGCCAGCCCCATCCATCCTCACGCACTTCAAGACTCACAAAACTGGGGATAGCCTGGATCTCCCCAGCCTCTCCAAGCTGTGCTCCCCCCTGGGGAAAATGCCCCCAGTCTCCAACTTTTTATGGTATTGCCTGGCCCAGACTGGTCCACTCAGACCCAGTCACTCTGAAGGATCTAGGCTTCAGATACCCTAGGCTTCAGATACCCCAGGCTTGGCCTTGTTGCAGTTCCAAGACCTCAGTGCCATTCCAACTTGCAGAGAGACCACCAGGAATGTGCTCACACAAAGGAGTGACCCTGCAAAGAAGCTGCAAGGTGGCAGCACTTGCTCTCCCAGCAGGGAAGACCCCAGGCACAGCCAAACCCGCAGGCACCCTGACACTGGACTTCTAGGCCCTGGCAGGTGTCCCCAGATGGAGACAGCTGTACCCTGACATGGCAGTGGTGGCAAACCCGCAGGCACCCAGCCCCTCAGGCTCCGGCCAGTGTCTCAATTTGGAGGTGTCTGTGTTCAATCAAACCTGCAGACACACTGGCAATGGATCTCCAGGTGGCAGTGGCAACAGCAGCAGTGATGGTGGTGGTGGCACCCTGAAACTGGACCTCTGGGCTGGGACAGCAGCAGTGGCAGCCATGTTGGCCGTGGCAGTGGCAGCCAGGGTAAATATTTCTGAGACAACATAATCAAAAGCACAATATTTAATTAAAAAATTTGTCTTCATAATAAATACTTCTGCTACTTGAAAGACATTGTCAGGAGAAAGAAAGACAAGCTACAGAGTGGGAGAAAAGTTCAGAAAGTTCTGATTGAGGGTTTTTAATCTTATGAATTTTACAGAAAAATTTTGTATCATTTCTTTAATTTTCTTAATTTTAAATATTTATTTAGCATTTTTACCCAACCCATAAAGACAAACATTGAAAATATTGGAATATTTTATTTTCAGGGGATTCATTTCAGTAGGTTTGTAAAATGTATTGTTTAGAACATTTTGCTCTTAGTAACAGAAATGAAGTTGAGTTAAATTAAAAAAAGAAAATTATATTGACACTTCAAAAGTATAGGACCAAAATGTATGAGGAAAAAGAGATGTGGAAAGAACAAATTAGATCCTTACATTCTCATGAATACTGTACTGAGAGTAATAGTATTACCACAACTCCCAGGTTTTCTGTCTGCCAACAAACACATGTTGCCTGGTCCTGTTATCACACAACAGTGATGTTGGAGCTGACGCACCAGCCACTTCTCACATGGGAAATAGGATGGAATTGTGTAGAGATGAAGCAAAATTTTTCAGAGTAGTTTTTTGATAAAATAATTGTGAAGCGACTATGGTGTTAAAAAGAAAGTGCAGGGAGAAGAAGGAATGATTTCAAAGAAATATTGTCGTGGTCTCCGCATCTTTGCAAAGTGTTTGAACTTGAAATAAAAAATTACTTTGAATTTAATCTTTGGCATTGAAACTGCACTTCCTTTGTGTAACATACTTTCAGTGGAATTCTTCCCCTCTGAATCACAGAAAACAGAAAATAACCATTGTGACCATTTCCCCAATTATCCAAACATATCAACTTCCACTCCAGATACAAATAGGGAGGAAGTTAATTCATACTTAAAATCAAGGCCTTAGTGCATTGGTGGGAGCTTAATTCTTTCCAGCAATCCCAGTTCAAGAAGACCTAGAGAAACATTACAAATGTTATAAACTTCACAGAAACTAAGGATACAGGTACAGGTAGGCTTTTGGCATCTGAAATTTCATGGCAAAATTGTCAGATTGATGGAGTTCTCAAACTTTAAAATTTTTATTAATTTGTTTTAAATTCACAAACAATAATTGTGTACATTTATTAGGTATAATGTGGTATTTTGATCTACATGAACATTGTAGAAAGATTCAACATATTCATCACTTCACCAACCTACCATTTTTTTTTTATCATTATAAGAATATTAAAAATCTATTCTCGCAATTTTGAAGTGAACAATACATTATTATTAATTGTGACTACTTTGTGGTGCAATAGATCACTAAAACTTATTGCTTCAGTCTTCTTGAAACTTTCTACTCTTTATTCAGTATCTCTCCTTTCCCCATTCTCCCTAAATACCTCAGTACCTTGTAGTTTTCTTTCTACTCTCTTTTCTATGAGATAAACTTTATTTATTTATTTTTTGTGGTACTGGGGATTGAACTCAGGGGCACTCCACCACTGGGTCACATCCCCAGCCCTTTTTTTTTTTTTTTTTTGTATTTTATTAGAGACAGGGTCTCACTAAATTGCTAAGTGCCTTGCCATTGCTGAGGATGGCTTTGAACTCGAGATCCTCCTGCCTCAGCCTCCCAAAGTGCTGGGATTACAGGTGCACCCCCATGCCTGGCGAGATAAACTTTTAAAGACGTGAATCTTAAGTACAAGTAAGATCACATAGTATTTGTTTTTCTTTTCCTGGTTTCTTTCACTTAGCAGATTAATCAAGTTTTAGTAGGCTTATTTCAAAGAATCGGTTCCATGAAGTTTGAAGATGGCTTCTGGAAAGAGTGGATGAGGGGATTTTCTGACAGGATCGTTATGAGCCAGCTGAAATTCAGAAGGTCATATAGAAATACAGGAGCTGTGTGTGTGTACAAATTTGAGCATGGACTTGGGCCAGTCTTGTTTCGTCCTTTTTTTAAGTTACTCATGTGCTACCCATCCTCTTTATTGATGCATGTTCACTTGTATCCTATGTAGCTCTTGATTTACATAATGTATTCTTTCTTTCAAGGCTCCTATTTTCAAACAAATTGTATTGTATTCTGTTTTGTGTTGCTATGATAGGTTGGCATAGATAGGGTAACTTATAATAAAGAGATATTTATTTCTCACACTTCTGGTGTCTGGGAAGTTTAATATCAAGGTGCCAAACTCTGGAGTGGGCCTTGCTGCTGTGCCTTATTACCATGGTGGAATATGAAAGGGTAGGAGGGAGGGGAAAAAGTGGGGTGGGGGTTGAACTTGAAGTCTCGACACTTGCATTACTGGCTTAATCCATTCATGAGACTGTACCCCTCACTAGTCCCCACCTTCTAACACTGTTACTTTGGGGATTAAGGTCCACTATATAGTTTTGGGGGGACACATCTGAATCACAGCAGTACCCTTGTAAAATTTGCTTTTCTTAATTATATTCTGCAAACTGAGAAGTGCCAACTTTCCTTGTAATTCAAGGAATGATTTTCTTCTATTTTATAGTCCTATAGTTTTCTGGTTTCATCTATAGCTTTTTCATTAAAGAGAAAGATATATTTATTTGTTTGCTATTTTAAATTTTAACTTTAAGTAGGTAATTCATGGACACTGGATAAAAGAGAATTATATTTCATGAAATTTAAATTTCGACTTTTGCCCCTATTTCCTAATTACTCAGCAATTCTTCCTACATGTAATCAGTATTACTAATGTCCTATGTAACCTTTTAGACATTTACCATGCATAATCTTTTTTATGTCTGTTTTCTTTAACAAATGTTAACTACTATAAATAATAATTTGTACACTGCCTTTCCCCCTATAATAGAGAATGCTAATCTTACCGCAATAAAACCAATTTCCTTAGTTAAATGCAAAGTCAAAAATGATAAGAAACTTGATTTCATTAGTGTTAAATATCTTTCCTGGTTGCTATAATTTTGCATGTTTTGATTTACCCAACAAATGAAATATGTACCATTCTAGGTAATATGACAAGCATTTATACTAATTAAACTGACTACAGAAGGCAATTTATTATTTAATTTGGAAGTAAATTCTTGAAAACATGTTTAAATGAGTCCTTCTTGGTTTTAAATTTTAACATGTAGACAATACTTCAGAACAGTGTTAAGCTATATTAGGAGTGCAGATATATTGAGTAGGAGATCAATTGCAAAACAATTTATTTATGCAGAATTTGTGTGATCAATAAGTCAAGTTTCTTGCTAACTAAGAGTTTCAGCAGTTTTTAGTAATGATAATTTGAGTGCTTCCTTGGTTTGAATTGGTGATTTTGTTTTTTAAGAATCCTACATTTATGTCACAGCAATGTGAGAAGATAAAACCACTCATTTGCTAATTTGAACCTAGTTTTGAATTAGAAAAACTATTTTTATCCTAAAATGTTAGTTCTTAAGATTCATAAGACATAGATTTTTATATCATTTTGGAAAAAGCTGTAAAAAATATAGTTATCCCTGTCTTGGTCTATTGGAATCTGGTGCATTCATTTGTTTGTAAGGAATAACCTGGGAAAGATGGCTTTATTGTACTGGCATTCACAAAATAGGATACATAATTAGCTAGAGATGTAGTAAATGACTCTGTTTATTCCATAAAGCCAACATTATACCAAATAACAATAACTCTTAGGAACATTTCTAAGTCATTCCACTTTATTTTTAGTTTTATAATATTTACTTGTAAATTAAATTTTACTTCTTAAATGAAATAGTTTTCTAAATGAGGAGAAAACACCTCCTGTGGTTGTTTCTAATTTCATTTTCTGCTAACATAGCTGTTGGCACTAGAAATGCAGAACAATTTTCAGAGAGCACCGTCAACCATGTAATTTCTTGGCAAATATATGACAATTACTTTCCATGTAATTATAGTGTCATTCCATGGGATCCTACAGCTTAGTCAAAGAAGAGAGCTAGCAGGTCATCTTGTCTGTTATTCTACTGCGGTTGTTTCCTTATGTCAAGAACCTTGTCACACCATTAATTGTGACTCCACTCAATACTGCAGACAGGTCAAGCCATAGTATTCAGTAAATGACAACTAATTTTCTTATGGTACTACAAGATTCCTTTGGATTCAGACTGAGCCACTTTTGGGTTTGTTTTTATTACTCACTAACATTCTCAGGATATATAGTAGTGAGTTTGAGGCGAATTTTCAAATAACCAAATGAAAGTATTAAGCCAAAGAAGTGATAAAAATAAAAAAAGAAATTAAAGGCAAAGATAGATAAAGGCTGAGCAATTTAACTTTAGAAAATAATACTCTTTAACTCAGAACTATTCCAAAATTAGAGAGTTTCTCTTGAATATTTCCCATTTAAAATGCTTATCACCCACTTTTTCAAATTGAAATATAAAAGGAAATACATGGTTCTTTGTACTCATGGACTAGAATGGATTTCAAATAGGAGAGGAGAGTAGCAGGAAAGTATATTGATGTTTTCAGTTTAGTGAAAAACTATTTTGTGGTTTAGCTCTGGATAAAGTAAATGCTAAAATGCCTAAATGGAGAAATATTTTCTAAATGGCACATTTAAATAGAATTTCATTTAATGTTCAGATGTTTTTCCCTATAAATATAGAATTCACATTGTCAAAAGTTTTAGGAGTGGGGGTTTGATCTATATGAACCACTTTTTATAGGCAGTTAGATTTACTTAAATGATTTAGCATTAGAGAAAGCTTTTTCATTGTGACAATGAAACTGATAAGGAGATTTGATAGATTTACTGTATTTAGATATATTGGCAAAATCTCCATAATCTGAAGAAAGATAAGTGGGAATAAGGAAGTTTTAACTAATATATGGGTATTATTAGTCAATATTTATTGAAGTGTCTGATTAATTATGAAAGACTCCACTTAATTTTTAATAATCACTACCTAGAATATATATTGCTCTTTTTAATTTAAAAATACTTTTTGTTTATACTATGTAATGATTAACTATCAGCTATCCCTTTTCAGAGATTAAGAAATGTCAAAATACAGGAAATCATTCTACCAAGATGTTTGTATATGAACATTTATAATATGGAGTTATTCATTTCTTCAGCAGTATTTTTTGAGCAACTACCTCATTGCAGGCATAGCCAAATCCTGAAGAGCGGGCAGGGTTACACACATGAGTGAGAAGGGAGGGGAGAGCAGAGCAGTGGTGGTGCCAGTGCATTGGAGACAGCTGGTGTGGGCTCAGGATAGCTCTCTGGGAACATCTCTTATGAAATCGCATTCAGTGACATGCACTGGTAGCTAGAAATTGATCATGGTGAAAGGATGAGAATGGAAAAACGGTACAAAAGAGGATTTTCTTTTTCCTTTGCCTTTCTTCCCTTCTTAGAAGTGGCAGGAGCCAGTTGTTAACTGCTTTCCTATACAGCGCAGTAAAGGGTAAAGACTGCAATCAGGTGTACCTAAGAAGCTCCAAGCAGTTTCATATTGTGTAAACTTGTTTTCTCATCTTTGTAAAATGATATCATTACTCACATCATGGATTTGTTGTGAGAAGTAAATAAAGTAAGAATTTTGAAGTATCCCCTATAGCTTGATTCATAGCAGACTCAATACATTTCTGTTTTAGTGACTAATGTTACCCTGAAAGGTCCAAATTATGTTAGTTATTAATAGAAGATCCTATGATAATCAGGTAGGCTAAATCAATAGGTATTATTATTCCGATATCTTTAGAATAGTTTTGTAGAAAGTAGTAAGGTAGTATAGAGAAGGGAATCCTCAAATCTTCCAAGGTAGCTGAGAAAGACTCAGAAGAAGTAATAGATTGGTGGGAATATGATGGATGTGCCAGAATCCACTCAACAAAGAAAGAGGATGTCATGCAGAAAATCACAGGCTATGGGAAGAGTGTGCAAATGGTAATGATGGGGTATGGAAGACTATCGACAAAATGTATGGTACCTTCTGAGATACACGTATGGTTTGGTTCCAGGAAAACTCTGGCTACTTGAGTTTCTTTTAAAAAGGGCTGCTGACAGTGAATATCATCTTCTACATGATTTTCCCTGAAACAC
Organism: Tamias sibiricus; assembly: GCA_025594165.1. NCBI lineage: Eukaryota > Metazoa > Chordata > Mammalia > Rodentia > Sciuridae > Tamias > Tamias sibiricus. The sequence goes on from CM046659.1 coordinate 79,129,753, forward strand.
ATTTTTTAGTTTTCTCTCTGCTCCTTAATTCTTATAATTAAGAGAATGAAAGATTTCCCATTGGATACTGACCACCAGCTTTATATATACGGTTATCAACTGAAGCATTAAACAAATTAAATCTTTAAGATGATTTATAAACATTGACTAATCCACTGATCTAAGTTTCAGGCTAAGTAGTTAAGCATTCATATTAACTTTTATAATTGGAAGTTTGAAAAAAAAGAAAGGATAAAGTGTAGTCTTTTAATTCCCAAAGGCTGATATATGTGAAATTTGTATTTTGCAAACATAACCTATTCTTAAATTAAGTATTTTATTAAATGAAACTGAGGGAATAATATTGCCCAAATGTTATATTAATTTAATTTTTATCTGCATTTATTTTCAATGCTTAAAAAATTTAAGGCTATAATATTCTGTGCCTTGGTCATTATAAAATATTATGCATAATGTGATTATTAAATTTTGTTATGTTGCTCCAACCTCTTATTTCATATTAATAAAAATGCAAATATTCGAAAGGTATTTCAAAGGGTATATTTATGTTCTCAAGAGAGAGCAGAAAATAAATATTAACAACAATTGCACATATTTTTATTTAACATGTGGAGTCTAGTTAAGTTCCCCGTAGGAATATCTCCTTCTTTTGGACTGTATATCAAGACAAAAGCACTTCACAATAAGAAATCTGTTCTTTAGTTCCCAGACTGCCTCCTAAAGTACTTGAAGCCTGTAGTCTATAATGCAATTTGATTATTTAATATAGCCATTTGCACTTACTACTGATGTGTTTGTTAAAATGTATGCAAGTGAAGGGTTTTACTGTACATGCAGAAAGATTTAGTGGTTTGTTTTTACTGTGGAGATTCGCTTTCTGGTAATCTGATCTCACCTGATGAGTAAAATCTCTGCTTACCCTGATCAAGATTAGGCTCACTTGTTTGAAAAGTCTGTACTTTACAGGTCTGTTGAGAAGAATAGTTCAACTGTTTTTCCAGGACACCAAGCTAATAGGGCATCTCCTGAACCCATGGTATACGTGCTTTGATATGTAGTAAAAAGTGGGACCTCTCCTCTGGCTTCATATAGTTGGCTTCCACCTCTTGATCTTTTCCTATTCTGCAGAAAACCGTTTGGAGGGGTAAGAAATTGAAACCCTTCACTCTCTCTACTTTGGAGAGCTTCTTTTGTTCTGGCAGTGTCTTTTTTAACAGAACTGTGTCTCTACATAGTATTGTTCTTATCTAGAGGGAGAAGAATCTCATACAACTTAAATTATGGAATAAGAATTAGTCACCAGACCAAGAGCTTTGGGTTACATATAACTCTTGAATTTAGACTGTACAAACAGACTCACATTGATGTAAACAAAGGAACCAATAAAGGAATTAGATTTACAGCTAAAAGAAAAATTGCTTTAATTTCACATCATGAAAACTTTCCAAAGTAAAAATCAAAGATATTCTAAAACAGTTAAGACAACAAAAGCAATTTGTCAAAATCAAACACATTGATAGTTACAAAGAAAGAACTTGTGGTTCTGACCCTTAGGACCTGTCATTACTAGGAGAGGCTATAAAAGAGGTTTGGAAGAAAGATATTAAAGGAGTAGAGGTTGATAAGGTAGAAATCTTCACAACTGTTATAAAAGTAAATCTTCCTAAACCAAAGCCAACTGTAAAAGGGAAAGATTTACGGCTGGCTGTCTCTGTCTCTGCTGCTGTAATGGGCACCATTAGCTGTAGGTTGTGAAAGCAGCCACTCGGTAAGATGGGAAACATTACTTTTTAGATTGATTCTGGAATTCTCAGGGTTATTGTTCTACATTCTTCAGAAAGTTTCATGAAAATAGTAGATAGCTTTAGCTCTAGCTTTTGTGACTTTATCACTGAGACTGGATAGTGTGCTGGGCTGTTTTTGCATTCATGTAGGGTTAAGTACATATTCTTGATAGGTTGCCTTACTCTAAAAATTCAGCTTGATAGTTTATCAGACAATAGTGATGATGATGATTGTACAAATGCCTATATTATTGTGAGAATTAAAATATACTGATATAGCTTCCTAAAATTCTTATTGAAGTACTTGACATAGTTCGTAGTTCATAGTTCAAGGTTTGCATAAAGTAAATTGCCATCATGTGAAGAAATTGACCTCATTTTGCATACATTTTAAAAATAGGTTATTCTGTGAGTTAATAGACATACTAATGAAAAAAAGAATAATATAAAATATTATTTAACTCTCTGTGGTATTTAAAAATCATTCCAAAGGACCTAAAGCAGCAATAACTGGTAAACATTAATCATAAGCAAAAGGAAGAAGAAAGATAAAGAGATCAGAAATGTAGTCTTGATCAAGGGGCAGAGATTCAAGGAAGAAGAGCAAGTTGTAAACAGAGAGAGAGAGAGACAACAATGAAACAAACAAGAAAAGGTTGATTTTACAAATAAACTAATAATTGCAGCAGTGTAAGTCAAATTCTGAGTGGAAGAAGCAATACAAAGTGCCCAATTCTGGGCTATGCACTCTTATATGAACTCTTACCTAATTAGCAAAATAGTTTTGTGAGGGGAGAATTATTTTTTTTCATTTTAATAACAAAGAAATAAACATAAGTTCAGATACTAAAATCTTAAAAATAGATGAAATATACTTAACTGTTTTTTTTGACAAGACTTTTTATGAGAATAGCATGCCAATATTTGAGAGGGGTCTTTTCCTTGGTTGAGATAGAAGGAATGGAGGAAGTCTATACAGAAATTATTTTTTCTTTCTAGAAGAGTCCAAGGGAATCTGGTGAAATCTTTTTCTTTAGGACTCAGGTGTGACTTCAAAGAGCTGGCCAGCCAACCAGACTGTAAGAAGACACAATATTATACAATACTGTTTTTCAAAATCTTTCCAAACTATGGGGCATGGTGGCTCACACCTGTAATTCCAGCAACTTGAGAGCCTGAGGCAGGAAGATTCCAAGTTTGAGGCCAGCAACTTTGTGAGGCCCTTAGTAACTTAGTGAGACCCTGTCTCAAAGTAAAAAATAAAGATGGCTGGGGATGTAGCTCAGTGGTAATGTGCCCCTGGGTTTAATCCCCAGTACCCCCTCTCTGTGCCCCCCAAAATCTTTTCAAACCCACAAAAGTACCAAGCATGATGTGTGTGTGAGTGTGTAGAGCTTGAGGGAAATAATCCCATTTTTTTTATACAACCTTTCTTCTTATAATCATTATCCATATATTCTATGGAGTCTCATATACAATATGTTATTATTTTCTTACTTGGATACTTTTACTTTTATTTATTTTTACTTACAAGTTTTCATGGATAGATTTGTTCTGCAGTGGATTATTATTAGGTAACAATAATGTTAGGAGTGTGGAATTGAGAAAACGGAGGTCTTGTACCTTGACATACCTTCCAACTAGTAAGCTAAAATTTTTAGTCTCCATGAAGCAAAAACTATTCATATCAATTGACATGTTATATTTTACTCAGCCTTTTTACTGCTATGACCAAAAGACCTGACGAGAACAATTAGAGGAAGAAAAGTTTATTTGGGTGGCCCATCGGTTAAGAGATCCCAATCCATAGGCACATGACTCCTTAGCTCTGGGCCTTATGGGATGCAAACAACATGGCAGAAGAGTATGGTGGAAGAGGGCAGCTCAGGACTTGACATCAGGAAGCAGGAGAGAGAGGGAAGAAGAGGGAAAGGGAGAGGGAGGAAAAAGGAGAAAAAGAGAAAGAAGTGAATTCCACTCTCCAGGGACAATATATATATCCCAAAGACATGAACCCAGTGACCCACTTCCTCCAGCAACACCCCAATTGCCTACAGTTACCACCCAGTTAAGCCCTATCAGGGGATTAATGCACTGATTAGAGTAAGACTCTCCTTATACAGTCATTTCACCTCTAAACTTTCCTGCATTTTTTCACACATGAGTTTTTGGGAGACCCCTTATATCCAAACCACGTTATAATGATTCATCTCAAAATAGTTCATATTAAAGAGAATGCAAAGTATTATGGATGCCTCATTGGCAGAAGGTAATCTGTTTCTTATACCGAAAAAAATACTTTTCTATAAAATGAGGAAAGTTGCATCTTGAATGACAAGCTCCAAACATTACAAAATTAATATAAAATGCATTTTAATAGTAAATAGAGATTATCTAAGTAGTTGTTATTCTTGTTCAGTAACATGCTTTTCTCATCATAGTCATAAAAGCAGTAACTTTTTATAGCCTTTCCTGCATCTTTAAACGGTCTTCCTATGTTTACAAAATTCACTATTATTAGAGTCCTAGCTTCTCCCTATGGAAACCAGAAAAAACCTCTGAGCCTTCTCTATAGCTGGGCACAAACCATATGATATATGAAGGTTCCACCAGTGGGAATCACCTGATTCAGAAGCTTGTGACCAGAGAGGCAGGTTCTGGACAAAGTGGCAGCTGATATGTCCACTTGCCAGGTGTAACAGTGGTACATTCCAAGAAAGAATCTAGTGCCTGTAAGCATGGAGTTCAACTGTGGTAAGAGACTGTACCCAGACAGCTATGGTAGCTCTACTCAATATCTTTAAAATCACTGAGTTTTTATTAAATATAAAGACTTTAATAAAAATACAAACAATTCAAGTATATGTTGAATATTATGTTGACTATGTGACTCTTCCCCATTCCCTGACCATGCCAAGTAACTGTTCATTAAGCCCAATAGTCCTTAGAGTTCCATAGAATTCTATAGTAAACTGGTTATTTTTCAAACCAGTGAATCATGTGTTTTGAAATATTTATCTTTTATTTTTATTAATAGACTATTTCTCTAATTATTAGCATCTTGCACTGGTATGATTACCAGGAACCAATGTTGACACATTATTGACCAAAAACCACATTTTCTTTAGAGTTTTTTAGTCATTACCTGAGGGTCTTTTTACTGCTCCAACTTGCCATGCTGGATTCCACAGTACATGTAGTTGTCATGTCTTCTTGGACTTTGCTTGGCTAGGAGAGTTTTCAGAATTTCTGTGCTTCCTTTTATTATTATTTTTTGACGACTATAATTGTAAGAAATATTGGTTGGGTATATTGTCCTTATATTGAATTTTTTCTGATATTTTCCTCACAACTAGACTGGAATTATGTACTTTTAGGAGAAAGGTCATAGAGATAAAGTACCATTTTGTCTTATTGTATCAAGGGTATATGTTGTCAATAGTTCTGACCATTTACCAATGACCTTGATCACTGGCTGAAGTAGATTTTGCCAGGTTTCTCACATTGTCAAGTTACTCTCATGCTTTACTCTTTGGAAGGAAGTCACTGTGCAGGGAAGTTTTAAGGAGTGGGAAGTTCTTCTCTCCCTCCTTTAGGGTGGGATATTCAGATAATTTATTGGAATTTCTCTGTATGGGAGATTGGTCTCTTCTCCACAATTCATTAAGATCTTCAATCATTTATTTAATATGGATTTAAGGATATTCATTTTAGATTTTAGATTTTAATCCACACTATTTTGATAATTGGTGTTTTTGAAATTGTTCTAGTTTAGGCTGTTAGGAACACTTTAATTTGGCTCTTCTTCCCCTTGGAAACATTTTAATCAACGTATGTTTGTACTGGTTTTTGCACAATCTTAACTTCTGATGTTATAAGATGCTCCATTCTCATCTCATTTTGTAATTGAAATATGAGTGACATAAAGAGATGTACATATTTGATGTATACGTTTTTCCTCAACACATTTTTAAGCATACAGTATGGTACTGTTAAGTATATGCACTGTGCTGTACAGTAGATCTCTGGGACTCACACATTTTATACAATTGAAACTATGTATTCTGACTAATACCTTTTAAATTGCCTCTGCTCCCATCCTACCATTGTGCTCTCTGCTTCTATGAGTTTACTATTTCAGATTTCTGACATAAGTGGGATCATGTCAAATTTGTTCTATGTTTGACTTATTTCATTTAACATAAATCTCCTCTAAGTTTATCCATCTTTTTCTGTATTTGCATTATAATTAGACATAAAAGTTGGATTCACTACTATATATTTATATATGTGCATAACATATTTTGGTTGGTGTCTTTCCCCAGTAGTTTGTCCATTTCGTAACAAATGATTTCCTTCCTTTTTAAGCCTGAATGTTATTCTTTGTAAGGATTAGCTATGTTTTCTTTATCCATTAATATAACAATGAATACTTAGGCTGTTTCCATGTCTTTGCTATTATAATGCTGTAATGAAGCTAGGAATGTAAAAACTCTCATAGAAATATTTATTTCAGCTTTTTTTTTTTTTTTTTTTTTTTTGCAATATATGTGTAGCAGTAAGATTGCTAATATCAAATGGTAGTTCTATTTAAAAAAATTTGAGGAACTTCTAAAATCTGTGAAGATCTCAATAATGGATGTATTCCCTTTAAGAGTTCATGTTCAGGTTCTTTTTTGCCCACATTTTCACAAAATTTGCTATTTCTTTTTAAAATAGCAGCCATCCTAACAAGTGTGAGATGGTGGCTCACTGTGGTTATGATTTGCATTCCCTGATATTGAGCACAGTTTCCCATGCCTTTTGGAGATGTGTCTCTTCAGGTCTTTGGACAGCCCATTCATTTGAATTTTTTTTTTTCTACTGAGTTGTAGTAAATTCTTATAAATTTGGGTTATTAACTGTAAGCTACCTGGTACTGAAAACCGGGAGGAAAACTCTCGGAGGCAGAGTAAAGCTTTTACTACTTTTACTTCTACTTTCTTAGAGAGAGCTTGGAGAGGGAAAGAAAGATTTTTAGAGAGAAAGATTAAAGCGAGCTTTTCTTCTTGTCTTCTTAGCTTAGAGTCTTAGAGAGAAAGAAAGATCTTAGAGAGAAAGAAAGATCTTAGAGAGAAAGAAAGATAGAGCTTAGCTTAGAGAAAGATTAGAGCTTCTTTCTTCTCTCTTCTTTCTTCCTTCTTCTTTCTTCTGTCTTCTGTCTTCCTCAGGAGCCTCGGCCTAACTCTGACCAGTCATTACTTCTTCTATCTGGTTTCTCTTCTGTCTTCTATCTGGTTTCTCTTCTGTAACCGCTCTGCCTACGTTCTGGCCGCTCTGATTCTTCTGACCGACCGAGTGACTGCCCGACTGACTGAATTCTCCATTCTCCTAACTCGGACCACTTTCACCCGGTTATATACCTTCAGCTTTGCGGGTGCCTACAGGTGCGTCACATACATATCAGGTGGAACTTATGGCTTCCAGCTAGCTGCAACAGCCCTTCCTAATTAGGGCTCCTTCAATTAACCCTTTATGAGATATTTGATTTACACAGCTCATCTTATATAATTTCTGCCCACTGTTAAACATTTCCTGAAGAACTTCTGATTTCTTTTATTGGATAAGAACAGGGTACTAGGTTTTCTTTTTGATACCAGTATAGTATTTCTTTTAGGTCCTCTGAGGTGACAGAACAAAGAAATATATGTGTATATTAACTCGTGTATGTACATAAATCTTTAAATATTTTTATGTTATCATCTGTATCTATATTAGGTAATTAGGAGTTCTTATTGCTTTGTCTAGTTTTAGCCTATTACTATATAGATCTTTCTGAGATCCTTTCTTTGCTCATTTGGAAATTTCCACTCCACCAGTGAAAGCACAGATTTTACCATCTGCCACACACTCACTTGATTCCTCAATCTAGTACATACATATAGCAGTATCATGATTGGTAACCTATACACGTGTGGAAAACCATTTTATTAACTAAAACAGAAGATTTGTGCATATTGCTTTTGCCATAATTTTTTTTTTCCCTGGTACTGGGGATTGAACTCAGGGGCACTTCCCAAGCCCTACTTTGAATTTTACTTAGAGACAGGGTCTCATTGAGTTGCTTCCCCAGATGCTGGGATTGCAGGTGTGTGCCACCACACCTGTCTCCTTGCCTTAAATCTTTAACACTCCATTCAGATTCTGAGTTAATTAGGTCAGCATTTTTATTTAACACCTTTCTTTGAGGTTGTTTTATATATTTATTACACAGTGTGGTTCTCTTCTCATGGTCTACATTCTTTATTTGAATGCACTGGCCTTTTAAATGATTTATTTTCAATTCACATATATAGTTTCATTATTTGTGTGGCAAAATTCTGCAGTTTTTGACAAATGCATGTTATATATCTACCTTTATAGTATCATGCGAAATAGTTTCACTGCCCTAACAAAGTGCTGCGCTTCCCTTATTCTTCATTCCCCAAACTTTTGGAGTCACTTATCTTTTTCCTATCTCTAGAGTTTGGCCTTTTCTAGAATGTTTTAAACTTGGAATTGTAAGGTATGTAAGCTTTCAACACTGTTGTCTTTCACTTAGCAATATGCATTTAAGTTCTTTTCATCTACAGATTTTTGTATCTGTGGGAGGTTCTTGAAACAATACTCTGTACATACTTGGGAAAAATGTGTCACAGTTTTTGTTTATACCTTCACCTATTGTTATGGTTTGGATATGAGATGTCCACCAAAAAGGTCATGTGGCAATGTAGGAATATTCAGAGTTAAAATAATTAAATTATAAGAGCTGTAACATAATCAATGGATTATTATTTTTTTGCAGATTAATAATTTAAATGTGTTACTGGGTTGTAACTACAGGCAAGTAGGGTATAGCTGGAGGAAGTAAGTCACTGGGGCAGGCCCTTGGAGATTATATTTTGTCTCTGGCTCCTCATGCTCTCTTTCTCTGCTTCTGGGTTACCATTAGCCAAACAACTTTCCTCCTCCATATCCTTGTGCCATGATGTTCTGCCTCATATCATGCCCAGAGCAAAGGAACCAGCTGACCATGGGCTGAGACCTCTGAGACTATGAGCCAAAATCAACTTTTCCTCCTTTAAGTTGCTCTTGTCAGATATTTTGGTCACAACAACAGAAAGCTAATACCCCTGTTAAAGAAATCTTAATGTTTCTAGCTTGGGGAAATATGAATAAAGCAGCTGTAAACACTCTTGGGCAGGTTGTTTTGTGAACACAGGCTTTCAACTCAATTAGGTAAATACCTGGGAGTGTGATTGATGGATTATTTTATAGGATTATAGGTAGCTTTTGGGCAACTGCCAGTCTTCAAAGTGGCTGTACCATCTTGCATTCCCTCCAGAAATAGACAGTAATTCCAGTTGTTCCTGTGCTTTCCAGCATTTGGAAATGTCAGATTTTTGGACTTTAGCCATTTTAATAGGTTTGTAGTAATAGCTTACTATTCTTTTAATGTCAAATTCCCTAATGTCAAAAAGCATTGAGCATCTTTTCACATGTATTTGCCAACTGTTGTTGTTGGTGGTCCTTCCGCCCTGAGGCGTCTAAAGTTTTACTCAACTTTTACAATTATTCTCTTTTTTGATTAATGTGTATTAACAGTACATATTAATGGGGGTTCATTGTACTATTTCCACAGTACATATAGCATACACTTGTGTTGTTTTATTTTTGAGATTTGAAAAGTTTGAATATTTTGGATACCAGTCCTTTTATGAGATGAGTTTGTAAAGGTGTCTTCATTCTCTTAACAGTATCTTTTGTAGAGCAGAGTTTCTAATTTTTAAAAATAATTTTACAAAGTGCCAAATACCAATTTTCCCAATGAAATGTCCTTTTGGTTTTGCATTTAAAAAGTCATCACCAATAAATGCATGATTGAAGATCTGAATGTACTTATATACTTTGTATACAAGCAGTTGTATGTAAAAAGATACTATACATTGTGCATGATGAATAAGTAAATAAATAATAAAAAAATTAAAAAAAAAAAAAAAAAAAGTCATCACCAAACCCAAAGTCGCTAGGTTTGCCTCATATGTTATCTTCTAGAACTATTTACTTTTACATTTAGGATTCTATCCATTTTGAACTATATATATATTTTTTTTTTTTTTTTTTTGTGAAAGAGTTAAGGTCAGTTTCTGCTGTTTTCTCTTTTGTTTATTGATATTTTTCCCAGTACTATATAAAAAAATTCTTTATTGAATTTCCTTTACTATTTGTCAAAGATTAGTTGACTCTTTGTGTGGTTATATTCCTGGATTATCAAGCCTATTCCATTAATCTATGGTGTACTCTTTTATTAATAGTGTTGTCACAATTACTGTAGTTTTTAGTCTTGAAATCCAGTAATATCAGACCTCAGACATTTTTCTTCTTCAATATTTTGTTTATTATGGAATTTTTGCATTTCATAATAAATTTAGAATTAGTTTTTTTTTATTTCTACAAAATAGTTTCTTGAGATTTTAATCTGATACTTTATAAACAATATGTGAATTAAGAATTGCTATCTTTTGATATTCTGTCTTCCAAACCATGGACACAGAATTTCTCTTCTCTCATTTAGGTCATTAATTTTTTTTCTTCAAAGCCACTTACATATTCTTTACATACTTTATTAGATTACACTTCAGTTTTTGTTTTTGATTATAATGTAAGTGGTATTGTATTTTTAGTTTCAAATCTGAAATTTTCATTGTTATTATACACAAGAAGAATGCTATTCTATATTAATCATATAATCTATGAACTTGTTACATGCATTTGTGACTACTAGGAGTTTTTTCTTGATTTTTTTGAATATTCTACATGGACAATTATATCATCTGTGAACAAAGATTTTTATTTCTTCCTTAATCTGTTTTACTTGTTTCATCTTGTATTATTGAATTCAGTAGGACTTTGAAAACAATGTTGAGTAAGAATGATGATAGGAGACTTCTACCCTATTCTCAATCTCAGGGGAATAGTACAAGATTTCTCACCATTAAGTAAAGTGTTAATTATAAAATTTGTTTTGCAGATGTTCTTTAACAAGTTGAAGGATATCACTTTATTTCTAGTTTACTTTGAGTTTTTTTTTTTTTATTATGTGGATAAGTCCACATATTAATGATGAATAATTTTAATTAATTAAGTAAATTATGCTTATGTATTATTTTAATTAGCACATTATAATTATGCCTTAAAATGGGATTCATTGTGGTATATTTGTACATGCACATAGCATAATTTGATATCTTTGCCCAGTATTTCCCCCTTTCTTCCCTTTCTCTTTCCCTAGCCCTTTCATTTACTCAACTGGTCTTCCTTCTATTTTTGTGAGGCCCCCCTTTTAATTCCTGTTTTATGTGTAGTTTATGCATGTGGAACAAAAGCATTCAACCCTTAAATTTCTGAGTCTGGCTTGTTTCACTTAGGTTGATGTTCTTAGTTTCATCCATTTACCAGCAAATGGTGTAATCTCATTCTTCTTTATGGCTGAGTAGAACTCCATTGTGTATATAGACCATATTTTCTTTATCCATTTATCTGTTGAGGTATAACTAGGCAGTTCACAACTTGGTTATTGTGAATTGCTCTACTATAAACTTTGGTATGCATGTATTGTTATAGCATGCTGATTTTATTTCTTTTGGATAAATGCATTGGAATGGAATAGCTAGGTTATATGGTGGTTCCATTCCCAGACTTTTTGAGGAATCTCCATAATGATTTCCACCATAGTTGTACTAATTTACATTCCTTTCAACAATGTGTAAGTGTACCTTTCCCCCTACATCTTGCCAGCATTTACGGTTGTTGGTTTTTTTTTTTTTTTTTTTTGTACTAGGGATTGAACTCAGGGGCACTTGACCACTGGGCCACATTTCCAGCCCTTTTTTTGTATTTTATTAGAGACAGTGTCTCACTGAGTTGTTAAGTTGCCAAGTTGCTGAGGCTGACTTTGAACTCGAAATCCTCCTGCCTCAGCCTCCCAAGTGCTGGGATTACAGGTGTGTGCCACTGTGCCCAGCTGGGTTATTTTTATTCTTAATGATTGCCATTCAAACAGAAGTGAAGTAAAATCTCAGTGTAGTTTTGATTTGCATTACCTTGATGGCTACAGAAGTTGAACATTTGTTCATATAATTGTTGGCCATTTGTATTTCTTATTTTGATAATTCTTTTCAGAAGTGTATATTTAGTTCAATTGCCCATTTGATGAGTGGGTTACTAGGTTTATTTTGGGGGGATGTGTGATAATTTTTTACATACTCTGTATATTAATGTTATATATTATATCTATCTATATTTATCTATCTATATCTATATATGTATTAACAGGATATTAATCCCCTGTTGGAGGGCTAGCTGGCGAAAATTTTCTCCTCTTGGTTCTGTCTTCATGTCCTTGATTCATCTGTTGTGCATAATCTTTTGAATTTTATATCATTCCATTTATTGATTATTGCTTTTATTTTTTGAGCTATAGAAATTTTATTAAGGAAGTTGATACCCATACCTATATGTTGAAGTGTTGACCCTGTGTTTTCCTTTGTAGTTCCACTTTCTAATCTAGTTTCTAGGTCTTTGATCTATTCTGTTTGGCTTTTATGCAGGGTGAAAGAAATTTAATTTCATTCTTCTACATAAAGTATTCATTTCCTGGCACCATTTGTTGAAAAGGGCCACATTTTCTCCAATGTTTTAGACACCTTTGTCAAGGATCAGATGGCTCTATCTATGGGGTTTGTCTCTGTGCCTTTTATTCTGTTCCGTAGTTCTTCATGTCATTTTTTTGTTGTTGTTAATACCATGCTGTTTTTATTACTATAACTCTGAAATATAATTTGAGTTTGGGTATTATGATATATCCAGCTCAGAATTGCTTTGTCTATTCTGGGCCTTTTATCCTTCTATATTTTTTCTAGACACCAATAAGGAACAGGCTGAGAAAAGAAATCAGTAAAATAGTTTCATTCATAATATTCTCAAAACAAAAACAAAATAAAACAAAAAAGCAAAAACCTCAACTGGGAATAAATCTTACTATGGAGGTGAAATAACTTTACCATGAAAATTACTGAACATGTAGGAAATTGGAGCTTACTTTTTCTTCTATTAGGCATATTGTCTCTGGTCTAATTCCTACGTCCTTGATCCACTTTGAATTGAGTTTTGTGCATGGTGAGAGATAAGGGTTTAATTTCGTTTTGTTGCATATGGATTTCCAGTTTTCCCAGCACCATTTGTTGAAGAGGCTATCTTTTATCCAATGTATGTTTTTGGCACCTTTGTCTAATATAAGATAAGTGAAATTATAAGTATTAGTCTCTGTGTCCTCAATTCTGTACCATTGGTCCACCAGTCTGTTTTGGTGCCAATACCATGCTGTTTTTGTTACTATTGCTCTATAGTATGGTGATACCCCCTGCTTCACTTTTCTTGCTCAGGATTGCTTTGGCTATTCTGGGTCTCTTATTTTTCCAGAAGAATTTCATGACTGCTTTTTCTATTTCTTTGAAGAATGACATTGGGATTTTGATTGGAATTGCATTAAATCTGTATAATGCTTTTGGTACATGTCGGATTAGGCCCCAAGTTCCTTAATAAGAATCCTGTAGTGAAAGAATTATTACCAAGAATTAATGAATAAAATAGATTTAAACTAAAAAGCTTCTTCTCAGCAAAAGAAACAATCAGTGAGGTGAATAGAGAGCCAACTAATTGGGAACAAATATTTAATACGTGCACATCAGATAGAGCACTAATTTCTAGAATATATAAAGAACTCAAAAAACTTAACACCAAGAAAACAAATAACCCAATCTATAAATGGGCTAAGGAATTAAAAAGACTCTTCTCAGAAGATATATAATTAATCAACTAATACTTGAAAAAATGCTCAACATCGCTGGCAATTAGAGAAATGCAAATCAAAACTACTCTTAAGATTTTATTTCACTCCAGTCAGAATGGCAGCTATCAAGAACACAAACAACAATAAATGTTGGAGAGGATGTGGGGAAAAAGACACACTCATACATTGCTGGTGGGACTGCAAAAAGGTGCAACCACTATGGAAAGCAGTATGGAGATTTCTTGGAAAACTGGGAATGGAACCACCCTATGACCCAGCCATCCCACTCCTGGGTCTATTCCCAAAGGACTTAAAAACAGCATATTACAGGGACACAGCCACTTCAATGTTGATAGCAGCACAATTCACAATAGGTAGGTTGTGGAAGCAACCTAGATGTCCCTCAGTAGATGAGTGGATAAAGAAAATGTGGTATATATACAAAATGGAATTTTACTCAGCAATAAAAGAGAATAAAATAATGGCATTTGCAGGTAAATGGATGAAGTTGGAGAATATAATGCTAAGTGAAATTAGTCAATCTCAAAAATCCAAATACCTAATGTTTGTTTTCTCTGATATAAGGAGGCTAGTTCACAGTGTTGTTGGATGGGGGTACATAGGAGGATTAGAGGAACACTATAATGGTCAAAGGAAAGGGAGGGCAAGGGAGGGAGCAAGGGGGGAGAGAGGGGGAAAAAAAAGAAAAAAAATTGGTGGTTGAATGAGATGGATATCATCATCCTAAATGCATGATTGAAGATCTGAATGGTACTTATATACTTTGTATACAAGCAGTTGTATGTAAAAAGATGCTATATGTGTGCATTATGAATTGTAATACATACTACTATTATAAATAAAGAAAGAAAAAGAAAAAAGAGCATACATAAAAAAAATTACTGAACATTAAACAAAGAAATTGAAGAAGATATTAGAAGATGGAAAGACCTCCTGTGTTGATAAAAGGACCGAACTAACATTGTCAAAATGGCCACATTAACAAAAGTGATCTACAGATTAGATGCAATCTCCATGAAATTACCAATGATATTCTTTACAGTACTTTGAAGTTGGATTTGATTCACTGGTATTTTGTGGAGAAATTTTGCCTCTATGTTCATAATAAATACAGATTTGTTGTTTTTCTTCTTTGTGATGTCTTTATCTGTACTAAATAATTTACACTCATGTTACATCATTAAATGTATAAAACTATGCAAAATTAAACAAATCTTTTTCTTTGTCTGTTTCACAAGTCTCCTCTCTCGAAAAAATTTTTGTTATTTGTTTATTATATATCTTTTTAAAGATGTTTTCTGAATATAGAAATGGATATCCCTTTTATTCTTCCTCAACACTTGACTGTCAAGTTTTTTAATCTGACTGTTTTTTAATCTGACTTTGCTCCTTGGCTATACTCAGTAAAACAGAAAATTTTCTGTACTTATAACTATCCAAAGAGTAAAAAATATCTTCACATTTATTTTATCTATATATTTATTTTGATACCAAGGATTAAACCCAGGGGTGCTTACCCATTGAACTATCTTCCCAGCCATTTTTATTTTCTATTTTGAGATAGGGTCTTGCTTAGTTGCTTAGGGCCTTGCTAAGTTGCTAAGGCTGGCTTTGAACTTGCAATCCTCCTGCCTCAGCCTCCCAAATCACTGGGGGCAGGCAGGAACCATCACACCTGGCTTCACTTTTTATTTATTTATTTATTTATTTTTTACTGCAATAAATTACAAGATCAGCAGAAATTTAGTTGTCAATGTGTCTTACCTTGGGACCAAAGAAGATGTCATAAACTATGACATCCTCCTGTGTATACTGCAATCTTCTAGATTTCCAGACATAGCTTCCAGAACTTGGATGTTAAAAGTACTTAATTCACTTCCTGTACAGTGGAACACTAGTGTTATTCCCCCTGGAGTAACATTTAGCTGTTCCCATGGAGTAACATTTAGCTGTTCCCAAGAATTTGGCACAATATATTGGACTTAAGTAATAAATCTTGGAGAGAAATACATTATAGTAACTTGAGTCCAATTGGGAAGTAGTCATCAAGTTGCTGTGACTAGACATGTTGACAGTGATAATGATATCCTGGGTCTCTGTAAGTTGGCTTGCATTAGCCTAGAGAAGTTTCAAGCAAAAGTTTCTACTGAAATTCATGTAACTTCCACAGAGTCTCATGAAGAATTGTCTACTGTTTGTCTCTGGTTGTGAAACCATAATTATCACTTTTTTTTTTTAATCCCTGGGTTTTATTATATTGATATTTTATTGTTTGATCAATTTCAGGAAGTGTTTTGGATTGCTGTTGTTTCTCTGTTTAAACCTTTGTTTTATGAAGCACCATATTTGGCTTCTTGTGTTTTTGAGGTTATCTTTCTGATAATTTTATAATTGCATCATTGCGTAGCTAGGATATATTTTGGATTATATACTCATCCTCACTTCTTGTAGACATTGATTTCTGTCTTCTGGAATGCTGCTCTTAAACAGTCTTAGGACAACGACTTATCTCTGTCTCTACTTCTTATAAGTGATTTGGTATTATTGCTTGAATGCTCATATGTTTCTGGAAATTTGTTGTACTAGAGAATGTTAATTGATTATTTTGTGCTAATTTTTCCATCAACATGGTGGTTTTCTTTAGTGGCTGACTTAGGTTTTGATTCGGGAATGTTTTTCTTTCTTTTATTTTAGAATACATTTTTTTTCTTCTATTTGTTGTGTTTCTTCTGTAGTAGTATCCACTTATTTGGTCATGTTTCCACATTTATGTTTTTCTAAAATCATTTGGGCAACTTCATTTATTTTTTGTTTTATTTTATATATTTTTTTGTTACTGGTGATTGAAACACTGAACCCAGGGGCACTTTACCACTGAGCTACAGCCCCAGTCATTTTTTTTTTTTTTCATTTTTTAATTTTGAGATGAAGCCTCACTAACTTAGTGAGCCTGGCTATGAACTTGCAATCTTCCTGCCTTGCTACCCTGAGTAGCTAGGATTACAGGTATGCACCACACTGCCCAATTTATTTGACTTCTTCTTGATTCTCTACTGCCTCCTTGTTAAATTTTTAATTTTAGTAAATTGATTTTATTCTAGTATACCTTTATTTTTATTTATTTCTATATCTTCAGGTCATAAAGCTCTGCTTACTTAGTAGTCATTTCATAAACATTACTGAGTAAAGTTGATTGAAAACTAATTGAAAAACAGAGATTTATATATATAGGATTTTTTATGGTGCTGTGGGGTTAGCAAAAGGATGGCAAAACAAGTTCTCTATTGTTCCAGGTGGGGAGCCAAATCATGGATGGTATGGTCTTCACACTCAGACTTAAGATGAAATTTAACATGACAATAAATATCATGTTCATCAGGAATATTGGTATGAAGTTTTCTTTCCTTGACGTGTCTTTGTCTGGATTTGGTATCAGGTTGATATTAGCCTCATAGAATGTGTTTGGAAAGGTTCCCTCCTTTTCTATTTCATGAACTACTTTGAGCAATATTGGTGTTAATTCTTTGAAAGTCCTGTAGAACTTGGCTGAAAATCCATCTGGTCCTGGGCTTTTCTTGGTTGGTAGGCTTTTGATGGCATTTTCTATTTCATTACTTGAAATTGATCTGTTTAAAGTATGTATGACCTCCTCATTCAGTTTGGGTATGTCATATGTCTGTAGAAATTTGTCAATGTCTTCAACATTTTCTATTTTATTAGAGTATAAATTTTCAAAATAGTTTCTAATTATCTTCTGTATTTCAGACGTGTCCGTTTTGATATTTCCTTCTTCATCTTGTATTTTATTAATTTGAGTTTTCTATCTTTTTCTTTTTGTTAGTATGGCCAGGGGTTTATCTATTTTATTTATTTATTTATTTAATTTGTTATACATGCTTTTAGAGTGCAATTCAATGTTCATATTTTATTTATTTTTTCAAAGAACCAACTTTTTGTTTTGTCAATTTTTTTCAATTGTATCTTTTGTTTCAATTTCGTTGATTTCAGCTCTGATTTTAACTATTTTCTGTATTCTACTGCTTTTGTGTTGATTTGTTTTTTTTTTTCTAGGGCTTTGAGATGTAGTGTTAGGTCATTTATTTGTTGACTTCTTATTCTTTAATAAATGCACTCAATGCAATAAACTTTCCTCTTAGTACTGCCTTCATATTGTCCCAGACATTTTGATATGTTGTATCACTGTTCTCATTTACCTGTAAAAATTTTTTTATTCCATCCTTGACTTCTTCTACTATCAATTCATCATTCAATTGTGTATTATTTAGTCTCCATTTGTTACAGTAGCTTCTATTTTTTACTCCTTGGTTTATGCCCAAAGGACTTAAAATCAACATACTATAGTGATACAGCCACATCAAAGTTTATAGCAGCTCAATTCACAAAAGTTAGACTATGGAATGAATTTAGTTGTCCCTCAATAGATGAATTGATAAAGAAAATGTGGTATGTATACTCAATGGAATATTACTCAGCTTCAAAGAAGAGTGAAATTATGGCATTTGCCAGTAAATGGCTGGAGTTGGAGAATATTATGGTAAGCAAAATAAGCCAGTCCCACAAAACCACAGGCTGAATGTTTTCTCTAATATGCAGATGCTAATTCACAACAAAGCGGGGGGGGGGGGCGGGAGGAATAGGGAAGAATAGTATTACCTTAGATTAGGTAGAGAGAAGTGAAGGGAGGAGAGGGAGGGGATGTGGGGATGAGAAAGATAATGGAATGAAACAGACATTATTACTGTATGTATATATGTGACTACATGACCAATATGATTCTGCAACATGTACACTCAGAAAAATGAGAAATTATATCCCACCTATATATGATATATCAAACTGCATAAATGCATTCTACTGTCATGTATAACTAATTAAAACAAATTTTAAAAATTAAAAAAATACATATCATGTGGTTACCCTTTATTCTTTTGTGTTTGATAATAGTTTTTTTACCCACAAAGATAATAAATAATTTTAAAATGTCTAAATGTAATTAAGGCATATAAACTATTTTTTATAAAAGTGCATTTATTTACTTATTCTTTTAAAAAAGTTTTATATTTTAATTTACTTTCTAGTTTGATCTTACCACATCTTTTATTTGCCTTGTAATCCTGGAAACCCATGTTAAAGATATATGCTTTCAATTATTGTTCCTGATACAACTATATAGGTATAAATTTGTATAACTGTTTTATAAAAATGAGATAATTCTATTTCTGCATCATGTTCTTTTCTCTCAACAAAATCTCATAGAATTTCTCTAAGTCAGTTAATCTAACTATAAACAATTTTTTTCAGTGGATATATAACATGCCATGGTGTGGATGTACAATAATTTATTTGGTCACTTCCAAATGGTAGCATTCACTAGATAGCCAGTTGCTTTTCCTCACTATGAAAAAGGTGCATCGTTATGTATATTTTCCCTAATTTTTGATGATTCAATGGTATGGAATAGATTATTTGGAGTAATCTTTCTGGATCAAAGGGTGTTCAAATTTTTAATTTTAATTAAAGTTTCTAACTACTTTTGATAGGTTAATAATATTTCATATTTTCCTCAATAACATATAAAATTATACTCTCTCTAAATCCTATGTAGTATATACTGCTACACTTTAAAACTTTAGCCAGGCTAATCATGGAATTTAAAAAAAATTTTTTTTCTTTAGATGGACACAATATCTTCATTTTTATTTGTTTATTTTTATGCAGTGCTGAGGATCAAACACAGGGCCTCATGCATGCCAGGTAAGTGCTCTACCACTGAGCTACCAGCCCATCCTCTCATGGAATATTTTTTACTGCTACTTAATTTGTGTCTTTCTGATTAATAAGATGTTCATTACAACCTTATGATCAATTAACTTTTTAAGGTAATAAGTATTATGATTGTTACCAGTGTCCAGATACCATAAAAATACCTAAGCAACAGAACAGGAAGTTCAATAACAATAAGTTACTACCATTTGCTTGAGTTAAAATATTGTCTTTCTCGGCTTTGCCCTTCTGTCTTGCCTTATCATAGTGTTTGCACGTTTATTTATTGTAAATTCTTTTGCTTTGATCCTATTTAAATTGTCAAAAATATTATACATCTTAACCTTTATGTTATATATATGTATATATATAATGTACATATTATATTTTTCAATATGTTTTCAACATTATAAACATGTTTCTAAAACATCTACTACCTTTTTCTATGCTTATTTTTTCTTGCTGTCTCAATTTGAATTTTATAGGTGATATGTATTTATTTTTAAATATAATCTTTAGCTTTGGTGTGGTCAACAGTGACATAAAGGAACTTTTGCATCATAAGATTTTCAATTTTAATATATAAGTATATGATGCATTTAATCATGAAGGCCCAAGAAATTGGGAACATGAAGGCTGAATTCCTTAAAGAGAGGCAAAATCCAAATAAATACTTTAAAGGCAGTTTGGCTGAAACAGCAGCCATTTACTAGGTTGATGATTTGGAAATCATATTTATAGGTCTTGACTTCTGACATATCAGTTCTTATAACCATCGTTGTGGGGGAACCTTGAGTTGGAATGAGCACTTCTTCAGGAAAATAGAGTTTAGACAAGAGATTTGTACTGAACTTTCTATAAGAAGTTAACAGGCCCTTTCTTCTAAGCTATTATTTTAAAGGTGACTTTCATAGTGGGAGTCTTGGAAATAAGTCAGGTTTATATAAAGAACACTTTTATTGTGCTGTTATAAAAAAATTTAGAAATGATACTTTCATTTCTGCTGCGGTATTTCTAACACTAGCATTTAAAATGTTCTTTTTTGGAAAAAAAAATAAAAAATAAACATGTCTTGTTATGGTAAATGAGTATCTGTGGTTAATGTGATCCCTTGCTATAAAACAACCCTGATGATTACTGTTTTTAGGTAATACATATTATGATTCTTACCAGTTACAGATATCATAAAAACATCTAAGCATCAGAATTGGAAGTTCAATAATGGTGAGTTACCACCATTTGCTTGTGTTTAAAACTGAGAAGTTTTCACAGAATCCAAAAACTGGAGGAACATGGGAGTTGTGAAGGCTCTTTCACATCAAGGAGTTTAAGTTCAGTAGCTCATCTGAATTATGTTAGAATAGCTTTGGAAATGCAAGATCATCATAACAGTGTCAAAGAGCATTGTGTAAAGAAATTGACGTACATAGGCTTTAAGACCAGAAGCCCTGCAGGACTTATAAATCTCCTTTAATATTTACCTTAATACATTTCCTTCCTAAGATGTGCTCATTAATCAGGCCAAAGGTGTAGAAGCTGCAATGTTAAAAGACTGTTCATGCTTGCAAAAGTTGACTCTCTTTTAGATTCTGAAATTTCTAAAAGCACATTTGAAGTGTACGAGTAGAGGATTATTACTTTTGTTTGAGAACTCAGAACTTTAATCAGTGCCAGATATTAAGAATTATTACATCCAACAAGATTGTCATGCAAAGAAGATTAGAGAAAATTCTACTAATTAATTAGGAAGTCTTGTTTTACTCTTCCGTTTAATTTGCTTCTTATTTTTTTTGCCTCTTCAACTAAGTTCTGCAGTGTTTAGTTCTGTGAATGTTAGATGCTGCAGCATCATCAATAAAACAAATGCACCATTTCAATATTTCACTCTGGAAGTGTCAATATTTCCTCTCAAGGAAAAAAAAAAGTGCATGCTGATGACAATAATTAGGAAGACAGAGAATAAAAAGAGTGGTTGAGGAAAAACTGTTATTAAGCCCCAGGTCTGATTTAAGTGTATGGGTAGCATTGTCCTTTCAGCTCATTTCAAGACCCTGCTGGAGAATAGTAAAAGAGGTTGTTAAAAGTAGGTAGTTAAAAGTACCAGGTCATTAGGATTTATGTCAGCACTGCTCTGAAAGGAAGGCATTTTTCTCTCCCAAGTTTGAAGTGTTGTTTTGGCCGAGTGTCAGCTGGAAAACAGATGTCTTATAGGTGAGGTGCTTGTTGCACTACATCACCTGGTGGAAGATGGTGCTTCATTCTACCTAGGGGAATAGGGAATTGTATGTCTCAGATTTAACCATCTATAGATGGCTTTTTTTTATATACAATTTATTGTGTGCCAGCTGTTTATTCAGGACACGGGGTCCATTGAGTGCAATGTCAAGTAATTTAAACTCACAATTGGTTTGCTTTAGTAGTACAAAAGACTAAGTATGTAACACTATGCTATTTGTGCATTTAGGCAGTCCTAAGTGACTCAACGGTTGCTGTTTGTCATGAATGCTAACTAAAATTTCATTCATTATGAAAATTCTATGTTTTCATAATATCTTATATTTCAGGCATTTTTCCCCCAGTGTTTTAAGCTTACAGTGTTGAGAATCAGGGATGATCCTTTCATTAGAATTCTTGAGTCTTCTTTTAAAAGTTACTTGAGATTTTTGAAAAGCACAAAACATTCGGTGTAATACAGCGGTTATAACAGATGGCCGCATAACCTCTCTTGAAAATATCCCATGGTGGGGTGCTCATTATGTTACCATGGGCTTTAGCTTAAATACTTGCATTTTTCTTTCTTTACTAAAGAAAAATAGAGGATTTCTGCAATAGGTAGTACATTTTGTAGCACTGGAAAAACATATGGTCAGGAATTTTTTGCACTTATAAATAAGTAAAATAATAACCAATTCTTTTATTTCTCAACATTGATTGGAGTCTTTCTGCAGATTTTAAATTGGGGTGCTGAATAAATGAGATGGAATCTAATAGCAGTGTTTGGCAAAGATGTTATGAACTAGCAGCAGAGAAACACAAAATTTTAATGTTATAATAAAGTCTTCAATTTACTCCTGTTTTTGATGGTTGTCATAAGACCAATGACAGTGAAGATTATAAATGAAGGAGAATTCAGCAATTGGAAATATTGTATTTATTAATTTGAATGATCTGTTTATTTTTTTCCTCAACTCTGTGGCATAAATTTATTTTAAATACTTTGAAATGAAAGGAAGTACTGATTAATTTTGCTAGTATGACTCACATTTATGGAGTTTAGAAGGCCATGTTTTTAACACAAACTAAACCAAAAATTTTTAAAAAATGGCTCATGTATTTGGAGAAATTATGATCATATTTCAGTTCCTCAATGAACTGTAACTCATAGTGCTTTGCCAGAGCCTAATATCAAACACCCAAAGAGCTTTCTCAGGAAACGCTCTCATCCTTTGACCACTGAAAATTGAAAAATAAAACAGATTCAGGAAAAAAATATCATAGCAGCATTCTCTTTTCCTGAATCTATGGATCACCTGAGAAATAGTCTTTGTTATCTTCCTCTGTAGTTATGAATTAATTTGGAGAATTAGTTTTGTAGGATTCCTATTTAAGATAAGGGCCAACTAAGATGGGTTGCCTCTTGTGAATTTAAATTATACAAACACACAAGGTTTGTCTTATTTGTATGCATTTCTTCAGTAACTTACCTAAGACACAGAGTGTGCCTTCTGATAACTGGTGAGTAAGGGTAGTAGCAAAAGCTTACCATAACATTCTTCTTGGAAATTGAAAGAAATCAACATGCTGGGGAAAATAGCCTTAATGATTTTCCAGTCTCGGACATGGGATGATAGAGAACACTTTTATAATATTGACTTATCGACAAGCCAAAGAGCTTAGGAACTTCTGTAATAAGTAATGGGCATTTCATATAGAATGCAGAGTGTGGGCTGGAGAGACAATGAGCATTTAATGCTGTAATTGCATTTACATTCCTCAAATGCTGAACTCACCCTCTCATTTTTACCTTTAAACAGTAAATTACAAATGAAAAACCTTACTCTGAAATCAGCATGCTGATTTCTTTATCTATAAGTGTCTTATTTATTTGTCATCAGTTATTTAAAGATGGAAAACAGTCCACTTTCTAGAATCCTTTGTGATAAATTTAAGTATTAGCCATGAAGATTAACTAATGCTGTCCAAGGCTAATCATGTCCTGAAGACTAATCCTGTCCAAGAGTAAGATGACAAATTTTTAAAAATGCTGCATAGATATTTATGTCTTATGGAAATTTTCAACTTTTTCGATTATAAAATAAAGAGCATTCTGGGTGTAGATTAAGCCAGAAAATTAAATTCCTCTTTCCTTTCTGGGAAATTATAGGACTCAGTAAAGGATAGTATATTTCTGTATTAATAATAATGACTGATTCTGGTAGCAAAAATAATTCTCACACTTGTTAGATTTCCACACCCAAAACATTTTAGAAAGGCAATTATTAATGATTTTTGCAATACTGCTACTGGTCAAAAAAGATTCACCAACTAAAAAACATCCATTGCTTATTTGACAATGTATTAAGAAGAAACAGGTGAGTCATCGTACACCACCAGAAAAATTGATTATCTATCCACAGGTTTTCACCTCAGTTGTCTTTTATAATGTACATCACCTTGGCAGATAGCACACCATCTAAGTACTCCTTTTCTGGAGCTATATTTATTTTATCGTTTGCTTCCAATGAACCTTCTTGATATATAGATTTCTGCTGTAAAAATCAATCTTATAATACATGTTTGCCATACATAAATTTCCAACAGCTTTGAAGTTATCGATTGGCAGTCCTCGAGAACTTACTAACTTTAGGAACAACATCACAGGTTTGTTAAAACTCAACTAGCCTTTCATATTCTTTGCTAGGAAAAGACCTTGGAATTTTTGTTTTTATTATAGAATGGAGATTAGTGTTCGTTCAGATACACTGAAGTCCATTTATGTTTCCTCTGCCACAAACATGAATCCAATCTGTTATGCTGTTCCTTTCCCTCATGCACTTATCTTCAATACTATATCAATCTATCACATACACAGAATTCAATCATTCTGAACACATGGAGACTGATTAGATAGTCATCGTAGCTGCATATTGTTTTGTGTTTCATGTGGGGTTTTACTTTTGCAGATATTAAATTTGTAATTAAAACTTCCTAAATAAATTATTTTTGCCAATCCTAAAATAAAAGGATTAAGACTAATTGCCTGAAGCATGTTGACTGTCATTGTAAGTCAAAGAGGATCCCAGGTATTACTGGGGAAGATAAACGCAATTTTCATTCTGGGAAAATTTTACCTTATCTATATTTTCAATGGAGATGCCATAAAAAAGTTCTGAAAAGAAACAAGTGTGTTACCACAAAATGGCTTTGCAGACAAGATTGTACAGCTACAATTTAAAACATAATTATCAGATTATTGTGTGCGTTTGTGGCAAAACATGCAGAGAGATCTGGTTTTTGCAATTTTAATGTATTAGCTCAGGAACATTTAAAAAGTATGAAAGTAAAAAGCTTTAAAAAGCTTTATTAAAGTAAAGAAAGTTTGGGCATTCTTTCTTGAAGTTTTATTAACTGCAGAGAATTTATTTAACATCATGCTAATAATAAACAATTGAAGAGAGAGAGGTATTTAACTTGATTTTAACATTGCACAATGTACATACATTGAAACTTCATATTACTTAATTAATATGTATAATTTTATGTTTCAATTAAAAATTTTAATTTACATTAAGACACCTGGAAGGGGAAATTTAGCCAAATTTTCTTCATTTATAAAAAGTGTCTTTTTTCCCCACTATGATATATATTCTCTTAACTGAATTTGTTTTTTCTGTTAAACAATATTTTTTCTATCTTCTCTCTTCCCACAAGTCTCAAATACAAAGAATGCATTCATATCTGTAAAAAACAGATTTTCTACTATTGCCTCAGGCAAGATTAGAAGGTATTCAGACATAGTGACTTCTACAGCTAAGTGGCTTCTATAGTTATTAAAATATTTTATAAAATATTGCTTTAAATTCACATGAAAAGGATAAGCAATTTGCAATGTGAAAATAGTCTATTTTAGATTTTTTTCTTAACGAATGAATTTAGATTAATATGTAACATCTTTCCTATTCTGAAACATGACTCTTTTTCTTATTCCAAAAGCTAATACATAATATTTCTTTGTATGTGGAGGAATGAGCAGAATCTAGGTCTGAAAATGAAGCATATTGATCTCTGCATTCTGAGTTTGTTATTATTTTCCCACATAACACTCAGGTCTTAATGACAAGTACAACCTTACAAGAGAGGAGGCAACTTGGTTCTTAAAATTTAATTCTTCCCCTCCCAGATTGTCAATGTAATCTGCAAAGGACAACATAGAAAAAATCTGTGTTCACCCTGAATGTTGGAGAGATGGCAATTCATATGCAGGGAATATAAAAAATAATTCTAAGCTGCACACGGTAGCATGTAGTTGCAGTCCTAACCACTGCAGAGACTGAGGCTGAAAGTCATTTGAGAACAAATGTTCAGTTCAAGGCCAGCCTGGGCAGCATGGTGAGAACCTGTTTTAACAAAACCAAACAACACCCCCCCAAAAAACAAACAACAACAACAACAACAAAATACAATACAATCCTCTAGACCTAGAAGGTATAAAGAACACAGAAAGAGCCAATTTTCAAATCTGTTCCAAACCTCAAGTGGTGTTGGTTCTGGGAATACATATGGTTGAATCCTAAAAAGGGACTGGACTGTGATGCACATGATGGCTATAACATTTAGACTAACTTTATTTGAAAAAAATATATGAATAACATTCCTAAAGAGCTTTGTTATTGGCCCATCATTACTATATGTAATCTAACTGGTAAACATCAAAAGTAAACAAATTATAAAAACTCAACCTGAAAATTAAAATTATTCTTTAAATAAAGCAACAAATTTCTGACTAGCTTAGTAAAGAAAATAGATTTGAAAAAGCAGAGATTTTATAGACATATGCATAAAAATGGTATCAACACATCATATTCAATGGTGAGAAGTGAGAAGTTTTCGTACTAAAATCAGGAACAGGACAAGAATATCCCTTCTCACCACTTCTAGTCAACATTGTACTGAAAGTCCTAGCTAACACAATAAGACAAGAAAGGAAATGAAAAGTATACATTCTGGAAACAGAGAAATAAATTTGCCTTTGCTTGTCAATGGCATGATTGTTTATGTAGAAAATCCCAAATGATCAACAAAATTCCTGGAACTAGTAAGTAATTATAGCAGGTTGAAAGATCATATGTAAAGTTTCCAGATACTATATAAGGTTAATGTAAAAAAATCAATTATTTTCCCTCATACTAATGATGACTAATTGGAAACTGATATTAAAAACACACTATCATTTACTTCAACATCAATGAAAGAAATAGGAATAAATAGGCACAAATCTAACAAAACATATCAGCTATATGAGAAAAACTGAAAACTCCAAAGACATAACTCAAAGAAAAATCTCAATAAAATGGAGAGATACTTAATGTTCTAGAATGTGAAAGTTCAATATAATTGGCATAAAATGAAGAAAAACCATCAGAGGAGAGATACCACCTGCTTTCAAGATGTACAATAAAGGTACTATAATCAAGACATGTAGTGTTGATGAAAGAATGCCAAAAAGATCAATGAAACAGAACAGAGGGTTTAGAGATAGATCTCTCTCTCTCTCTGTGTCTCTGTCTCTCTCTGTGTGTATCTCCTTTAAAAATGGAGAAAAGGCAATTCAATGGATAAAATAATAGTCTTTTTAATGAAGAATGTGGGAACAAAGTTTAGACACAGATCTTTCATTTTCAAACACACACAAAATCAACTCAAAATAGATCATAAACTTAAATGCAAGTCACAAAAATATAAAAGTCCAAGAAGACACATAGGAATAAACGTAGATGACTTTGAGTTTGACATGACTTTTTAGAGACAGTATTAAAAGAAGAAGGAAATTGTGTCAGTTATGACAAAAAGATGGAATTGGAGGACATTATGTTAAGAGAAAGAAGCTTCTCAGGGGTACATGTTTGAGACCCTGGCTTGAAACCCCAGCACATGGGTTGGAATAGGGAAGCCAGGCAAAGAGAAATATTGTACAATCTTACTTTTATACAGAACCCAAAAAAGGTGAACGTATAAAAGCAGAGAACAGAATGGTTGTTACCTTGGTATATACAGGAGTGATGATAGGGGCTGGGGAATGGAGAGATGTTAGTTGAAGGTTCCAATGTTTCAGGAGGAAGTTGTCTAGGGACATTTCACAGCATGGCTATTTCTTTTCGTTATGAACCACAGTTAATTGTTTGAAGAACAGATTTCCATGTTCTCACTACAAAAGAAATAAGTATGTGAGGTGGTAGACATCCTAATTAACTTGACATAATCATCCTACAATGTATACATGTATCAAAATATCACATTGTATCCAATAAATATATACAATTATTGTTTGCCAATTAAAAATGAAAAATTTGCACAAAAATAGTAAAACTGACTAAAAGTAACAAAACAAAACAATGCAATCCATGAAAGAAGGAATTGGTGAGCAGAACTGCATTGAAATTAAACATTTTTGCTCTATGAAAGACATTATTAAGAAAAAGAAAAGGCAAGTCACAGACTAAAATCTGTGCAGAGAAGAAGGCAAGTAATAGAAAATCTTTGCAAAGCACATGTGATTAAAATATTGATTTCTGAAATATACAAAGAAATTTTAAAACTCAACAATAAGAAAACAAACAATTCAAAAATGGGCAATGATGTGAATGGACAAACCAGAGCAGATTAATAGATGTGGCAAATCAGCATATAAAAAAAATGCTGAGCACCCATTGCCATTAGGCAAACTGAAAATTAAAACTACAATGAGATGCTACTACATGTAGCAGCTAGAGTCCAAACTGATGACATCAAACAATGGAGAGGATGCTGAACCAAGGAAATCTACTGTGGAAATAAATGAAAAAGAAAATGGTATAGCTACTTTGAAGAACAACAATTTCTTACAAACTGTAATATACTCACCGAGATTCAGCAGTGAAGCTCACTGGTGTCTATCCAAAGCAGTTAAAATATGTTCACCTAAAAATCTCCACAGATATTTAATTATTACTCATAATTGCCCAAATTTAAAACAAGCAAAATATCTTTCAATAACTGAATAGGAGCCGGGCGCGGTGGCGCACGTCTGTAATCCCAGCACTTGGGAGGCTGAGGCAGGAGGATCGCGAGTTCAAAGCCAGCCTCAGCAGTGGCGAGGCACTTAGCAACTCAGTGAGACCCTGTCTCTAATAAAAAATACAAAAAGGGCTGGGGATGTGGCCCAGTGGTCGAGTGCCCCTGAGTTCAATCCCCAGTACCAATAAATAAATAAATAAATAAATAAATAAATAAATAAATAAAAAATAACTGAATAGGTTAACAAACTATGATACATTTATGTAATAGAATATTATTAATCAATGAAAAAAAATGAGCAATCAAGCTATGGAAATGTATAGGAGGGCCTTAAATACATACTATTGAGTAAAAGAAGCCAATCTGAAAAAGGTTACATATTGTATGATTTTAATTATATGATTTTTGAAAAGTCAAAACTATCAGCACAGTAAAAAGTTGTCAGCAGTTTTGGAGGAATGGGGGTGAGATGAATAGGTAAGTCGCATTTTTAGGGTAGTGAGACTATGCTGTATGATACTGTAATGGTGAATATATGTAATTATGCATTTGTCAAACTCATGGAATGTACAACACCAAGAATGAACCTTAATGTGAACTCTAGGCTGCAGTTAATAATAATGTATTAGCAATGTCTCATCAATTACTATATATATATATATATATACATATATATATGAATATATCACAATAATATATACATATCACAATAATACAGCATGTTAGTGTAAGAGAACTTGTGACACACTATGATTTCACGTGATTCTCCAAAAAAGAAAAGTAAAAAAGCATAAATACTTGAAAATAAAGAAAAATTAGAAATCATTAAAATAAATAAATTTAGCAGTTTGTATAGACAAAGATGATAATAGATAAACGTTTTTGTAGATAAGTAACTAACCAGTCCAATGTACATGAAAACTATTTTCACTATAGAATAAGAACAAAAAAACCTTAAAAACTAGAAATTTAACAAGGTAACTACAAGAAGAAAATATAAAATAACTTTTGGGACAAAATCAGAAAGTTGTTCATTGACATAAAATATTTGAAGAAAAAAACTGGAAAGTTGCTTTCTGCAAGTTTGTCAGCTTCCGCAGCTTACTTCTCTATCTGGTTATAATTACCACCAAATTCTTATGGTATCCATTGGAGTATGATGAAATATTCTAACATTCATGTGGATGTCTTAACAGTTACCACTGTATATGAATGTTCTAAAGAAATTCAACAAAAGGGGATTTTTCCTTCATAGGCTTAAGTGTATTATACAGATACTGAAATTAAAATCATATGGTTCTTATTTGACTAGTAAAACAGAAAGTACGTCTTGTTCCATTTTTTATGCTCAAGGGAATAACAGACACCAGATTTTCTCTGGCATATTAAGTAAGTAAAAAACAAGACAAATATATATGAAGTAAAAATTCTTTTAGACCTTGAACATGGGTAGTACAGGACAAAGTTGCCTAAGAGAAGGAGAGAGAGAGGTGGACAGAGAGAGTTCTGGTAGTCTGCACAAAGACCTTGCCATCAGCAGCACAGAAATCTGTATTTAATATCCAGCTCTTGGCATGCTACTCAGACTTGGTAAAGAAGAAACACCTGACCTGGAGCCATTTGATTGCTATCCATGCACCCAGAACTGCTCAACTGGGTCTGAGTGTTATGAGATTCACCAAGTCTTCTCCTACTTTTCTTTCTTTATCTTTCTCTCTCTCTCTCTCTCTCTCTCTCTCCCTCTCTCTCTCCCTCCCTCCCTCCCTCCCCCCTCTCTCTTTCTTTCTTTCCTTTTTTTCTATGAAAAGTTATTCGGTCCCTACTATATGACTAACAGTATTATAGGCACGTTGTCTTACTTTCACTCTAATAAGACACCATCTCTGATGAAGTCTTTCTTCTTCCTTTTCTTATTGGTTTCATTTGTTTCTTGAGCATTCTGCTGTCATTGTCTATTTCCTTTCCAGTATTTTTTAAAATTTATTAGTGCATTATAGTTATACATAACATTGAAGTTCGTGCATGGAATATAACTTGCTAAACTTCAGTCCCTGTACTTTCCCTTTCTTTCCGCTCTTCCCTCCCCTGTTCCCCTTCCTCTACACTATTGGTCCAGTATTTCTTTCACTACAATTTACTGGATTCCTAGTCCCTGCAAGTGATATTACATCTCTGGCAACTATTCAGCTCTGCTATTGTAGGGAAAAAGCATGGCTATGTTATAAGACGTTAAAAAAATAGACAATTGGATGAACTCAGACTAGTGGAGCTGATTTGCCAACCTCTTATTTATATACTCAAGAATCTCATGTCCTCAAGAAGCTTGCAGTACCTTGAAAGGTATCTATGCATAAAAACACTGTATTTCAAAGCATAGTGAAGTAAGTATGTACAAAAACACAGGTTTAAATGATGTGTTGGGGGAATAAAGAAGAAAAAACTAAAAATTAAATTAGCAAGTAGGAGTTTTCATGAAAATGTCCCTTACATGACAGAGAGGAAAAATAAACAAAGTTGTTTGTTAAAGAATTTGGCTAACTACCAGAACAAGGAAAGCAAAATGGCAAAATTTTACTCATATTTATGGGAATTTGATGAGTTCCTTGCTTAAAGTAGCTTGTAATCATAAATTTTAAATCTACAGCCAATTTATTTGTGACAAGGTTACAGAACTGCCAATTTCCTGTTGTCCATTAAATTTTAGATATTCCTAAATGGAAACTCATAAGTGGATGAAATCCCTTATCCAGCATGTGTAGGGCACTTTATTATATTCTAGATGATTACCAAAACAGTTTAGCATGTTGTAAAGTGTTGGCAATTACTAGGTTAAACCATTTATTACTCTGGTAAATTTGTCTTGTATTTTTCAGAGAATAAGTTTTGGTGTAGAATCACTTAGTCTGAGTGTCAGTAAAGATATTCAGAGATTTGCTGAAAGGATATGTATTAAAGAGGATATGTATTTAAACATAGAGTACTTGTATGTACAGGACCCCATTAAATGAATTTCAAAGCCAAATACTGGTATAAAGTCATAGAGATTAGTCATATTTTTAAATTATTAACTAATAGGAGCTTAATTTTAAGTTGATAGAATG
The DNA here is from genome assembly GCA_025594165.1 of Tamias sibiricus. Lineage (NCBI taxonomy): Eukaryota > Metazoa > Chordata > Mammalia > Rodentia > Sciuridae > Tamias > Tamias sibiricus. The sequence continues at coordinate 79,161,585 of CM046659.1, forward strand.
TCAAAACCATAAGTAATGCTAAATGTTGTTTACCTTGGCCTGATGATTTAAAAATGAAAAAAATCTAAGAATTATCTTACAGATTGCTCAAGGTCAGAACTTAATGCTCCCATCTCAACTGCTATTTCTTGACCTGCATTCAAATTTTAGTAAAGGTCTTAATTCATTAGAACTGTCATTTATTCAATACTTATGATAAAGAATAAATAATGAGAAGATTTTGAATATGAAGTAGTAATATATGGTTTCTTACAATGATAATTTATGCTCTGAAAATTCACCAAAAATAGCCTATTTTCTTCCATTTCAAGTTGAGTTTCAACATTTTGTTTTCTATTCCTGAACCAAAAATTTTTTAAGGGTTTGGTAATTGTTGAAGTTCCATATTTACACCCCAGTACTTCTCTGGATCCTAAGCAATACTCAGCGAAGCAAAACTGTGTATCTCACCCACAGTTTACTATTTTACCTGGTTTTTAGCTTGAGGAGGGCTATATAGAAATGGGAGCAGGGAAAAATGCAGATGTACAATCAACACCAAAGCTCATAAGTATATCTAAGTGAAGGGTATGTACTGCCCAGGTATATCTAAGTGAAGAGTGGCGGGAGAGAAGGGAGAAAAGATGGCGGACAGCAGAGAAGCACGCTCGGGAGACCGGCACTAAAAGAGGCTTACCGAGAAAATTGAACGCGTTCTTAGCAACACTCCCGCAACTGGGAGGGAGCTGAGACATCCGCGCACATCTAGATGGTGAAAATACAAGAAACTCCAGACCGCTGATGCACAGAGTCCAGTGCCAGCGGCCCACAAACCGAACCAGCATTAGCGGCGCAGCTGCCGTGGTAGCATTGCAGTATGGGAAGTGCAGACCACGGCCTCGAACAGCGCAGAATAAAAAGAAAACCAGGCTCGAGCAGCGGCCTCACAGACTTCTTTCTCCTAAATTGTTGAACGGGACCTGCACGCCTCGGAGTGACGCACAGGTTCGAGATACCGCTGTTGGGACCAGGGAAAGGCACCGCCATTTTGGAGGAGGGCTGCGGCTGACTGCAGACATCCAAGGATCGGTCCAGGACCTGGAGAACAGCAAATACCTGGGTGAGATGTGCACAGGCAGCCTGAAGGAAAGGGCCTGCCTGAGGCCAGCGCAGCAAACACAAGAGCTATAACCAAGGGCAGGCGAGGGGAATGCATGCCTTTTGGATGAATGCTTTCTTGATGCTATTCACATACTGACAGCCCCCCACCCCCCAGCCATTATTCCTCTGTGCCAATCTGCCACTGGCCAAAGCTGCAGACTAGACTCCACTATGACTGTCTGGGTGTGGTCCAGGACAACTGGGCTTAAACTTCCACTCTGTTTTTTTTTTTTTTTTTTTTGGTTTGTTTGTTTTTGTTTGTTTTTGCTTTTGTTCTGTTTGATAGTGGGATTATTTGTGTGTCTGTGTTCCTCTTTCCTTTCTTCCCTTCTCACTTTAGTCTCTTCTGCCCTCATCTTATCTACTTACACCCTGTCATTGTGTACTCATCAGAGGTGAAAACAAGGTATACACAGAAATTGGGACTTCTAGGCCCGGGGGCAATTGAAATATACAGAAAAGCGGTGTTATATATAGTTTACTCTCTCTTTTTCTTGACTCAGTTTCTCTCTCCTCTCTCTCTTACACTAATTCTTACTTCTTTGTTATATCTCATTGTTCCTTTTTATTTTTTCTTTTCCATCTTTCTTTATCTTTCTTCTCTCAAAGGCTAAATAAGTTTGGTTTATATACAAATCGTCTTTCCTCTAAATCACTCATTCCATTCTCTTTTCTCTCCTGTCTGCTGATATTAAACCACTTCCATAGACTTCTACTGTTATACTTCCTATGAAAGAACATCTCAGTAACCTTACTTGCTTCTTCCTAAACATATCATCTCTGTGTCCAATACTGAAACTGTAAACCCCAATGCAAGCATACAGAGTAAATTGGAAACAATATCTGGGTTAACTAAATCTGTACATTGTGATCAAACTGGGATTTTCTGTAAAGAAAGTGTTAGAGCTTAAATTGTAAGGTATTTATAAGGGGACCTGACAGCATTGTAACACAGGAGAAACATAAGGCTATAAGATGAAATTGAAATAGGCAAGGTCCCACAGTGCTAGGAGAATAGACACACAAGCATTATGAAGAAGCAAGGGAAGAAAGTGGCTGAAACCAACCAACGGGCCCCCTCAGTTGATTCCATGGCAAGCACAGTTGGTCAAATGCCAGAGATGGAATTTAGAAAATACGTATTCCAAATGTTTATGGATCTTAAGAATGAAATTAAAAAAATGAGATGAGAGAGCAAATAGAGGTGGTAAAAGAGCATTTTGACAAAGAACTCCAAAAACAAATACAAGAAGCAACAGATTACTTCAATAAGGAGATAGAGATTCTAAAGAAAAACCAAACAGAAATTCTGGAAATGAAAGAAGAAATAAACCAAACTAAATGCTCAATTGAAAGCATCACCAACAGATTAGATCACCTGGAAGAAAGGACCTCAGATAATGAAGACAAAATATTTATCCTGGAGAAAAATCTAGAGGACACAACAAAAGAAGTAAGAAAATAAGAACAGAGCATTCAGGAATTATGGGACAGCATAAAAAGACCAAACTTAAGAGTGATTGGTGTTGAAGAAGGTGCAGAGTTTCAAACCAAAGGATTAAGTAATTTATTCAATGAAATAATAGCAGAAAATTTTCCACACATGAGGAACGAATGGCAAAACCAAGTTCAAGAGGATTACCGAACACCAAACATACAAAACCACAACAGATCCACACCAAGGCACATTATAATGAAATTGCCTAATATGCTAGGCAAGGAGAGAATACTAAAAGCCACAAGAGAAAGGAAGCAGATTACATATGGTGGAAACCAATCAGACTATGCTCAGATTTTTCAACCCAGACCTTAAAAGCTAGAAGATCCTGGAATAGCATATTTCAAGCTCTGAAAGAAAAGGATGTCAACCAAGAATCTTATATCCAGCAAAACTGAGCTTTAGATTCGAAGATGAAATAAAAACCTTCCACGACAAACAAAAGTTAAAAGGTTTCACAACTCGAAAGCCAGCACTTCTGAACATCTTGGGCAAAATTTTCCACGAAGAAGAAGAGAAAAATAACAATGAAAACCAACAAAGGGAGATAGTAAACTAAAGGAATTACCAACCAGAGGAGAACCCAAATCAAGCTAAATACCATAATACATTTAAAAATGCATGGAAATAAGAATCACATCTCAGGGGCTGGGATTGTGGCTCAACGGTAGAGTGCTCGCCTAGTGTGTGGGCAACCCGGGTTCGATCCTCAGCACCACGTACAAATAAAATGCATTGAATAAAACGCATTGTGTACAACTAAAACAAATAAATAAAAATATTAAAAAAAAAAAAAAAGAATCACAAATCAATAACAACCCTGAATGTTAATGGTCTAAACTCACCATTTAAAAGACACAGATTGTCAGATTGGATTAAAAGAAATAACCCAACAATTTGTTGCCTACAAGAAACACACCTCATAGAAAAAGAAATCAAGCAATTGAAGGTGAAAGGCTGGGAAAAGTCTTATCACGCACATGGGCTGCAGAAGCAGGCAGGGGTTTCCATTCTCATATCAAATAAAGTAGACTTCAAGCCAAAGCTAATCAAAAGAGATAAAGATGGATACTTCTTACTACTTAAGGGAACCATTCATCAACAAGATATAACAATTATAAATCTATATGCCCCAAATAATGGAGCACCTACATTCATCAAACAAACCCTTCTCAAGTTCAAGAGTAAAATAGACCACAACACAGTTATTCTAGGGGACTTCAACACACCTCTCTCACCAATGGATAGATCATCCAAACAAAAGCTAAATAAAGAAACATTAGGCCTCATTAAAACAATTAATAACTTAGACCTAACGGACATATATAAAATATTTCATCCCTCAGTAAGCGAATACACTTTCTTCTCAGCAGCACATGGCTACTTCTCCAAAATTGACCATATATTATGTCACAAGGCAACTCTCAGAAAATGTAAAAAAATAGAAATCCTACCTTGCATTCTATCAGACCATAATGGGATGAAATTGGAAATCAATGATAATACAAGAAATTAAAAAAAAAAAAACTACTCCAACAGCTGGAAGCTAAACAACATGCTACTGAATGAACATGGGGTTAAAGAAGACATCAAGGAGGAGATTAAAAAATTCCTAGAGGTAAATGAGAACACAGATACATTGTATAGAAATCTCTGGGACACTATGAAGGCAGTAGTAAGAGGAAAATTCATTGTACTGAATTCCTTCATTAAAAGAACAAAACAACAACAAATAAATTATTTAACATCACGCCTCAAAGCACTAGAAAAAGAGGAACAGATCAACACTAAGAGCAGTAGAAGACAGGAAATAATTAAAATCAGAGCCGAAATTAATGAAATTGAGATTAAAGAAACAATTCAAAGAATTGACAAAACCAAAAGTTGGTTCTTTGAAAAAATAAATGAAATTGACAGACCCCTAGCAATGCTAACGAAAAGAAGAAGAGAAAAAACTCAAATTACTAGCATCCATGATGAAAAAGGAAATATCACAACAAACACCTCAGATATACAGGAGATAATTAGAAATTACTTTGAAAAATTGTACTCTAATAAAATAGAAAATACTGAAAGCATAGACAGATTTCTAGAGTCGTATGAATTCCCCAAACTGGAACAGGAGGCTATACACAATTTTAATAAATCAATTTCAAGTGAAGAAATAGAAGACGCTATCAAAAAACTTCCAAGAAGAAAAAGTTCAGGTCCTGATGGGTTTACAGCCGAGTTCTACAAGACCTTCAAAGAAGAACTAATACCGATGCTCTTCAAATTATTTCAAGAAATAGAAAAAGATGGAGCTCTTCTAGACTCTTTCTATGAGGCCAATGTTACATTAATTCCAAAGCCAGGCAAAGACACAGCCAAAACAGAAAACTTCAGGCCAATATCTTTAATGAACATAGATGCAAAAATCCTCAATAAAATTCTGGCAAATCAGATTCAAAAACATATAAAAAAGATAGTGCACCATGATCAAGTGGGGTTTATCCCAGGGATGCAAGGCTGGTTCAACATTCGGAAATCAATAAACATAATACACCACATCAATAGACTTAAAGATAAAAAACATATGATCATCTCAATAGATGCAGAAAAAGCATTTGAAAAAATACAATACCCCTTTATGTTCAAAACACTGGAAAAACTAGGAATATCAGGAACATATCTTAACATTATAAAAGCTATTTATGCAAGGCCCCAAGCTAACGTTATCTTAAATGGAGAAAAATTGAAAGCATTCCCTCTAAAAACTGGAACAAGACAGGGATGCCCCCTTTCACCACTGCTATTTAACATAGTACTTGAAACTCTGGCCAGAGCAATTAGACAGACGAAAGAAAGGGATCCAGATAGGAAAAGAAGAGCTCAAATTAGCACTATTTGCTGATGACATGATAATGTACCTGGAAGACCCAAAAACTCTACCAGAAAACTTTTACAACTAGTAAATGAATTTGGCAAAGTAACAGGATACAAAATCAATACCCATAAATCAAAGGCATTTTTGTACATCAGTGACAAAGCCTCTGAAAGGGAAATGATGAAAACTACTCATTTACAATAGCATAAAAAATATATATATATATCTGGGAATCAACTTAACGAAAGAGGTGAAGGACCTCTATAACAAAAACTGTAGAAAACTAAAGAAAGAAATTGTAGAAGACCTCAGAAGATGGAAAGACCTACCTTGTTCTTGGATAGGTAGAATTAATATTGTCAAAATGTCCATACTACTGAAAGCATTATACAGATTTAATGCAATTCCAATCAAAATCCCAATGACATTTCTCAAAGAAATAGAAAAGGCAGTCATGAAATTCATCTGGAGAAATAAGAGACCCAGAATAGCTAAAGCAATCCTGAGCAGGTAAAGTGAAGCAGGCGGCATCACCATACCAGACTTTCAATTATACTATAGAGCAATAGTAACAAAAACAGTATGGTACTGGCACCAAAACAGACTAGTAGACCAATGGTACAGAATTGAGGAAACAGAGACTAATACATATAATTTCAGCTATCTTATATTAGACAAAGGCGCCAAAAATGTACAGTGGAGAAAGGATAGCCTCTTCAACAAATGGTGCTGGGAAAACTGGAAAGCCATATTTAACAAAATGAAATTAAACCTGTGTCTCTCACCATGCACAAAATTCAATTCAAAGTGGATCAAGGACTTAGGAATTAGACCAGAGACAATACACCTAATAGAAGAAAAAGTAAGCTACAATTTCCAACATGTCAGATTAGGCTCCAAGTTCCTTAACAAGAATTCTGTAGCGCAAGAATTATTACCAAGAATTAATGAATGGGATAGATTTAAACTAAAAAGCTTCTTCTCAGCAAAGGAAACAATCAGTGAGATGAATAGAGAACCAACTAACTGGGAACAAAATATTTAATACATGCACATCAGATAGAGCACTAATTTCTAGAATATATAAAGAACTCAAAAAACTTGACACCAAAAAAACAAATAATCCAATCGATAAATGGGCTAAGGAACCAAAAAGACAATTCTCAGAAGAAGATACAGGATTAATCAACAAATACATGAAAAAATGCTCAACATCGCTGACAATTAGGGAAATGCAAATCAAAACTACTCTAAGATTTCATTTCACTCTAGTAAGAATGACAGCTATCAAGAACACAAACAACAATAAATTTTGGAGAGGATGTGGGGAAAAAGGCACACTCATACATTGCTGGTGGGACTGCAAAATGGTACAACCATTATGGAAAGCAGTATGGAGATTTCTTGGGAAAATGGGAATGGAACCACCCTATGACCCAGCCATCCCACTCCTGAGTCTATTCCCAAAGGACTTAACAACAGCATATTACAGTGACACAGCTACCTCAATGTTTATAGCAGCACAATTCACAATAGCTAGGTTGTGGAACCAACCTAGATGTCCCTCGGTAGATGAATGGATAAAGAAAATGTGGTATATATACACAATGGAATTTTACTCAGCAATAAAAGAGAATAAAATAATGACATTTGCAGGTAAATGGGTGAAGTTGGAGAATATAATGCTAAGTTAAATCAGTCAATCTCAAAAATCCAAATACAGAATGTTTCCTCTGATATAAGGAAGGCGGTTCACAGTATTGATGGGTCGGGGTACACAGGAGGATTAGAGGAACACTATAATGGTCAAAGGGAAGGGGAGGAAGGGAGGGAGCAAGGAGGGAAGGGGGGAAAAAAGTGGTTGAATAAGATGGATATCATTATTCTAAATGCATGATTGAAGACTTGAATGCTTCGAATATACTTTGTATACAAACTGTTTTATGTAAAAAATGTTATATATGTATAGTATGAACTGTAATACATACTACTATAAATAAAATTTTAAAAAAAAGAGTGGCAGATGTTTAAGGATATCATCTCTGACCTCCATATCAGAGAAAAAGGCTCTTTGTACTGTGAATTTAATAATGACTTAACTAAATACCTGTAATATTTCATCACATGCATATATTCTGTTATTAAGGATTTCAATAATATATTTTTGGTTCAGACTTTTTCAATTGACAAAAAATTTTTTTCTTTCTTCATCTCATATCCAATTTTTTCTTTTTTTTAAATTTATTTTTTATTCTAAGTTGTTAGAAATGACAGCAGAATGTATTACATTTCATATTATACTTATAGAGCACATTTTTACATATCTCTGGTTATATACAAAGTGAATTACATGAATTATAGAATCGTTGGAAGCTAAACAAAAACAAAAGATTGGCAAGAAATAAACCAAAGAAGTTTGTAATTATCAGTGCTTGGATATTGCAAAGAAGAAATTTAAATCATAATGTTTTTATGGGTAATTTTGGCCAATTTAAAAAATTGTATACATGTGTTCCTTCATTTTAGAATAAATGAATACAATTAGACTGTTAACTGTTCTTTCTGTTTATTGTTTCTAAGGATCTGTGATAGGTGTTTTCTTGGTTGAATGGTAAACCTAACGACAGTTAATGGGAATGCTGTTTCTTTTTCTTTTTTCAGTTTTGTAGATTTTTCTCTATTTTGCATTTAAATAATATACTTTTCCTCTTTAGTGAAGCAAATTATAACTCATTACTTTTTTAAAACTCAAAATGTTTTTTTGAGTGCAGCCAACTGTAAACTGTTTATGAGTTTGAGCTGATGACTATTTTTATATTTCTCTATTTTTGATGAAATAGAGATATTTAAGATAATTTAATCAGCCATATTGCTAGAAAGAAAAGTTCAGGTGTAGAACTTTTTTTTTTTTTTTAATATCGAAATCTTTCTTTAAATTCAAAAGCAAAACTTCTGTTTGGTTGGTAGTGGATGAAAACTTATAGTATTTGATTGTCACCTTATTTTCTGGCACATCTTGAAGGTACCAATAAATTCATATTGATATAGCTTATTACTCTTTCAGTTTCAAAAAACACATTAAAATTATCTTGCTTTATTTTCTTCTCAAAGTTGCCCTTGTAGGTTTCCTGGGACAAATAATATTATTGCTATTTATAGTCACTGTAGATAATGAATGATTGGGTCAAGAAGATGGGAGCTGATTCCAAAGTGAATAAAATGCTAATACCTCCAGAGCACTTCCCCCTCCTCATTTGTTGCCAAGCTTACCTACCTCCAGGGAATTATTCCTCCCCACAAGGATGTGTTAATGAATGCCACCTGGACAGCTCTTTCCCTGCCCTTTTGATCATGTAGGTGGAATGGGAAGAGGGGGCATGAGAAGAAAGAAAAACTAAAATCTATAAAAGGAATAAGACATCCCTACTCCTTGGGGCACCAGCTGTTTACTCTCTCCCTTCTGGAGAAGTCTCTCTCTCTTCCCTTCCCTATCCCTTACATAAAACTTTTTTTTGTTTTGCCTCAGTGTTTCTCTGGTGTTCAATCCTCAACACCAGGGGAACAGAACCCAATCCTGATTTTCAAGACTGTTTTCCTTATTCCCATTTGGCCAATGAGAAAAACCGAGACAGAATGAGATAAAATGATTTGCCTGATGTTTCTTAAAAATCTTAATAAATTTGGTATTTAAGTATAAGTCTATTAGATCTCTTGGCATACAATTAAATGTGACCTAAATAGCCCATTTAGTAATGGTAATCATGCACTTTACTTTTAAATATTCTGGTCACTTGGACTATGTGACCACAGAAGAGAAATGCTAAAATAAAAATTAATTTGACCTTATTAAAATATTTTGGCTCAGTTCCATATTATACATTAATAGCATTGAAGATCTGTTTATTTTTATTTTTCGCTAATCCCTATTTTTTATTTCTCTTTATTTTCTTCCTAGCCTCATTCCACAGTGCTCAGGTCCTCTAATCCCAAAGATTTAGAAATATTACTCTTATTTAATTGAGGAAATGGAAGCCATTATTTTACCTTGGGGTTTCTCTGTCCCTTGACATATCCCTCTTTCTTTCTTTACAAAAAGAACATTCATCTCTTCTGTTGCTAGATTAAAACCTCTAACCCTTCTCCTCAACTGCTGTGGTAACATACCACAGCTTTCACCCTATTCTGCCTTTGCATGCTCCCATCCACAAATTCTTTTCTCACATGCTCAATTCTCATGTATCCTAAAATATACTTTCTCAAAGCATCTTCTTTCTCAAACTACAGTCTCATAATTTCTTCTAATTTACTGTCAAATATCAAGGGTGGGCTACTATCTTACATTATTTTAATATTTCTTACCTTAAATTAATCTCTTAAATATTCTGGGTCATAGAGCCCTTCTAACCTTACAACTTTAGGTAAATTAACCCTAGAAAGATGAAATGCTTACATTTCACATAAAATTTCCAGGTACTCACAATAAACCCAAGACAAAAGTTGTTTTCAAGTTTTATTCTGAAAATAATTATGTGTAAGCCTTGTTAAAATGTATACCAATGTTTTATGTTAGAAGTTCACACACTTTTGTAGGAAAAGAATTGTGAATGAACACTTTTAACAAATGTCTTTGGTGCGATAAAATTCTATGAACTACATCCCCAAGTATCCTGTGCCATATTTATTTCAACAAACACCAGCTATGAACTGCTGTGGTAAGACTGCAGATGAGAATATAGTTACTAGTTAGTTGACCTTAAAATAAAGATATTATCTCAGATTATCAGAGTCAGCCCATTGTAGTCACATGATCCTATAAAAGTAGAAACAGAAGTCAGTCAAAGGGGTGAGGTAGAAGAATAGGAAAAGAGACTTGAAAGAGGAAGTCAAGAAAGATTCTAAGACTAAGAAGGCTTTGATATGCCCTATTTGCTGAGATGGACAGGGCCATATGCAAGGGCTGGAGATTTCTAGGAGCTAAGGACAGTATATACTTGGCAGTCAGCAAGAAAATGGCATCCTGTTCAAACAACCTTAAGGGAATTATTTGGCCAATAGACCAGATGAGTTTGGATATGCCTTCCTTGTTAGGGAAGTCAATAATAACCTGTGACACCTAGATTTTAGTTTGGTGAGACCTGAGTCATACATCTGACCTGAAAAAATTATGAGATAATAAATCTGCATTGCTGTAAACTGCTAAATTTGCAGTAATTTGTTATAATAGCAATAGAAAATCTATATATGTTAACTCATGTTTATGTCATCTACCCTAAACCTGAAACTAATGGTTCTTGTATTCAGGTTGAAAACCCCTGCCTAACCTTCCAAAATTAGCCTCCAACATGCCAAGCATTATTTGGTAAAGATGATGAATGATTTCCTGATTTCTAAAACCACAAACCTCTTTAAAGTCTGTTAATTTCTTAATGTCCTTATGCTTACCATATTTCTTAAATTTTGATATTACAGTTATGCTTTTTTTTTTTTTACTAAAATAACACTTTGCACCAACTATACTACCATTGAGTCTTTCATTTCTTTCTTTTTTTTATTTTCTTAGTCTTGTGTGTATTCTTCTGGTAGAGATAGTCTATGTGTTTCCCGGGGGGGTTGCACTTGATTCTGAATGACACCATCCACCCATGGTTTATATATCACATCTGGAAGGATAGAGTGATATAGTACACTGTGCATGGGATTTAAAGCCAAATTAATTTGAATCTGAGTTCCATGATTTTCTACTGTATTGGTTGACTGGCACTGGATTATTGTACATAACAATCCTGAAATCTTAGTGGGATACAACATTAAGTTTTATTTCCTTGTTTATATTTCAAATCAAGTATGTGTTTTTTATATTTTACTAGTTCATATTAACTATATATAACATTAGGATTAATTTTGACATAATTATAAATACATGGAATATAATTAATTCCCCAGTACTTCCCCTTCCTTTCCTTCCTCCCCTGTTTTCTTGCCTCTAATTTACTGATCTTTCTGCTATTTATTTATTTACTCATTTTTTAATTAGTGTCTCATGAATATACATAATAGTGAGATTCACTGTAGTATATTCATATATGTACACAGGAAAGTTAGGTTAGATTCATCCCACTCCCCCCCCATCCCAATGATATGTTTTTCATTTACATTCCTTATTTATTCTGAATTAAAAATGAAGGTACAAAGCTTTATTTACTAGCAAAAAAGGAAAAGAACAGTGTCATATACATACAATGATGTTTGAAGTTTTTAACTGGGTGTAGCATACATACATGGCTAGAACAAATTGCACAGATGTATGAATCAGAGTCCTGTCTTGTGACAAAATACCTGTGATTTAAAAATAGGAAAGATTTCTTTTGATTCACAGTTTCAGATGTTTTAGTCTATGGTTGATTGGCCCAATTGCTCTAGGTTTGTGGCAAGGCAGAAGAACATCATGGTGGGGACACTTGGTAGAATAAGACTGCTCATATCATGGTGGCTAGGCAGTATAAAAGAGAGAGGGACGGGAACCAGGACCCCAATATCCCCTTCAAGGGTACACCCCCAAGTGACCTAACTTCCTCCAATGAGGCCCCATTTCTGAAAGTGTCCACCACCTCCCAATAGTGCCATCAGCTGGGGAACAAACCTTCAACACATAAGCCTTTGGGGGACATTCTAGTTCCAAACCACAACAGTAGACAAGCATGATGTTTAGTGATCTGGTGAAATATATTCCTTTTTCAGGGAGGCATAGCAAATTATATGCCAGGTGTACTGTTGTGTAATATCACTACTGGGAAAGACACTTACAGTTGAGGACAATAATACAGCCTATAAAATTATAAAACACTGGTAACTTAGTTTTACTTTCTTCCCAGTTTCAGTTTACAAATTGATAGATTGAGGATAGAAATAGTATTCAAGTTTTTTGAGATTAAATGAGTACATGCCTTGATACATAATACATTGTAGATATTTAATAAATACTAGTTAGTTGGTCCAATTTTTTTCCACTTATTCTACTTTTTCTTTTCCTCCTGAGTTCTAAGACTCAGATTTTTCATTGCTTGGGCATCTCACGAAGTCCTTCCAGCATATCATATTCCACATGCTTTTCATTCCTCATTATTATCCCTGAAAAACATACTTTACCCTCTAATTTTATAAAATTAACTGATTTTCCTATCATCCAGCCATAAAAACAACTTTGTTTCAAATATTGTATTCAGAAAATATGTTAATGGGTCATGTTAATAGGATTTTTTTAGCCCATTCTAATTGCTTCAAACATAATTCAAGAATACATTACATTTTCTTCATAACATTCAAAAATCTTCTTAAATTAGAAACTTACATAATGACTAGTAACAACAAATAATGCAATTTATAATTTATAGTTAACCACAAATTTATTCTATTTATCTAGACAGTTCATACAAATTTTTGTTTCATGCACTATTTCCACAGCAATCTTTGAGTTTTGTTGGCTTGTTTATGAAATTTGTGTTTTATTTTTGCCACTTCATTGCAGCAAAGTAGTCACGGAGCTTCCTTTCTTGGGTTTATTACTTTTAAATATAAGAAATACTGATAGTTTAAAGGTTTGACATTACATATGAGATAGTTAACTTTTTGTCACTTTAACTAAAACACCTGACAAGAACAACTGAGAAGAGGAAAGTTTATTTTGGGCTCACAGCTTCAGAGGTCTTACTCCATGGTCAGCTGATTCCATCTCTCTGGGCCTGAGGCAAGAAAGAACATCATTGTGGGAGTGACAAAGAAAAGCTGCTCAGTGTAGGCTATCCAGGAGGTAGTGGGTAGGGTGGAGAGGGATAGAGAAAGAAAGAAAGAAGAAGCCAGGGAAGAGATAGTCTCCAAGTCCACACCCCTAGAAAGATATTTACTCCAGTCCCACTTCACCTGCCTATAGTTGTCACTCACCCAGTAGTTCATTTGGATATCAATGAATTAATTGAGTAAGCAGATTAATTTACTGCTGAGATCAGACCCCTAATCATTTTCTTAAAGCCCTACTTGTGAATCTTGCTGCATTGGGGATCATGCTTTCAACACCTGAGCTTTCTTTGGAAGGGCATTCCAGATTCAAACCCTAACAACATGTGTCAGAAATAATGAGAAATTGACAAATAATGAGGTTGGTTGTTTCACTTCTGTCATATTTCCATTACAATGTCCTGATGTCCTAACTTACCTGCAATTCTCTTTAATTTTTATGAGTTCAATTCAATGAAGATCAGTTTTATGTAAGCTCTACAATGCAGATATTGAGCATTTGTTCTATGATCACCGTTTTAAAATGGTGCAGACTTTTCTTTAAGTATGATTTACTGTCTTTTCTGCCTCTGTGAATGTATACCTCCACTAGCTTATGAGAGCTATATGTTTAATTTGGGGTATAACTCCCAAGGGTGAAAAAATTTTGCCAATTTGGAAAATAAACAGGCACACAAACTTTTGCAAACTGCTTATAAAATCAAAGTAAGTGAAAATAGCTATTAAACTATTTAAACAACAAGTCTATAATTTTTTGTGTACAGTGCTAGCGGTATGATGCATAGGCTTTCTGAAATGGGGACAGATAAAGAGTTTATTTGATCCATCATATAAAATATGAGTAGCAAGAAAAGGGAGAAAGGTAGCATATAAAGTGAAATATGTAGAAAGGATATATCCATTTTATTATTTGGAATTATAGTCTCTAAATATGGAATGGATAGAAATTCACTTACTCTCTACTATTCCTATTGCAATAGTTGAAACATAACCATTATGGAAAAATGACTGCAGCAAGACTAAATTGTTTTGGGGAATAACATAAAAGTTTTCAAGGAGTTTAAGCTTTTCAGTGCAACAAAAATTATTCTAAATTTTATAAGTAGTCAATAGAATCCAGTGTTTTCTGCCCCCCCTCCACCCCCACTCTCTTTTGTAGGGAATAAAGCGATTCAGTGCATTGCTTATTTGTGTACTGGCCATTAAGCGAACTGGTCATTTGGTAAACTGCATCTACTTCTGCCAGAAAAGTGTCCTTTAGCAAAATGACTTTCAGAGAATTAATCTGCTCTCTTAATTGTCCTTCCTGTGCTCAGTCTCTTGCTCATCCAATTTATTCTACTCAGTGTTGCCATGCTTCTTTCAGAAACCTCTAATCAGTTCACCACTATCTATATAATTCTCTTGAGTGACATTCAACATCCATCAGAGTATAGACTAAATCCTCTCGTCCACTCATAGCTGCCACAGACAGTCTGTACTTACCACATCATGCCCTTACCAGCCCCATACATTTTTTAATACTGTTTTCCAGCCTGGAAAGGACAATAACACTATTTTTTACTATCAAATGCTGGCCAAGTCCAGTCTAGACATTTTGTCCTAAGTTGCCTTCCAGTTTTCACAAACTAATGATTATTTTCTACTTGTAGTCATCATTGGTTCAGTTTAAAAAATATATATCATATGCACCATTTGATTGGATGATAGAACTAAGAGAGACTAAACCTTCCCTGGTCAAGAATATTTTTGTTCTATTTTTTTTTTCAGAAATAAGATCTTTTAAAAAAAAATATTTTATCCAGAATTAATCTGACTGTATGTAACTGATTTACTCTAAATAATTTTGCAAAAAGTCGATATCTCATAAATCATATATCAATTTATTTTTGTGTGAAAAATACTTGGCTCAAAAATGCAGGTCAGCATTTAGCACTCAGGATTTGGCATACATTCCTAAGAAGAATTAATATGTACTATAAAGAGATTACCTCACATCTCTTAAGGTGGCTATTATAAAAAAAGCATCAAAAGAAAACAAACACTGAAAAACATTCAGAGAAAAAGGAAACCCTGTACACTGTTGGTGGGAGTGTAAATATATAGTTATTATTTGAAATTGTGTGGAGCTTCCTCAAACATATTTAAAATGGAATTTTCATATTTTTAGCAGCCTTACTTTTGGATATATTTTCAAAGGAAATAAAACCACTATGTTGAAGAGATGTCATCACTCCTATGTTGATTATATCATTATTCATAGTAGCCAAATATGAAAACACTCAGTGTCTACTGATAGATATATAAACAATATGTAATATATATTTATACAATAGGCTTTATACATGTGTACATATATACACAAATTTATATATAATAAAGTATTTTTCAACCTTTAAAAAGCAAATTCTGCCATTTGTTTTAACATGGCTGAAACTGGTAGTCATTATGCTAAACCAGGCACAGAAAGACAAATTCTTGTGTGTGTACTCAAAAAAAAGTAGAATTTAGTGAGAACAGTGGTAACCAGGGACTTAGAGAGGGGGAGGAGGGAATGATGAGTAACTGTTAGAGAATTAACATACAGCTTAGTGAGTATTGTTAATGATAAATGTATTGAGGACCTAAAATTTCTAAAACTATAGATTTCATATGTTCTCACCACACATTCACGCACACACATACACAATAACTATGTGAGGTGATGGTATGTTAATAACTTGCTTCTGGTAATTATTTCACAGTTGTATGCATGTGGAAAATATAACATTATACATATTGAATACATATGTATACATATGTATACTTATCAATTATACCTCAGTAAGGCTGGAAAAAAGAGGAAAATAAAAGAAAGAAGTCAAGATTTTAAGGAGCACACTGAAAGGACTGCCATTTCCCAAAACTGTGAAGACTCTGGGGAACAAGATTTTATGAAGAGTAAGTTCTGGGGAGTAGAACAAAGAGTTTGTTTTTGGATCCATGCAGGGTGCCTATTTGAGGTACCCATTAAATGTCTAAGCAATGATTTTGTTCTACAACTCTAGTGTTTGAGGGAGAGATCCAGACCAGATATATATATATACTTGGGAGTAACTCTCAAGTGTATGTGTATATTTTAAGACATGCTCACCAAAATATGGGTGCAGAAGAAAAAACACTAAGGTAATCCAACATTTAGGTTGAAGATATTGAGAAGGAACAAAGGAGACAAGAGCCAGAAATAAAAGAGACAGTTACTGCCAATTACAATTATGGGTCTTGTATGATGTGATTGAATTAACCATTGAATTTAACAAAGTTTCAGTAGAATGGGGACAGATGCATCCTGGTTACAGTGAGTACACCAGAGAATAAGAATAAAAAATTTGGAAAAAGTACAAAAAAATTTGAATTCTGATACTTAAAAACTAATCTATGGATCACTATTCCTCATGTATATTTTAATTTATCTCCAGGATAATACAGTGAGCTTTCTAATGCATAATTAAGTTCAGATTATGTTCAAAGTGAAATGGAAAATCCTTAAGTTTGTGGGAAAAGAGTCATTGCTGCATAGAGAATATTTATTAGATCTTGGTTTAGAAGAAACCTGGAGGATGAAATCACCCAAATCATCAGCAAAAGTTAATCCACACTTCTGAATTTTGTTCATTCAACTTTATTAATGGGTACATTGCTTAGTATAGGACCCATAATGGAGCTTGCACTAAAATAGCAGCTATTATTTTTTTCTTTTCTTACTGAATCAGCATTTTTTGTGTGTGTCTCCCACTGTTGTTTATGACATCTTACCTGTGACATTCCTCTTCATTTTTAAACTTGTTAGCAAAGTTTTAAAAATTCAGTTTTATTTCAGTTACATCAATTATAGTGTGCAGGAACCCTGATTGTGGAGATGGCTAAGATTGCGGTTGGCTGCGGGCCACAGAGATATTTGGACATTGCCGCCTTCCTTGGTCTCATGGGACTTGGCCCGGAATCTCTCTGGACTTGGCCCGGGATCTTGCGAGACTTGAGCCGAGATCTGACCAGGTCAGCGCCATTTTTGTTTTGTGGGTTTTTTGGTGGTGTGTGTTAGAGTCGTTGTTAGAGCCAGAGAGAGAAGTTATCAGAATAAAAAGCCTGTTGGTTTCCAGTTTGCCTCTGAACTTCTTCTCACGGCTTCATTGTTCCAAGCGGCAATCGCTTCAGGCAGCGACAGGTGGCGGCCCGTACTGGGACTTTGGAGCTGACAGGTAAGAACTGAAAGGTCTCTAAAGATGGGTTCGCATATAACTAAATCTCAAATGATAGAGGTTATGGAAAGAATCCTTGATATACCTGACTCCGTTGTCAGTGAGGAGGATTTAGAAAAAAATGAAAGTGATCAAGAAAGCGTAGCTTCCACTGGGTCAACTCAGACCAGTAAAGAGAGTATTAGAAGAGTCCCCAAAATGACAAAAATCCAAGCAGTTACAGCTATTCGGGAGTTATTGGAGATAGCTGAAGAATACTTGCTCTTCATGGAACCTGGGACTCAGGATAGTGCTGTCAGTGAAATTAGCAGTAGTGAGGAATCTAGTAAAAGTGATCCTGAGAAAATGGGGAAAAAGAAACTAAAAAAGACCAAGAAAAAGGACCATCAAGTAGAGGAACCACTTGTCTCCTCTAGTCCCCCATGGGTGGA
This sequence comes from Tamias sibiricus, assembly GCA_025594165.1. NCBI lineage: Eukaryota > Metazoa > Chordata > Mammalia > Rodentia > Sciuridae > Tamias > Tamias sibiricus. The sequence goes on from CM046659.1 coordinate 79,179,549, forward strand.
ATCCATTACAGAAAATATGAAGGGTATTACTAGGCGTTTGCATACCCTAGAAACAAATGGGAGTACACCTTGCAACCAAGCCTGCAGGTGTTAAATGTGAAAATCTACAGGGTAATCTTAACCCTAATAGAAATCATTATCAAAAAGTACAGGGTAATCTTAACCCTAAAAGTAATCATTATCATAAAGGAAAAAGATATTTTTTTTCGGGGCCATTGAGAAAATAATTTTGAAAATACCATGGCTTTCTGATAAGCCAGTGTGGGTCCCTCAGTGGCCCCTACCTAAAGAGAAATTTCAAGCAGCCCACCTACTAGTTCAGGAACAACTAGAAGCAGGACATATAGAACCTTCCACCTCTCCCTGGAATTCCCCCATATTTGTGATCAAGAAAAAATCAGGAAAATGGCGATTGTTACATGATCTTAGAGAAATTAATAAAACCATGCAAATCATGGGCCCTACTCAACCTGGACTTCCTAATCCTGTAGGTATTCCAAAAAATTTCCATCTTATTACTCTTGATATAAAGGATTGTTTCTTTTCCATTCCCCTACATCCTCTGGATGCCCCCAGGTTTGCTTTTTCAATTCCTTCTATCAATAATAATGGCCCTGATAAAAGATATCAATGGAAAGTGCTACCGCAGGGAATGGCTAATAGCCCCACCATATGCCAGATATATGTAGACAAAGCAATCCAACCCATTAAAAATAAATATTCAAACCTCATGTGTCTACATTACATGGATGATGTTTTACTGGACCACCCTAATCAAAAAATCTTATTTAATATATTCAGTGATGTGGCAGAAAATTTTAAAAAATATGGATTATATATAGCAGAAGAAAAAGTTCAAACCAGATCACCCATATTATATTTAGGATTTAAAATCATGGATACCTTTGTTAGACCCCCCAAAATTTTAATAAATGAAGACCATTTGACCACCCTCAATGATTTCCAAAAACTACTGGGAGACATTAATTGGCTTCGCCCTACACTAAACCTCACTACTGGCCAACTAAAACCTTTATTTGACATCCTTCGCGGGGACCCTGATCCATCTTCACCACGAACATTGACTCCTGCTGCTAGGAAAGCTTTAAAGGTAGTAGAAAGAGTCATCGAAGGAGCTCATTGTGATAGATTTGATTTAACTCAACCGCTTATATTGATTATTATTTCTTCACAATATACACCCACAGGAGTATTTTGGCAACAAGGGCCTTTATTATGGATACATTTGCCCGTCTCTCCTAAAAGTATAATTGAGTCTCATACCTCCATGGTGGCTAAACTTATTCTTCAAGGACTTAAGACTTCTACTAAAATATTTGGCATTCACCCTGCTACTATTATTACTCCCTATTCATCATCACAGATTGAATATTTATGTTTCAATGATAATGATTGGGCTATAGCTAGATGCTCTACTTCTGCATATTTGATAATCATCTTCCTAAGTCTCCTATATTATCTTTTTGTATCAATCATCCTATTATATTTCCACAGTTAATAAAAAATCAACCTATTCCTAAGGCATTAAATGTATTCACAGATTGGTCCTCAAATGGTACTACTGCAGTAGTCACTAAAAAATAAATATGACTTACATAACTGCACACAAATCAGCTCAACTAGTGGAATTGAAAGCTGTGGTAAGAGCTCTGGAAAATTTTAGAGAGCAGCCCATGAACATTTTTTCAGATAGCCACTATATTGTACATGCCGTCCCAAAATTAGAGATAGCAGGACCAATAGCACCTCATACTCCAGCCTTTAAATTGTTTTATCAAATACAAAAACTTTTGTGGGCAAGCAAAGAACCTCTACTCATAGGGCATATTAGAGCACATACCAACTTGCCTGGTCCCCTCCATGAAGGTAATCAAAAGGTTGATGCTCTTACCCAGACAATCTTTATACTTTCAGCCCTCTAGCAAGCTACCTTATTTCACTCCCAGTTTCACGTCAATAGCACCACCTTGCAGCGTAGGTTTAAAATCACAAAGGAGCAAGCCAGAACAATTGTAAAAGATTGTAAATCTTATATGACACATTTGCCCAATCCTCATTATGGTGCTAACCCTATAGGATTAATGCCCAATCATTTGTGGCAGATGGATGTTACTCATGAGCCAAGTTTTGGAAAACTGCGATTTATTCTTGTGACCATAGATGCATGCTCAGGCATGATTTTTGCTTCCTTACATTCTGGAGAAAAAGTTAAAGATGTTACATCTCATTGTTTGCAAGCTTTGCTGCTTTGGGCATCCCCAAAATACTAAAACAGATAATGGCCCTGCATATACGTCCTCATCTTTCAAACATTTTTGCGCAAAATTCAATATATCCCATAAAACAGGCATCCCATACAATCCTCAGGGTCAGGGCATTATTGAAAGAGCAAACCACACACTGAAAATTATGATATTAAAACAAAATAAGGAAATTGGAAAAGTCCTAGGGACAGATTGGCAGTTGCCCTGTTTACCTTAAATTTTGTAACTTTAGACTCTAATGGTTATTCTGCTGGAGACAGACATTGGAACCCACACCAACAACATAAACCTTTGGTTTACTGGAAGGATGTTCTTTCAGGTACATGGAAGGGTCCAGATCCAGTATTAATTTGGGGGAGAGGATCTGTTTGTCTTTTTCCAAAGCATGAATCCTCTCCAATATGGATACCATCTGAATTAATAAAGCAGGTACCACATCAAAATAATCAAGATGAAGTTGTTGACGAATCAAGATTAATAAAAAACATACAAAATCAAGAGGACCAAGATGACGGTATGGAATGATTCCCTCAAAAGAGTCCTTCAAAATATTTCACAACTTAAGTGTCATTCGTCCCGGCCGGGACGACGAGATCTCTCTTTAGTGTGCACACAATTATATATTTTTTTCTCTTTTTATATATGTCTTTATGTCTGTGCATTTGTCTACATTTCATGTAAATGTGACATCTCAAATATATGTTTGTAGGTTTGTACGTCTGTCCAGTGTGACATCACAAATAACAAAGTGCTTATGGAAAAAAAATATATATATATATGGATCCAAATAACTTTTATTCATTCAAGTTTAAGTGTATTCAATTTGGGTAAATAATTTAATAAGTGACAGTACCTTCAATTTTGTTTTATAGGTGTCCCAGGGATTTCTCTTTAGAGAAGAATATGACTAGTGCTGTATAACCTGATATTTTGGTGTTTTGACATAATAATGTTTATTTGTAATTAACTTTATTTGTTTTCTAGCTGATTAATTTGAGTTATTTCAACAGATAATCTCATGGAAGGTTACAGAGACTCGAGGGTTCCAGCTAACAAATTAATTTTCCAAAGTGCCTTTAGCTTTTCTTTACTCTATCTTTAATGCAGTAAATACCCTCAGTCTTTCTTTGTTTTGTTCTGAATATGATATTTTGCCAGCTTATGTTTGTGGGAGCTCAAGCAGCAATGTGTGTGAGCAGAAATAAACTTTAATTCTCTAATCTAATAATTCTATTTTTTAGTTTGACAACTTGCCTCTTGACTCAGTGCTGGAATAGCACTGCCTCTCCTTTAATAATTGATACTTGAGTTTCTAGGTAGTGGGCCCTGAAGATTTGCTGGTGGCTTTGTCTAGACATAAAAAAGACGGCTGCTGCTACAGCTGCAGGGATCGCGGTCGCTTCAAACATCCCTGCTGCTCAAACATCAAACAACCTCACCAACAGTGTGGCCTCTGCTCTGCATGCATGGGGCCTCCTACATCAATGTGTTATAACAAGTGGACATTTTGATCTTTCATTGTTTGGGACTTTACGGGACAATGCCTTGCGAGTATTTGTCTAGAGGACTCAGTGTGTTACTTGATAGAACTTTGGATAGCTGATTTGTTTAAAAAATTTGATATGCTATGCAACTTGGCTCACCAGCAGAAGGCTTGTTGCCTTAAAGCTGCACCATCTCCTCACAATTGGACGGCTGTTAGTCATCATACACAGTCTATCCTAAAGGGCTCCATTGGATGGCTGGTTAGCCAATGACGGGTAAGATCCCCAGAGGGGGACAACCTAAGACAGGCACAGTGGCATGGGACAGTCTCATGTGCCGACATATCAACCTAAGACAGGAGTCAAGGGCACAGCCTTGATTATCCGATGATGGGTTAGAATGTTGGTTGCACATAGACGTCCTAGAGCATCCCCTCTTTTAAAACAAAAGGGGGGAAATGCAGGAGCCCTGATTGGGAAGATGGCTGAGGTTGTGTTTGGCTGTGGGCCATAGAGATATTCGGACATTGCCGCCTTCAGTAGTCTCACGGGACTTGGCCCAGATCTCGCAGGACTTGGCCTGGAATCTCGCAAGACTTGATCCGAGATTGGATCAGGTCAGTGCCATTTTGTTTGGTGGGTTTTTTGGTGGTGCGTGTTAGAGTCGTTTTGAGAGCCGGAGAGAAAAATTATCAGAATAAAAAGCCTGTTGGTTTCCAGTTTGCCTCTGAACTTCTTCCCGCGGCTTCGTTGTGCCAAGCGGCAATCACTTCAGGTGGCGACAATAGTGAGCTAAACAATGAATGCAAGAAAGTCCCTTCCCCCCTCCTGATTCTGCATATGAGGTTGCTGAGGAAAATAATCTAGTTTTGTTTGTTTACTCATTCAGCTCCCTCTTCTCTAGGACTTTTAAAATTTGGTATGTTCAGGGTTATCACAGGCCATGGTCTATGTTTTGTCTCACCATGATAATTTATCTTTCAATTTCAACATAGTCACAGTTCTAATGATATATAGTCAAAATAAATGTGGCTGGCCTTAAGTTTGTTTCTTCAGGCCTCCTGTCTTTACAGTCATGCTTTTACTCTCTTTTGGAACCTTACAATCCCATTTTCTCTATTTCTGCTTATTTTTTTTTCTCTCACTGTTATTCTCTCAGCTATTTTCCTTATACTATCTGTCCAATGTGCAACCACAAACAAACAGTAGAAAGGAACTGTTGTGGAGGTGGTGTCAGAGTTTGCATCTTGCCATGTAGATGTAGTCTACACTTTAATTTTGTCCGGATGGAACTGGAGATCATCATGTTAAGTAACAGTAAGTCAGACACAGAAACACAAAAATTGCATGTTTTCTCTCATATATGAAATCTGAAAAATAAAAAAAGAGAAGCGTAGAATGGGAAACCTTTAGGTAAGGAAGGGTTATGGCTGGGGGTGAAAAGGGTAATAAAAGAGGGTCATAGTGCCAGTGAATGCAATCACATTACATTATATGCATGTATGGAAATGTCAAAATGAAACCCATCAATTTGTGTGGTTCATATGCACTTAATACAGAAATAAAGGGAATGGATTGAATAAAAACACTCAATGAATAAAATATGTAATTTTCTCACATCTTTACTAACAGATTACTTTTTTCTTTTTATTTTTTTAATTTATAATAGTAGTATGTATTACAATTTATAATGCACATATATAGCATCTTTTTACATACAATTGTTTGTATACAAAGTATATAAGTACCATTCAGATCTTCAATCATGCATTTAGGATAATGATATCCATCACATTCAACCACCAATTTTTTTTTCTTTTTTTCCCCCCTTTCTCCCCCCTTGCTCCCTCCCTTCCCCTCCCTTTCCTTTCCTTTGACCATTCTAGTGTTTCTCTAATCCTCCTATGTATCCAACAACACTGTGAACTAGCCTCCTTATATCAGAGAAAACATTCGGTATTTGGATTTTTGAGATTGACTAATTTCACTTAGCATTATATTCTCCAATTTCATCCATTTACCTGCAAATGCCATTATTTTATTCTCTTTTATTGCTGAGTAAAATTCCATTTTGTATATATACCGCATTTTGCAATCGGTCAGCGTTGTTCTTATATGACAGATTACTTTTTAATTCATTCATTAATAACCACTTGAAACCCTTACAATACGGAGTGGGGTAAACTTTTTCCCCCTCTTTTGGTTAATCCTCAGATCTAATATGATAAGTTGTTACTGAACAGTGTGAGCTTTGACATTTTCATAATACCTGTAAGATTGTTTTCTAGTTAATCTTTCCAAAGTTATATATTTCATCTATCACAACCATTTTATATTTATATTCTTTTCACCTAACACATAGGTGTCACAAAGATAGCTTGACTCATATCCATTATAATGGATATGAAAGTTGACTAGTTTTTAACTTTTATTCCTACAGTTTTATAGAGAGTATCTCTTCTCCCCCAAACTTAATTTTTATTTACATAACATAAAGAATAGACAATCTGAGAACAAGTAGACCAGTTAAGGTTTTGCTTTCTGGTTTTGCTCATGATGGCCCTTGTTCTAACACTCAGGGCACAGAGTTATTTCATGTATTATTTAATGTCTGCAGCCCACTTCTTAGAAATGCTTTTTGGTAATATGTCCAACTTTTACCCCTGCTTTGAGATTCAGTTCTCATTTTCTCTCCTTAATAAAGATTGCTACGAACTGTACTGTCTTTCTAGTCTAAAGATAAAAAAAAGATCATCTGACAGAGTGTTGTGAAGGTTTTTAAAATAAATGGCAGATTTGCATTATTTTTACTCATAAATAAAATGGACAATGAATAAATAATATGTGAGAGAGCATATTCCATCATCATGTGCATGGAATCTAATTTGAATTACTATAACACTATCTAATGTTAATATTCTAAAGTATCATAAATCATAAAATATGACAGATTTCAGGCTCTCAGATTAAAAAAAATATCCTAGATGATTTCGTGTGAGAATCACATCTTTAAATAAACATATTATACATTTAGGTAAAAAAAATTGAAGATATCATTGATGTAATATTTACAATAAAATTTTAGCTTTAATATTCTGCTTTTCTTTTTCTCCTGATAGTAGGAAAGAAGAGCAGGAATCCATTTCAAGCTAAAGAGGGAAATTCAACCTGGACTATCTTTCTCTTTCAAGAAAATTAACAGAGTGCCAATGGAGCCCTTTATCTATGGAGTGCAGGATTCATTAATTAATCCTTTTTATCTGTGACAGTTAAAGGTAAATCTAGAATATTCTGCCTCCTTGAAATGATTTCTAGTTTTGCTCTTACTAGCTAAAATACATTCTTTCAACTATATGTTATCTTTTGTCAACCATATATAAATTAAATCAAATTGCACTGGGCTATTTTGTCTTACGTTGACTTTTTAAAAGATAGTCATTTAGATAAATACCTTTTTTATATTTTAGACTTAATATTTTTTTGAGAGTGACAAAAAGAACATGGAGTATCTTTCTGTTACTCCTCATTTTCATAATAGTGGAAGGTAGAAATCATATGGCATTATAAGTAGAAATTTTCTGCATCACTAAGAACATGTCTTAAAGTATAATGCCTCCTGGACAAGTCAGAAAAGCATTCTATTAAGACAAAACCTGGTCACACATCATGCACTGTCTGCACTATTTCTCTTCCTTTTCATTAAATATGTTACACACATACATTGATTCACAGGAATACTGGCATTTAATTCATTTGTTTTGGCTATCTATTCCTCATCTTAAACCACATATATATTTTCATCATTTGCTTTAAAAATAATTATTTGACATTTCCAGCAGAGACCATGAAGATACAAGAAAATCTTGGGAACTCAGAACATGTGTTTCTTTTGAATTTGATGTTTTAACATTTTGTTGGGGCATCGGCTGTTTCTAATGTGAATTTTTTTTTCCATGCTGGTCTTTGCTGTTAGATTATTACCTGCCAGGAACCAGTAATGGGAAAACATTCTAGTTACATGGATATTTGTCCATTTATACTCACCTTTAACAAAAAGTGACAGGCATGTCACATTTCATCAGGTCACATCAGATTGTGTCTCAAGAGAATAGAGAATATAAGATAACCCAGATCAAAGCAGCAAGCCTCAACCAAAAGTACAAAGAAAAGAGATACCAAGTGTTTAGGATTACAGAAAGAAAACGACAACCTATCTATAGGTTAATAGCCACCTGCCTTTTGAATATACATTTGTTAACAGCAATTATAATTGTGTATATTTCTGTTTCTGTATGTTAAAGTGATGTTATTTTTATTTCTTATAAAAACTGCTTAATATGAACATATTAAGAGCACAATTTAAAGTATCAAATTAATTATGAAGGATGATTTCTTACTCTGAGGGAACATGCCATCTAATGGGTTTTCTAAAATGATGTGGTCTTCTATAGTAGCCACTAGTCACATGTGGCTATTAAATTAAATAAAATTCAGTTAGTCACTCTTATTAGTCACATTTCAAGTGCTTTACTGTCATGTACACTTAGCAGCTCCCAAATTGGACAGTAGTAGTACAGAACATTTTCATCAAACAGAAGGTGCTAATTCAGAATATCACAGGTGAAATGTAGTCCCATCACACTGAAATGATGTATAAAGAATTCCAGACAGAGAGAAGATGGCAGAAAGGAGAAAGGCAGTGACTTCTGATCTTCTCACCACAGAAAGGAGCCAGTGACAGAAAAGCAGAGTTGAGAGGTGAGTGATACCATAAGTGTCCTAAGACTCAATATTATAAAGACTGAGACCTGGAGAGACTTGAAGGTAGGTTATCAAAGTAGAAAATAAATTCAGAGTTCCCTAACTCTGAATCAGAACCAGGAGAGGGGAGGGGGTGGGACCACAGAAAAAGAGAGGGAGTGGAAAAACCAAAGCTCACCTACTTAAAAGCATTTGGAAGGCAGGCAAAATTTAAAGCATGTTGGGAACAGCAGTGTCCTTGAAGCAGATCAAACAACTTAAAATCAAATTATATATATATATATATATATATATATATATAGCTGTGCTGGGGGTCCGCAGCCATTTTGTGGAGCCCTCATCTGACTAGTCACCCCCTTAAATCAACACGACATTGTCCCATGTCCAGACAACTGCAAATTAAACCAGAGGGAAATCCCCTGCACTGGGATCTCTTAAGAATCCAGCTAGAAAAAATTTCTAAAAGAAATACTACTAGCCCCAAATCACTGAACCTTCCTCCCACACACAGTGAAAAAAGTTGTTGGGTGGGGTAGACCTGGGTGAAGAAGCGTGCCTAACCCAGCTCCCTGCTCAGCTTCTGCACTGCACAGGCAGAAGCGAAAAGCTCTGTGCAGCTTCCATGGGACCTGAGACCTGGGCAGAGATGGAAAGGCAAAGAAGTTTTGGCCCTGAGCAAAGCAAAGCAGATCCATCAGGACCTCACCAGCCCTGACCATGGGAAATTACCTCAGTCCTAAGAAGCCTAGGGACTGACCCTTTGATCAAGTGAAGCTGTCTGAATAACCAGTGACATAAATATCTGGTTCCTGGGTGGTGGTAGCAGTTGGCAGAAGGCTGCTAGGAGAAGTTTCCTGAGTACACTAGGAAACTTAAGTGGAAGATAACTGGGTTGCAACCATAGCCAGAGGAAGGTCAGTTAAGGTGAAAAAGTGCTAGATCCAAGGCAGCAGGGAGTGACTTCTTTCAGCCTGACCCAGCTCTCAGCCTGACCCATGCTCACAACTAGCAAGTGAAAGGACATTGTTTAGACACTGACTAGACCTTGCATCATAGTCATAGTCAACAGAGGTAATTGTCACCTGCCCTTCATAACCTGAGGCAGTAGAAACTAGAACCCTGGTAAATCAAGAGTCCCTTTAATACAGTACCTCAGAGATTGATATAGGCAAGGGGAATGCTTCTGCACCAAAGAACACTTGTGGAAAATCCACAGCCAGAGGACCTGTGCTTGTAGACAGCCATCAGGTTATCTACATCCTGCAGATGGGAGCAAGTATATGGTGACCCAGAGCAATCACAAGGACACTCCAGAGACTGCATACAATAGAAACAACTAAGATACAACACTGCATGCTCTGAACAGTCACTGAGCTGACAAACCAGAACCAGCTCATGGGAGGTTCACAGAACTAGAGAATTGGCTTCTGTGCTACTACAACTTGGGAGAGATCCATAGCCAAAGAAGTTTAGGCATCTGCTAAGTGGCCAGAATTTTCTTCACCTTGGCAAAGTTTACTGTAAATAACTCTAATGTCAACTTTGAACATATATATATCACTACTTAACTTGATTAATTACTGTTATTCTAATAGCCAACATTGTATTTGCCACCCATTGAATGTATTTCTTCTAATGGTTTAAAGCATTAATTGGAATCAATCTTTCTTTGTTTTTATATCTCTAATTATTCTTGCTCCGTTTACCCCAGTTTGCACTCTTTCATTATCTGCTACTATCTCAAATAACCACCAACCATCTATTTCTCTTTCTTACCTTAGGGTGCATTATTCTTTTCTTTCTTTGTTTTTCTTTTATCCTTTCTTTCTGTCTCTCTCCCTCTCTCTTTCTCTGTCTCTCTTGCTTTGATTCTTTGCCATATCATTCTTATTTCCCCCTTTTAGCCCTCATTTAATGTTATAGCAATTTTACTAAATTCAGTAATTAACATTTCAACATATTCCAGAACTTTACTACACATTTATAGCTACATTTGGGGAACTGTGCAAAACAATGCCAACAAACATTTTTATAAGATTAAATGGTACAAAGCTTGCTTCTGAAATAATTGTAGTAAATAGAGTTCAGTGGCATCTCTCAAAATGTTGCTGTTATTGGGATTAGCAGAGGTCACACATTCAGTTAAAGTATTAATATCTGGATATTGGCCCATCCCAAGGTTCTTAAGAAAAAATTCACAAAGTAGTCCCTTGCTTAAAAGATGAAGTGATAGCTATCCCAATAAGTGGGTGGATAGATAAACAATATGAAAAAGCAAGGAAACAAACTATCCCAAACAATACATAGTCCTTCAACAACTGACTCCATTGACACCACAGTGGAAGAAATGTCAGAGAAAGAATTTGGAAAGTTTAAATAAAATGTTTTATAAGCTAAGGAAAATGTAAAGAGTGAAATTAGTGAAAAAATTAAGTGAAAAAAATCACTTCAATAAAGAGATAGGGATTCTGAAAAAGAGCCAAATGAAAATCCTGAAAATGAAGGACTCAATTAGCCAAATTAAAAATTCAGTGAAAAGCATCACCAATAGATTAGACTACTCTGAAAATAGATTTTCAGTTCTCAAGGATGAAGTGTATAATCTTGAAATTAAACTTGACCATAAAGAAAATATGTTAAGGCTGGGCACAGTGGCATATGCCTGTAATACCAGTGGCTAGGGCGGCAGAGGCAGGAGGATTGTGGGTTCAAAGCCAGCCTCAGTAATTTAGAAAAGGTGCTAAGCAACTCAGTGAGACCCTGTCTCTAATAAAATACAAAATAAGGCTAGGTATGTGGCTCAGTGGTTGAGTGCCCCTGATTTCAATCCTCAGTATCCGCACCCCAAAAAAGAAAGAAAATATGTTAAAACACCATTACAATAATATTCAAGAAATTTGGGATAACATCAAGAGGCCAGATTTAAGAATCATTGGGGTAGATGAAGGCTCTTATACAAGTTAAAGGGATGCACAATCTTTTCAATAAAATAGCATTAGAAAAATTTCCAAACCTCAAAAATAAGATGAAGATTCAAATACAAGAAGCACGTAAGACTCCAAATATACAAAATCACAATAGAACCACTCATTCCAAGTCACATTGTAATGAAAATGCCTAATGTACAGAATGAGTATAATGTTTTAAAACTTGCAAGGGTAAAAAAAAAAATGGTCACATTTAGACATAAACCAATTTGGATTTCAACTGAGTTCTCAACCCAGACCCATAAAACAAGGAGGACTCAAAATAATATATATCAAGCTCTGAAGGAAAATGGATGTTAACCAAGAACACTATACCCAGAAAAATTAAGCTTCAGAACTGAAGATGAAATAAAAAACCTTCTATGATAAACAAAAGCTAAAAGAATTCATAAACAGAAAGTTTATACTACAAAATGTACTCAAAGATTTCATGAAGAAGAAATGAAAAAAAAAAAAAAAAAAAAAAAACCCACCATAGGATGAGTTAGTTACACTAGAATAGCAAAAGGAGAATCAAGTTTGATTTAAATATTAGAAACACATCAAAATGGCACAAAATAAAGAACATTTCTCTATAACAACTCTATAACATTAAATGTAAATGGTCTAAACTCTTTTCAATCAACAGACATAGATTGGCACATTGGATTTAAAAGCAAAACCCAGCAATATGCTGTTTGCAAAAGACTATTTCACAGTAAAATCATCCACAGACTGAAGGTGAAAGAATAGTACTAAATGGAGAAAAACTGAAAGCATGTCCTCTAAAAACAGGAAAAAGACACAAACGCTCACTCTCACCACTCCTCTTCAACATAGTCCTCATAACTCTAGTCAAAACAATCGGGCAAGAGAAGGAAATTAAAGGGATATAAATAGGAAAAGAAGAACTCAAACTACCTCCGTTTGTTGATAAACATAATACTACATTTTGAAGATCCAAAGAAACTCCACCAGAAGACTTTTAGAGCTCATAAATGAATTCAGCAAACTAGGAGGGTATAAGATCAACTCTTCTAAATCAATCATGTTCCTATACTCTAATAATAAATCTGATGAAAAAGTAATTAAGAAAACTATCCAATTCAAAATAGCCTCAAAAAAAAAAAAAAAAGGAAATTAATCTATCAAAATCCTGAAGGACCTCTACAATGAAAATTAGAACACTAAAGAAAGAAATTTAGGATGGCCTTAGAAGATTGGAAACACCTCCCATCTTCCTAGCTAGACAGAATTAATATTGTCAAAATGGCCACATTCCCAAAAGCACAATACAGATTCAATCCCCATCAAAATACCAAGGACATTCTTCACAGAACTAAAAAAAAGTAGTTATAAAATTCATTTGGACAAATAAGAGACCCAGAACAGCCAAAGCAATGTTTAGCAAAGAGTGGAGCTGGAGGCATAACAATATTAGACCTCAAATTATGCTACAGCAGTATAGTAACAAAACAGCATGATACTGGCACTAAAACAGACATGAAAACCAATAGAATAGAATAAAAACCACAGACAAAACCACAGAAATACAGTTATCTGGTATTAGACAAAGTTGACAACAACATGTTGGAGAAAAGATAGCCTTTTAACAAATGGTGCTGGGGAAACTAGAAATCCACATGTAGAAGACTGAAACTTGACCCCTATTTCTTATCCTACATAAAAGTCAATTTGAACTGGGTCAAAGATCTGGGAATTAGAACAGAAATTCTGCAACTGCTAGAAGAAAATGTTGGCCCAGCACTCCAGTATGTTGACACAGGAAACAGCTTGCTTAATATGACTTATAAAGTGCAAGAAATAAAATTAAAAATCAAGAAGTGTGATGGCATCAAATTAAAAAGCTTCTGCTCAGCAAAGGAAATAAGAGCATGAAAAGAGAACCTACAGAATGGGAGATTTTTTGCCACCTGCTCCTCAGATACAAAGAACTCAAAAAATTTAATATAAAAAGAACCAAACACCCCAATCAATAAAAAGGCAAAAGAACTAAACAGACACTTCTTAAAAGAAGACATATAAATGCTCAACAAGTATATAAAAAAATATTCAACATCTCTAGCAATTAGGGAAATGAAAATTGAAACTACTTTGTGATTTCATCTCACTCCAGTCAGAATGGCAATTATCAAGAATACAAATAATAATAAATGTTAGTGAGGATTTAGGGAAAATGTTCACTTATATATCATTGGAGCACCCACTCTGGAAAGCAGTATGGAGATTAGTGAAACCACTCTAGAAAGCACTATGGAGATTCTTCAAAAAACTATTAATGGACTCACCATATGACCTAGATATACCACTCCTCAGTATATATCCAAAAGATTTAAAATCAGCACGCTACAGTGATACAGTCACATCAATGTTTATAGCAGCATAATTCACAATAGTCAACCTATGGAATCAAACTAGGTGCCCTTCAACAGATTAACGGATAAAGGAAATGTGGTATGTATGTATTATTCAGCCATAAAGAACATTGAAATTATAGCATTTTCCTGTAAATGGATGGAACTAGAGACTATCATGCTAGTGGAATTAGCCAGTTTCAAAGAAGCTAAAGGTCAGATTTTTTTTTTTTTTTTTGGATACATCAAAACTAGTCCAAAATAAAGGACTAGGGAGGTATGGAAAGAAAGAAAGAAAACAAAAAGAGAAGGAGAGAGAATTTCATCAAAATAGAGGAAAGATTAGCAGAGTAGATTGTGGAGAAGGAAGGAGGGACAGGAAAAGTGAAGAATGATGGAATGAATCTGACTGAACATACATGAATATACCACAGTGAATCTTGACATTAAGTATATCTAGAAGACATTAATTTCAAAAAAAATCTATAAATAAATCACAGAAATATCAGTAGAGTAGAAGGAGGGGAGCAAAGAGGTCAAGATAGTTGGGAGGCAGGATGTGCTGGGGACTAAATTAGAGCAAATTATATTCCATGCTTTTGTGATTATTACACAATGTATCTTAATGTTATATATCAGGATCAAAATACCTATAAGTCAAATACTTGTGGCTCAAATTCATAAATGAGCCGTTCATATTTATTAGATATGTTTTATATCTATTTGTGTCACGAGCTGTCCATGGGTTGCGTGTGGGTCACCATGCATCAAAGCCTAGTGGATAGAAATATCTGGTGTCTGGGAATGACCAGAGGGCATTTTCTCTGGTCAATTGCACAGGGACAATGTGAATTTCTATCCTGCTCTCCCATGTCCCACATAGCACCTGAGATGGGTATGACCTGCTAAGATGCGAATCAACCTTCTGACTGCATGACATCATGAAGCAAGACTGCGCCCTTGAAACCTTATCCCTGCCTTTAACGTACCCCTTAAAGAAATCACTGGAGCCATCTTTCCTTTATCTAGTTCTAGTACCCATGTGGAGTAGATCTATCAGGGGCTCTGCCTTTTGTAAATATTTTTCTGACTATTTGTGTTTTGTTCTTCATTAATTATTTTACATTTTGTTCTTCACTAAAGATTTTAAGTTTCCAGGTGGCTTACACCCTCCTCAGCAGGAAGAAGAACCCCCTAATGAGATGTGGCCGTCGCCTCAGTTACATTTGTACATTTATATTTATATGGATTACTATGACACCTTTATCAAAACTAAGAAATAAACAACGCTACATTGTTATTAACTAAGCTCTAGACTTACTTCATGTTTTATATGTTTTATTAACTTTCCCATTTATGTGATTTTTCTGCTTCAGGATCCAATTCAAGATACCACATTCCATTTAGTTATTGTACCTTCTTAGTCTCCTGTGATTTGTGAGAATTTTTCAGTCTTCCTTGTCTTTCATCTGCTCAACAATTTAAAGAGTACTAATAAAGCATTGTATAGAATGTGCCTCATTTTGGGTTTTTCTGATATTTTTCTCAGCATTAAATGTGGGTTATGGCTTTCTGCAAAGAATACCACAGAAGTGAAATGACATTCAAATGATGTCATTACAGGGTTATATAATAATTGAATGTAATTCTTTAACTGTGATCACCTGGATATGTTAGTGTGTTCTGGTTTTATCCAAAGTGTAAAGTTTAACTTTTTCCTTTCTGCATTTTTTTTTCTATTTTCATTCTTTGTAAGCAAGTAACTAAGTTTAGCACACCTCCAAGATGGAACAGATGACCTCCATTTTTTGCAGAGGGAAATATCTGAATATATTTTTGAATTTATGAGGAAGGTTAAACCCTAGAATAAACCATTTTTCCAAAGCCTTTGAATATTTACTGAAGAGTGACATTTAGAAACCAGGACTTGGGCACTGGGTGTGCTTATCACCACTGGATGTATTGCTTCTTGGCTTCCAGAGGACACAGGTAAGTAATATGTATATGTAAAGTGTCAGGTTATACAGTCATGTCTGTGATTGTTTCTTTATCTATCTGCATAGATATTAAGTTAAATGTAAGTTCATATTAATGTCTCCAAATGTAGTCAAGTACCAAAGAGTTCATTCTAGCTTTTCTTTTGAATTGTTCTGTACCTTTTCTCTCTGACAACGAGAATCCTGGATCCAGTATTCATTTATTTAATTCTTCAACCCCAATTTACAAGTAGGACAGTTTTAATTTTGTTAACCCAAACACTGTACTTGTAGCTTTGTATTTACTTTTTCATTCGGTATTTTTTCAGTATAATACATAAAGCAGTTTGTTTCAATTTGATTGATTTTCTGATTAAACTACTGTACTTCATAGATGGCTTCTGAAATTAGTTGGATGCACAACTGGCAGGAGTGGTATATATATCTGACTAAAATGCTTATGCTTACAAAAGCCTTCCAAAAAATATAAGAAGAAAGAGAAGGGAAGGAGAGGATGAAAGACTATATTCAAAGATGTTCATATAAAGGTTTTATAGAACTATGAGAATAACATCAAGAAGGCTAAAGTCCAAAGAATAAGCATTTCCATCCATCAAACACACTTAAATCAGCCAGTGAAATTTAAAATCTAAATCCAGAGCAAGACAAACAAGGGATTTAGGACTGAAAAAGATATTCATGGGTGCTGGAACAAAGAAAACTTTCTTATCCTTTTTTTCTTTCTTTTTTTTTTTTTTTTTTTTTTTTTTTTTTGTCAAGGAGATTGGGAAGAAGAAGAGAGTATTAGCCAAATAGGGTTGAAGCTTTTGTTAGATAAAGTAACCATGGAGTGTTGTTCAAGTCCACAGGCTAGGATATGGAGGCACTGCAGGTGATATAACCAGAGAACTGCTCGTAACTCTGTATGAATTTGGGAGAAAGTCATGCATGCCAGATATCAATTCTCAAGATTCAAAAACATGGAGAAGTTAAGGACTTCAAAAGTTGGTATCAATATTGGGGATATTTGTAGAATGGGGTCTTTGAGATAATGAATGTCTAGTCCAGTGTAATACGACTCTGGCTGGTATGTTATGATATCAAAATTCTGAAAACTTAAACAAATATATTTTCTTTCTCTCTCAATCCAGGCCTGCTGCAGCCTTGGATACTTTTAGCAAAACTTAGGAAATGTATGACACTTTCTCCTTCTAAACTCCATTTTGTCTGTCTTGGCTAACTTCTGCAATTGTAGGTTCTAATGAGTAACAGCCAGGGAAAAAATGATAAGCAAGGAAAGGAAAAAAATGATGCTGATGTTGTTGGTTATGATGCTTATGGCAGAAGCACGGTTCTTAGCCTATATTCCTATGGTGCATTCTTACTAATACTTTGGAATATTAGAGTCCTAAGACAGATGAGCATTTACTTATTTATTTATTTTTTCATGCAGTCAGAAGTTGTAAGTCAGGTAGTTCAGAAATCAAAGGCAGTTCAACAGTGCCATCAGGAATCCAGGTGCTTCTCATTTTTCTTCTTCTTCATCCTTATGGATTGGCCTACATACTTATACTTATTTTATTTTATTTTTATTTAATTTTAGAGCTTTATAGTTATACATGGTAGTTATTCATTCCCAATGAAATCAAACATGCATGGAATTCAATTTCAGTTCATGATCTCCCCTTTTCTCTCCCTGTTTTCCCTTTCATCCTCCTCTTTCTCTCCCATTCTCCTTCCTCTACTTTGTGAGACTCCTTTTCACTTATATATTCATTTATAATTGATTAGCTCTTAGATATGAAGGTGAAATTCTCTGTGGTATATTTATATATGCATATAGTGTGATTTTAATAAGAATTCATTCTGCCTTGCCTCCCCTTTCCCACCCCTCCACACTGCCTATTGATCTTTTACACTACAGATTTTTCCTATATCTTTGTGATACCTTGTTTTTTCCCATCTTCTTTTCTTTATTTTATTCTAGCTTCCACATATGAGAGAAAATAGTTGACTAAATCTGGCCTATTTCAATTAGCATGATGTTCTCCATTTTCATCTATTTGCCAGAAAATATCATAATTTCATTCTTTTTTTATGGCTAAGTAGAACGTCATTGTGTAACATTACCATAATTTCTTAATCTGTTCATCTATTGATGAGCACCTGGAGTGATTCCATAATTTAGCTATTGTGAATTGTGCTGTTGGAAACATTGAGGGGGCTGAATTGCTATGGCATGCTGATGTTAAGTCTTTTGGATGTATACCAAGGAGTGGGATAGCTGGTTCCATCCATAGTTTATTGAGAAATATCCATACCGCTTTCCAGAGTGGATATACTAGTCTGCAGTCCCACCAACAATGTACATCTGCATGCCTATTGTAATTTGCTGGCAAGAGACATTGAAACTCAAGGTTTAAATCTGTGTTACAGTTAAGTACGAAAAGAAAATACAGATCACAATGGGGCATATTAACTGAGCAATCCTTTTTTGAAAAGAATAGGGGACATATTGCTAAGTTTTGTGATGTGGTTTTTCAAATAAACTTCTTAATTTCAGGACACTTTAAATTTAAAGAAAAATTATGAAGATAGTACAGAGTTCACATATCCCTCACACTCAGTTTCTCCTGTTAACTATTTACATTAGTATGCTGTATATGTCATAATTAATAAACCAGTATTCATATATTATTGTTAACTAAAGCCCACATGTCCTCACTTCATTCAGATTTTCTTAGTATTTACCTAGTGTCTGTTTCCTTATATTGCAGGGTTCCCTCCAGGACACTACATTTAGTTGTCATGTATCCTTTGCTCCTCTTGCCTAAAATGTGTTTAGACTTCCCTTGTTTTTGCATGACCTTGAAATGTTGAGGAGTACTAGTGACATACTCTGTTGAATGTCCTTCAATTGGGATTTATTTCGTATTTTTCTCATGATTAGATTGTGTTTATGTACTTTGGGGAAGAAGACAATAGAGATAAAATGCCATTTGCCACACAATGTATGAACGATATGTACTATCAAACTAATTTATTACTGATCACCTGGATGACCAAGTTTTTGAGTGTTCTTTATGGTAAAGTTGATTCTTCTGTTGTTCCATACTGTACTGTCTGCAAGGAAATCAGTACATGCAGCAGCTTTCACTTAAGGAATAGTGTTCTGCTCCACCTTTGTGAAGCTGGAGTATCTAAACAAACTATTTCACAAATTTGCGGAAACTAAATATTGCACACTTAAGTAAGTACTGGGTAAAAGTAGAAACCAGAAATAAATTTTTAAAAATATGTCGGGACAAACAAAATGAAAACATAACAAATAAATGCTTGTTAAATGCAGCAAAGGTTGTTTATACCAACAACAACAACAACAACAACAACAACAAACCCACCTACACTAAAAAGTTAAAGAATATTGAATACATAACCTAACTTAAGGAAATAGAAAAAGAAAAGGAAGGGAACAGTAAATAAATATTAGTGCAGGAATAAACAAAATGGTGATTTGAAAAACTATACAAAAGATCAACAAAACTAAGAGTTGATTTCTTTTTTTTTAATTTATTTTTTTATTCTAAGTTGTTAGAAATGACAGCAGAATGTATTACATTTCATATTATATTCTTAGAGCACATTTTTACATATCTCTGGTTGTATGCAAAGTATATTCACACCATTCATGACTTCATACATGCAATTAGGGTAATGATATCCATCTCATTCTACCATCTTTTTTTTTTTTCTTCACCCTTTTGCCCTCTCCCTTACCCTCCCTCCGCATTGGCCATTCTAGTGTTCCTCTAATCCTCCTATGCTCCCCATCCCAACCCAACTGTGAATTGGCCTCCTTATATCAGAAAAAACATTTGACATTTGCCTTTTGGGGATTGGCTAGCTTCACTTAGCATTATATTCTCCAATTTCATCCATTTACCTGCAAATGCCATGATTTTATTCTCTCTTATTGCTGAGTAATACTCCATTGTGTATATATACCACATTTTCCTTTTCCATTCATCTACTGAAGGGCATCTATAGGTTGGTTCCACAGTTTAGCTATTGTGAATTGTGCTGCTATAAACATTGATGTGGCTGTCTCCCTGTAGTATGCTGTTTTTAAGTCCTTTGGGTAAAGACCAAGGAGTGGATAGCTGGGTCAAAAGGTGGTTCCATTCCAAGTTTTCCAAGGAATCTCCATACTGCTTTCCATATTGGCTGCACCATTTTGCAGTCCCACCAACAATGTGTGCGTGTGCCTTTTTTTCCACATCCTCTCCAAAATTTGTTGTTGTTTGTGTTCTTAATAGCTGCCATTCTGACTGGTGTGAGGTGAAATCTTAGAGTGGTTTTGATTTGCATTTCTCTAATTGTCAGCAATGTTGAGCATTTTTTCAAGTGTTTGTTGATTGATTGTATATCTTCTTCTGAAAAGTGTCTGTTCAATTCCTTGGCCCATTTATTGACTGGGTTATTTGTTTTTCTTCGTGTTTAGATTTTTAAGTTCTTTATATATTCCAGAGATTATTGCTCTATCTGATGTGCATGTGGTAAAGATTTGTTCCAGATTAGTAGGCTCTATATTCACCTCACTGATTGTTTCTTTTGCTGAGAAGAAGCTTTGTAATTTGAATCTATCCCATTTATTGATTCTTGATATTAATTCTTGTGCTACAGAATTCTTATTAAGGAATTTGGGGCCTAATCCAACATGTTGGAGATTAGAGCATACTTTTTCTTCTATTAGGTGTAGGGTCTCTGGTCTAATTCCTAGATCCTTGATCCATTTTGAGTTGAATTTTGTGCATAGTGAGAGATAGAGGTTTAATTTCATGTTGTTGCATATGGATTTCCAGTTTTCCCAGCACCATTTGTTGAAGAGGCTATCTTTTCTCCAATGTACGTTTTGGTGCCTTTGTCTAATATAAGATAAGTGAAATTATATGTATTAGTCTCTGTGTCCTCTATTCTGTACCATTGGTCTACCAGCCTATTTTGGTGCCAATACCATGCTATTTTTGTTACTATTGTTCTGTAGTATAATTTAAGGTCTGGTATAGTGATGCCACCTGCTTCACTCCTCTTGCTAAGGATTGCTTTAGCTATTCTGGGTCTCTTAATTGTCACACAGGAGAAACTGCCATGTGTGACAACCTAGGTGAATCTGGAGGACATGATGTTAAATGGAATAAGCCAGACACAGAAAGATAAATGCTGCATGATCTCAGTTATTTGTAAAGTCTAAATAAAAAGAAATGCCAACCACATAGAATGATGGTTGCCTGGGGCAGAAAGGATGAGAAATGTGGAGATTTAGGTAAAAAAAAAAAATAAAAACATGCAGTTACGCAGGATAAATAAGTCTTAAAATCTAATATACAGCAGAAGGGCTATAGTTAATAATATCATTTTAAATATTGAAAATTTGCTAAAAGAAGCGATTTTAGCTGCTCTTATTCTACACAGAAAAATAAGCAAGTATGGAAGATGATGGATAAATTAATTTGCTTACCTGTAATAGCCATGTCCCCACTCTGGTTTGTGTGAGACCAAGTATGCTCACATACGTGCAGGTACATGGCGCGCATACTCTCATTTATTCACAACATATTGTATACCTTAAATATGTGTGTGTGTGTATGTATACACACACATATATATATAAATTTTAAAAGGGAAAATAAACATATTAAGAGGGCTTTTAAGTGTCTATTTCTAGGCAAAGTAGAAGTGTTAGAATTAATGTGACAGTCTGGGAACTTAAACATTGAACCCTAAAATAATTTATAAAATCTTTATTGGAATTTCTGAAAAATTATTCCAAATCATCCATTTCTAATCCAACATACAATTTCTTAAAATGGGCTTTCTCCACTACTCAATATCTTGCTTATCTTACAGATTCACTGAAGCCTCTAGGTTCAAGCTTTACTCTCAGATTTATGTTGAGAGTAACAACATAAAACACAAAACAATACCTCCCCAAAATCTCTTCTATAACTTTCCATAAGTAGCTCTTTTTTCCTCTTTACTTCCAGTTTTTTTTGCTTTTAGTTTTTTGTCTTTCATTATAGAAATACATTTCACATCGATCTACATCCCTACATCCCATCTTAGATGATTATGTTTCTATCCATTCTCTAGATCTTGCTCATATAAACCCCTTAACTAGAGTGGCTAACCAAGAACCAGCCATGAATGTTAGAAGAATACAACAAAGTCAAGAGACAAAACCCATTATTGTTTTTATTACCTTGCAGTGGAGAATAGGAAGAATAGATTGCAGACACATAACTTCAAAACTTTTGACCAAATGTTTGAGAGGCTGATGTTTCTTAAATTACATATAATGTCATTAGCTCAAAAATGGCATCAAGTAAGCTGTTAACAAAAGGCCAATAATGCAAAAATTTACTTAATTATCACATGGAATGCCTGAAGAATACAGTTCTCAAAATTGAAGTTTATGATTAGTCTAGATACAAGCACCATTGCAATGTCCACTTATGTGATCTGAAGAACTTTGTTTAGATATTAACAATAAATTAAACAAAAACATAGCTCACTTCAGTTGTACTACAGATATGGTCACCCCTCCACTCCATGGTTGACAGCAAGCTCATTGAGGATGGAATATTGCTTATACATCTAATTTCTAATATATGTTTTCAGAATAATCAAATTTAAGGAGCTGATACTTGAACCATTATTCTTTAAAATTGGGAATACAAAAATGAATTTTAAAAGTACTTATAATATTCAGAAAAATAAATTAATTTTAATAATATTTCCATTTCTATACACTTTTCTAATATCTTTTCCTCATTACCCCCTCAGCTATTCATTTCTTGATGTGCCTGTGTCTGTTGCAATATTTCCTGTGGGACAACTGTGTCTTAATATTTTAGCAACAGCACAGCCATGTAATTATCTGTAAATAATTTAGCATGTATTTCATTCATGTGGAAATGATCCAATTAGCCAAAGTGGGGAAAAATAAAAAATCTTTCTCTGAAATGTTAAGCCACTCATAGTATGGCTTTATTTCTTATTATTTTAGTTCTTCTGCATTAGCTAATTAAAAATATTTCCTATTTCAAATTATCTGCTATATTCCTCCAACTAGTTGGAAGCTATTAATACTCATTTACTCATTGTTGAAGTTTGTGGCACCAAAACAAATCTGTGCCTGCAATTTTTGTGAAGCTGAGAAAGGTTAGCTAGGATTGTTTTAATTGTGTCTGAGGCTTTCTTTCCAATAAGTTAATTGACTCCTTGTATTCTATATCCACTTTACTCCCAGAGATAGCCCACATCATTCATCATGAATAAAGATTTCCCCACTTGTCTGCTTATCACTGAAGCAATGATAAAGGTGCTGCAGAAGCCCAGATAATTAAAAATTGTAGATGACCTGGTATTCCCTTACACTAATATTAGTTGGAAAGGTCAGAGTTTACAGGAGGGGAGAAAGATAATTTTAACGATACATGTAGTGTAATTTTTGTCTACATAGTTGACACCAGAGATGCTTTGTCTATATAAATTTCAACACTAAATGAAGTTAAGTGAGCAGGGTCTTTACTTTTTTGATTTTTTCTTACTATGAACTCTGTTTGATGCCAAGAGATTAAATAAATTAAATTCACTTCTGAAAACCAGTTCACTATCAAGACGTTTGTCTAAGAAAAAGAGATTCAATGCCTACTTCCAAGCTTTAGTTGTCCTAATAGATTCAGTTGAGTACCAAACACACAAACAAAACGATCATCAAGATAACCCATTCATTTCAAAGTGAGATTGATTGCACAGCCTTCAACCAGAGCTGCAGCTCATTTATACACTTACCACAGTGCTCAGCACTTTCACTTGTCAGAACTTGCCACTCGTCCACTCAACAGTCTGACTTTACCACAAGGTTTTTTAGGAAAGATTTTTTTCCAGTGTGTGTTTTTAAAGTGCCTGAAAAATACTAAGTTTGGGCTCAGTTGATGAAAATACATTAAGTTTTAGTGATTGCTGATTGGCACTGGAACTTTTTTCAGTGTTGTAGGTCGTGTTAACACGATTGTGAATACTTTTTAGAAGTTTCTATCTAACACAGTGGCTGCATATGTAGCTGTATGTGAATGGTTTCCTCCAAATCAAATTTATGAAATGTTAAATTATTTTGCTAATCAAGGGGCTGGGATTGAGGCTCAGCGGTAGAGCGCTGGCCTAGCGTGTGGGCGACACGGGTTCGATCCTCAGCACCACGTACAAATAAAATGCATTGAATAAAACGCATTGTGTACAACTAAAGCAAATAAATAAAAATATTTAAAAAAAGACACTATAAAATGTTTTGTAGACAAAATTGGGAGGAAAAAAATGGCAGTATCATCGGAAAATACATTCAGGTTTTGTCCCTGAAATGTAAATTTTTTTTTCAATACTGGCTTTTTTTAGTTGAATAATTTCTCAAATAATTCACATGCAATAGAGATACTCTCCTATTTCCTTAAGCCAGTGTCCCATGATGGTAACATTTTGGAAAATTATAGCACAGCATCACTCAAGATATTCACATTGACATAATCTATTGATCTCATTCAAATGTCTTTCATTTTTCCTGTATTCATTTGTGTGTGTATGCATGAATTTAGTTCTATGTATTTTTTTCACGTGTGGATTTTTATTTTGTAAGCCACATTTATTTTGTTTTTTTCTTCAATTATATAATTTGTGATGCTAATAACATATTGAAACCTTTCTTAGTTAATTAACAAAATTGTTATATAAATATTATTCTCCACATAACAAATACCTGCTGGACCTATGCAGAAGGATATAATGCTGTTTTTCTAACATTTTTGCTTGAAACAGAATGTGTTCAAAGCATCAAATTCAAGTGACATTATTTTATTTATGACCATTAATGGCCTATTGTTCTACCATGGATTTATTTATGTACCATAACAGTAAATATACTGAACATTTCATCACCATAAAGGTCTATCATGCTACTTCTTCCTGCTAAAACCACACCTTCCTCCCTGCTATCTATCACCATTTGGTGTTCTCTCATCCTAGACAGATACTATTCTGTTTTCCATTTATGAAATTTTGTTTCTGAAAACTTTATGTGGAGGGAATCATAACCAAACCGTCTTATTAGGATTAAATCTTGCTGCTGCATGTGTTAATAGCTTATTCCATTTTTATTGCTGAGTATCATGTAC
The DNA here is from genome assembly GCA_025594165.1 of Tamias sibiricus. Taxonomy (NCBI): domain Eukaryota; kingdom Metazoa; phylum Chordata; class Mammalia; order Rodentia; family Sciuridae; genus Tamias; species Tamias sibiricus. The sequence continues at coordinate 79,204,623 of CM046659.1, forward strand.
ATAACATTTAAACCATTCATTATGTTGTTCACATATTCACATGTTGAAGGGCATTGATGCTATTTTCAGTATCTGGCTATCTAGGTTTTGACTATTATGAACAGAAATGCTATATTAATTTACAAGTTCCTGGATGAGCATAACATTTTTATTCTTTTTAACAAGTGCCCAAGAATAAAATTTCTATGTAGTAGTAGTTGCATAACTACTGTTACAGGAAGCTGTAGAATTATTTTCTAGAGTGAATGTGCCATTTTGCATGCCCACCAGCAAAGTAAGAATGGTCTAGTTTCTGTGCATTCTTGCCAATATTTTGTGTTTGTCCTGTTTTTCATTTTAGTCATTCTGACAGGTATGTAGTGATTTGTCACTGTGATTTTTCATTTGCATTTTCCTAGTACTGAATACCTTTTTGTGTGCTTATTTGCCATCTGTAGATCTTCTTCTGTAAACTCTTCATATTTTTACCTATTATCAATGTTTTCTACTGTTGAGTTTTAAAATCTTTAATATATTTTGGATACTATTCAATGGTTGGATGTGCAATTTGCTAATATTTTCTCCCATTTACCAGCCAATCTGTTCATGTTCTTCACATGGAATCTTACAGAGCAAAAGCTTTTTTAATTTTAATGAGATCCTAATTATGAAAGTTTTTCTTCTTTTTTTGGAACTGGGGATTGAACTCAGGGGCACTCGACCACTGGGCCTCATCCCCAGCCCCTTTTTTGTATTTTATTAGAGACAGGGTCTCACTGAGTTGCTAAGGGCTTCACCATTGCTGAGGCTGGCTTTGAACTCAAGATCCTCCTGTCTCAGCCTCCCAAGTGCTGGGATTACAGGCGTGTGCCACCATGCCCAGCGAAAGTTTTTCTTTAATGGGTGTTTTAGTCAGCTATTTTACTGCTGTGACCAAAAGACCCCACAAGAACAATTTTAGAGGAGGAAAATTTTATTTGGCACTCATGGGTTCAGAGGTTTCAGTCTATCGATACCATTGCTCTGAGCTTATGTTATGGTTTGGATGTGAGGTGTCCCCCAAAAGATCATATATGAAACAATGCAAGAAGTTTGGAGGAAAACTAATTGTGTTATAGCCTTAACATAATCAGTGAATTAATCCCTGAGTAGTAACTCCAGTCAGGTGGGGTGTGGCTGGAGGAATTGGTTCATTGGGTGTATGGCTATGGGGTATATTTTGTATCTGGAGAGTGGAGTCTCTCTCTCTGCTTCCTGATTCTCATGTGAGCTGCTTCCCTCCACTACTCTCTTCTGCCATGATGTTCTGACTTACCTTGAGACCTAAGGATTAGGTCTGGCTTTCTCTTTATTTTATTTTATTTTTGGGTGCCGGGATTGAACTCAGGGGTGCTCGACCACTGGGCCACATCCCCAGCCCTTCTTTTGTATTTTATTAGAGACAGGGTCTCACTGAGTCACTAAGTGCCTCGCCATTGCTGAGGCTGGCTTTGAACTCGCCATCCTCCTGCCTCAGCCTCCCAAGTGCTGGGATTACAGGTGTGCGCTTGGCTAGGTCTGGCCTTCTATGGACTAAAACCTCTGAAAGTGTGAGTCCTCAAATAAACTTTTCCTTCTCTACAACTGTTCTGATCAGTTCCTTTAGTCACAGCAGTGAGAAAAGCTGACTAAAACAGAGCTTGAAATGAGGCATCCCTATGGCAAAAGAATGTGGTGGAGCAAATCAGCTTAGGACATGGCCACCAGGAAGCACAGAGAGAGACCTCTACTTTTCAGCAACAAAATAAAAGGCATGACCCCAAGGACCCACTTCCTCTAGCCACACCCTACCTGCCTACAGTTATCACTCAGTTAATCTCTACCAGGAGACTAACATACTGATCTATTTAATACTCTCATAACTCAATCATTTCACCTCTAAACTTTTTTGCATTATCTCACACATGAGCTTTTGGGGAATACTTCATATCTAAACCATAACATTGGGTAATGCTTTGAATGTCATACCTAAGAGCTCTTGGATTACCTGTCTACCCAAATGCATTGTCTCATATATTTAAAAAACATTTTATAGCTTTATGTTTTATGTTTTAGCCTGGGTTCATTTTGAGTTAGCTTTTGTAAAAGGTGTTCAGTTTAGGCCAATCTTCATCTGTGCACCTCTGGGATCTTGTTTTTTCACCATCACTTGTTGAAAGTCTCTTTTTCTCCACTGAATTGCTTTGCACATTGGTCAAAAATCTGTTGGGCATACCAAAGTGGGGCTATTTCTGGGTTCCCTTTTCTGTTGCATTGATTTGTGTATATAACCCTCTGTTATTAGACTTTTTTAATTACTTTGGATAAATACTGGCCTTAGTATACAAAGATTCTTCCCTTTTTTCCTCCTTCTTTTTTTGTTAAATTATTTTAGTTAGTCTGGGTCCCATGTCTTTCCACACAAATTTTAGAATAAACATTTATATCTACAAAAGCTTTGCTGGGATTTTTGGTAGAAATTTAATTAAGACTATCATCAATTAGGGATAAAATAACCTATACTGTGTTTAATCTTTCAGTATCCAAGCATTATATGTTTCTCTATTTATTTAGGTTTTTAAAAATTCTAACATCAGCATTTTGTAATTTTCCACTAATTAATCCTATGCTTATTTTGTTAAAGGTATTCTGGTGGTAGTTAATGTTATGAACATGCTTGGGCTATGGGATGCCCAGATAGCAGGTAAAACATTGTTTCTCAGTGTGTCTGTAAGAGCATTTCCAGGAGAGATTAGCATTTGAGTTAGAAGACTGAGAAAAGATCTGACCTTACCAATATGGGTGGGCATCATCCAAATGGTTGAAGGATCAAACAGAGCAAATGGTAGAGGAAGGCAAATTTGGTTTTAACTGAAGGAGCCCCAAATCGGGAGATAGCTATTGCGGTCAGCTGGAAGCCATAAGTTCCACCTGATAATAAGTATGTATGTGATGCACCTGAAAATGCACGTGAGGCACCCGCAAAGCTAAAGGTATATAACCGGGTGAAAGCGGTCGGAGTCAGGAGAAGAATGAATTCATTCGGTCAGTCGTGCAGTCGCTCGGTCGGAAGAAGAGTTCGGGTCGGAGAAGAAGGAAAGAATCAGAGTGGCCAGAACGTAGGCAGAGCGGTTACAGAAGAGAAATCAGATAGAAGAAGTAATTGCTGGTCAGAGTCAGGCCGAGGCTCCCGAGGAAGAAAGAAGAAAGAAGAAAGAAGCTCTAAAAGCTAAGCTCTCTCTCTCTCTAAAGAAGAAATCTCTCTCTTTCAAGCTCTCTCTCTTTCTCTCTAAGCTCTAAGAAGATGAAGAAGAAAAAGCTCTATCTTTCTCTCTAAGCTCTAAGAAGAAGAAGAAGAAGAAAAAGCTATCTCTAATCTTTCTCTCTAAGCTCTTTCTAAGAAGAAGAAAAATCTTTCTTTCTCTCTCTAAGCTCTCTCTAAGAAAGTAGAAGTAAAAATAGAAGTATCTTTACTCTGCCTCTGAGAGTTTTCCTCCCGCGGCGTTGTGGCTGGCCACGACAGGCAGTTTACATTTAACTGAGCTGGACATTCAACTTCTGTCATCCTGTTTGTTTAGCCTTTAAACTATGGAATTAAGAGCAGCACTCCTGCAAGATACCAAGGTCCTTGTTCGTAGAGGGAGAACAGCACCATTAGTTTCCTTGGTTTATAGGTCTTTGAACTAAAACTAAGTTATACCACTTGCTTTTAGATTTCAATCCCCGCCCACCTTCTCCCATGTTGTCCTAATGGTTCTGTTTTTCTGGAGAACCCTAATACGAATGTTTGCTTTATTTTGTTTTGGTACCTGGGATTGAACTCAGGAGCATTCTACCACAAAGCCACATCCTCAGCCCTATTTTATATTTTATTTAGAGTCGGGGTCTCACTGAGTTGCTTAGCACCTTGCTGTTGCTGAGGCTGGCTTTGAACTCACGATCCTCCTGCCTCAGCCTCCTGAGCCACTGGGATTACAGGTGTGCACCCCTTGTGTGGCCCTAAAATGAATTTTTAAGAATTTAATTTTGGGGAATGATTGTAAATATTATAGTTAATTTAATTCAGTTTCGGTGTACACAGAAATGAAAATTATTTTTGTTTATTGATTCTGTGACATGCTGAACTCACTTATTGGGTATAAGAGTTTTTCCTTATAAATTCCTTGGGATTTTCTTTGTAGATAGCCATCTTCAAATAGAACCCTTTTTATTTTTTCCTCCACCGAATGTATCTATTTTTGTCCCCGCCTGAAGCGATTGCTGCTTGGAGCAACAAAGCCGCGAGAAGAAGTTTAGAGGCAAACTGGAAACCAACAGGCTTTTTATTCTGATAACTACTCTCTCCGGCTCTAACAACGACTCTAACACGCACCACCAAAAAACCCACCAAACAAAATGGCACCGACCCGATCCAATCTCAGCTCAAGTCTCGCGCAATCCCGGGCCAAGTCCCATGAGACCACGGAAAGCGGAAATGACCAAATATCTCTATGGCCCATAGCCAACCGCAATCTCAGCCATCTCCCCAATCAGGGCTCCTGCATTTCCCCCCTTTTGTTTTAAAAGAGGGGATGATCTAGGACATCTATGTGCAACCAACATTCTTACCCATCATTGGATAATCAAGGCTGTGCCCTTGACTCCTGTCTTAGGTTGATATGTCAGCCACATGAGACTGTCCCGTGCGACTGTGCCTGTCTTAGGTTGTCCCCCTCTGGGGATCTTACCCGTCATTGGCTAACCAGCCATCCAATGGAGCCCTTTAGGATAGACTGTGTATGATGACTAACAGCTGTCCAATTGTGAGGAGATGGTGCAGCTTTAAGGCAACAAGCCTTCTGCTGGCGAGCCAAGTTGCATAGCATATCAAATTTTTTAAACAAATCAGCTATCCTAAGTTCTATCAAGTAACACACTGAGTTCTCTAGACAAATACCCGCAAGGCATTGTCCCGTAAAGTTCCAAACAATGAAAGATCAAAATGTCCACTTGTTATAACACGTTGATCTAGGAGGCCCCATGCATGCAGAGCAGAGGCCACACTGTTGGTGAGGTTGTTTGATGCTTGAACAGCAGGGATGTTTGAAGCGACCGCGATCCCTGCAGCTGTAGCAGCAGCCGTCATTTTTATGTCTAGACAAAGCCACCGGCAAATCTTCAGGGCCCGCTACCTAGAAACTCAAGCATCAATTATTAAAGGAGAGGCAGTGCTATTCCAGCACTGAGTCAAGAGGCGAGTTGTCAAACTAAAAAATAGAATTATTAGATTAGAGAATTAAAGTTTATTTCTGCTCACACACATTGCTGCTTGAGCTCCCACAAACATAAGCTGGCAAAATATCATATTCAGAACAAAACAAAGAAAGACTGAGGGTATTTACTGCATTAAAGATAGAGTAAAGAAAAGCTAAAGGCACTTTGGAAAATTAATTTGTTAGCTGGAACCCTCGAGTCTCTGTAACCTTCCATGATATTATCTGTTGAAATAACTAAATTAATCAGCTATAAAACAAATAAAGTTAATTACAAATAAACATTATTATGTCAAAACACCAAAATATCAGGTTATACAGCACTAGTCATATTCTTCTCTAAAGAGAAATCACTGGGACACCTATAAAACAAAATTGAAGGTACCTTCACTTATTAAATTATTTACCCAAATTGAATACTCTTAAACTTGAATGAATGAAAGTTATTTGGATCCATATATATATATATATATATATATTTTTTTTTTTTTTTTTTTTTCCATAAGCACTTTGTTATTTGTGATGTCACACTGGACAGACGTACAAACCTACAAACATATATCTGTGATGTCACATTTACATGAAATGTAGACAAATGCACAGACATAAAGACATGTATAAAAAGAAAAAAAAATACAATTGTGTGCACACTAAAGAGAGATCTCGTCGTCCCGGCCTTGAGGAATGACACTTAAGTTGTGAAATATTTTGAAGGACTCTTTTGAGGGAATCATTCCATACCGTCATCTTGGTCCTCTTGATTTTGTATGTTTTTTATTAATCTTGATTCGTCAACAACTTCATCTTGATCATTTTGATGTGGTACCTGCTTTATTAATCCAGATGGTATCCATATTGGAGAGGATTCATGCTTTGGAAAAAGACAAACAGATCCTCTCCCCCAAATTAATACTGGATCTGGACCCTTCCATGTACCTGAAAGAACATCCTTCCAGTAAACCAAAGGTTTATGTTGTTGGTGTGGGTTCCAATGTCTGTCTCCAGCAGAATAACCATTAGAGTCTAAAGTTACAAAATTTAAGGTAAACAGGGCAACTGCCAATCTGTCCCTAGGACATTTCGAATTTCCTTATTTTGTTTTAATATCATAATTTTCAGTGTGCGGTTTGCTCTTTCAATAATGCCCTGACCCTGAGGATTGTAAGGGAGGCCTGTTTTATGGGATATATTGAATTTTGCGCAAAACTGTTTGAAAGATGAGGATGTATATGCAGGGCCATTATCTGTTTTAAGCATTTTGGGGATGCCCAATGCAGCAAAAGCTTGCAAACAATGAGATGTAACATCTTTAACTTTTTCTCCAGAATGTAAGGAAGCAAAAATCATGCCTGAGCATGCATCTATGGTCACATGAATAAATCACAATTTTCCAAAACTTGGCTCATGAGTAACATCCATCTGCCACAAATGATTGGGCATTAATCCTCTAGGGTTAAAACCATAACGAGGATTGGGCAAATGTGTCATATAAGATTTACAATCTTTTACAATTGTTATGGCTTGCTCCTTTGTGATTTTAAACCTATACTACAAGGTGGTGCTTGATGTGAAACTGGGAGTGAAATAAAGTAGCTTGCTAAGGGCTGAAAGTATAAAGATTGTCTGGGTAAGAGCATCAACCTTTTGATTACCTTCATGGAGGGAACCAGGCAAGTTGGTATGTGCTCTAATATGCCCTACGAATAGAGGTTCTTTGTTTGCCCACAAAAGTTTTTGTATTTGATAAAACAATTTAAAGGCTGGAGTATGTGGTGCTATTGGTCCTGCTATCTCTAATTTTGGGACGGCATGTACAATATAGTGGCTATCTGAAAAAATATTCATGGGCTGCTCTCTAAAATTTTCCAGAGCTCTTACCACAGCTTTCATTCCACTAGTTGAGCTGATTTGTGTGCAGTTATGTAAGTCATATTTTTTTTTTTTAGTGACTACTGCAGCAGTACCATTTGAGGACCCATCTGTGAATACATTTAATGCCTTAGGAATAGGTTGATTTTTTATTACCTGTGGAAATATAATAGGATGATTGATACAAAAAGATAATATAGGAGACTTAGGAAGATGATTATCAAAATTTGCAGAAGTAGAGCATCTAGCTATAGCCCAATCATTATCATTGAAACATAAATATTCAATCTGTGATGATGAATAGGGAGTAATAATAGTAGCAGGGTGAATGCCAAATATTTTAGTAGAAGTCTTAAGTCCTTGAAGAATAAGTTTAGCCACCATGGAGGTATGAGACTCAATTATACTTTTAGGAGAGACGGGCAAATGTATCCATAATAAAGGCCCTTGTTGCCAAAATACTCCTGTGGGTGTATATTGTGAAGAAATAATAATCAATATAAGCGGTTGAGTTAAATCAAATCTATCACAATGAGCTCCTTTGATGGCTTTTTCTACTACCTTTAAAGCTTTCCTAGTATCAGGAGTCAATGTTTGTGGTGAAGATGGATCAGGGTCCCCACAAAGGATGTCAAATACAGGTTTTAGTTGGCCAGTAGTGAGGTTTAGTGTAGGGCGAAGCCAATTAATGTCTCCCAGTAGTTTTTGGAAATCATTGAGGGTGGTCAAATGGTCTTCATTTATTAAAATTTTGGGGGGTCTAACAAAGGTATCCATGATTTTAAATCCTAAATATAATATGGGTGATCTGGTTTGAAATTTTTCTTCTGCTATATATAATCCATATTTTTTAAAATTTTCTGCCACATCACTGAATATATTAAATAAGATTTTTTGATTAGGGTGGACCAGTAAAACATCCTCCATGTAATGTAGACACATGAGGTTTGGATATTTATTTTTAATGGGTTGGATTGCTTTGTCCACATATATCTGGCATATGGTGGGCTATTAGCCATTCCCTGCGGTAGCACTTTCCATTGATATCTTTTATCAGGGCCATTATTATTGATAGAAGGAATTGAAAAAGAAAACCTGGGGGCATCCAGAGGATGTAGGGGAATGGAAAAGAAACAATCCTTTATATCGAGAGTAATAAGATGGAAATTTTTTGGAATAGCTACAGGATTAGGAAGTCCAGGTTGAGTAGGGCCCATGATTTGCATGGTTTTATTAATTTCTCTAAGATCATGTAACAATCGCCATTTTCCTGATTTTTTCTTGATCACAAATATGGGGGAATTCCAGGGAGAGGTGGAAGGTTCTATATGTCCTGCTTCTAGTTGTTCCTGAACTAGTAGGTGGGCCGCTTGAAATTTCTCTTTAGATAGGGGCCACTGAGGGACCCACACTGGCTTATCAGAAAGCCATGGTATTTTCAAAATTATTTTCTCAGTGGCCCCGAAATAAAATATCTTTTTCCTTTATGATAATGATTACTTTTAGGGTTAAGATTACCCTGTACTTTTTGATATTGATTTCTTTTAGGGTTAAGATTACCCTGTAGATTTTCACATTTAACACCTGCAGGCTTGGTTGCAAGGTATACTCCCATTTGTTGTAAAATATCTCTTCCCCATAAAGTAACCGGTAGGTTAGGTAAAACATAAGGCTGAAATGTTCCTTTATGCCCTTCATCATCCTCCCATTTTAAAATTACCGCACTTTTCTCTGGGAGGTTATTTTATCCCAAGACTCTTAAACTGGTTGAAGCTTTTTGCAGAGGCCAGTGCTTGGGCCATTGCCGTAGATTAATGATGGAAGAGTCAGCTCCAGTATCTATCAGTCCTTCCATCTCTATTCCTTGGATTTTTATTTTACACATAGGCCTCCTTGAACAATCCTGAACCCAGCAAGCCATGGGTCTCGAATCAGTGGAACAAAATCTTCTATTGTTTCCTTTTTGAGGCATACTCATTTTAAATGAATTCTGTAAATTGGGAAGGAGAAGCAACTGAGCAATTCTATCTCCTTGATTAACTGAACTTATACTTTGGGGTGAGCTAAGCATTATTTTATTTCCCCTTTGTAGTCTGAGTTTATTACACCTGGGGTCACTTGCAAGCCTAATAAGCGTTTAGGACTTCGCCCGAGAATAAGTCCTACAGTTCCTGAGGCAAGAGATCCCCTGACTCCTGTGGGAATCAGTTGAACCCCCATTTCAGGTGTTAAAACTATTCGGGCAGTGGAACAGAGGTCTAATCCTGAATTTCCTCTTGTTCCTCTGGCGAGGGAGTGGATAGGTAGTAGGGATTGTGTCGGGGAAGTATCTGAGTGGATGCTTGAGGATACTCCTCCTCCAATGCCTTGTACATTTGTGGGCCCTGAGGCATTGGGCCCCGTGCCCCATTTTTTGAATTCTGAACAAATGATTTCCATAGATGTCAAATTTTTGAATGGCATTTATTGGCCCAGTGATTTCCCTTTTTACACCTGGGGCAGCGGCCTGGGGCATGGTATGAGCTTGGTCTTATTTCTCTTTTGGGATTTTGCCTAGAATAGCCTGATTGATTATGATAATTTTGCCTTGAATATCCTGATTGATTATCATGTCTAGGTTGAGCCCTTGTGAAATTTTGAGGAGAAGCACCTTTCATTGTTGCTGCAATCACATTTCCTGTGACAAAGGCATCTTTTATATCTTTACATAGTTGTATATATACGGAAAGATCCTTTTTATTTCTCCATGGCCTGATGGCTTCCTGGCAGTATTTATTAGCATTTTCATATGGTAATTGAACAACTAATGGCATAGCTTGATCAACATCTGCAAACACTCTACCTGCAGTTCTCAAAAGTCGATCAGCAAAGTCAGCATATGGCTCATTAGGTCCTTGAATCACTTTTGACAAGCTACCTTGTAGATCCCCAGGTCCTTGTACAGTTTTCCATGCCTCTAAGGCAGCTGCGTTTATCTGAGCATATACACCTGGGTCATAATGTTTTTGAGTCTGTAAGTCTGCGAATTGCCCTTCTCCTTTGAGCATTTCTATATTATGGTCTCCAAACAGTGCAGCTGCGTTTCTTTTAGCTGTTTCTATACAAAGTTCCTGAAATTGCGATTGCCAAACCAAGTATTGCCCCCCGCTTAATGCTGCTTTACATAGACTTCTCCGGTCTGAGGGGGTTAAGCTAAAGGTGTTAAGGGACTCCAGCATACTCAACGTGAAAGGAGCTTGGGGTCCATACGTCATTACTGCCTCTTTGAGAGTTTTTGTTGTTTTGAAATCTACTGACTGGTGGACCCTTTGTCCATTTTTCTTTTCAAATACTGGCAGTTCCCAATGTATCTGTGAGTTACCCTCGAGAGCGCATAAGCGCTCAGAAAGACTTTTTATTTCTGTTTCTAGGGTATGCAAATGCCTAGTAATACCCTTGATATTTTCTGTAATGGATTCCACCCATGGGGGATTAGAGGACACAAGTGGTTCCTCTACTTGACGGTCCTTTTTCTTGGTCTTTTTTAGTTTCTTTTTCCTCATTTTCTCAGGATCACTTTTACTAGATTTCTCACTACTGCTAATTTCACTGACAGCAATATCCTGAGTCCCAGGTTCCATGAAGAGCAAGTATTCTTCAGCTATCTCCAATAACTCCTGAATAGCTGTAACTGCTTGGATTTTTGTCATTTTTGGGGACTCTTCTAATACTCTCTTTACTGGTCTGAGTTGACCCAGTGGAAGCTACACTTTCTTGATCACTTTCACTTTTTTCTAAATCCTCCTCACTGACAACGGAGTCAGGTATATCAAGGATTCTTTCCATAACCTCTATCATTTGGGATTTAGTTATATGCGAACCCATCTTTAGAAAGCTTTCAGTTCTTACCTGTACTCTCTGAAGTCCCAGTACGGGCCGCCACCTGTCGCTGCCTGAAGCAATTGCCGCTTGGAGCAACAAAGCCACGGGAAGAAGTTCAGAGGCAAACTGGAAACCAACAGGCTTTTTATTCTGATAACTTCTCTCTCTGGCTCTAACAACGACTCTAACATATTTTGTTTCTTTTTGTTGCCTTATTGAACTTACTGGAACTTTCACTGCTCAGAATATTGAAAATATATATCTCATTTAGTTTGCCATTTTGAGGGAACTTATTCTTTTATCATTGTTATGATATTAGCTATAATTTTATGTATATGCTTTTTATCAAATTGATATAAATTCTCTGTATTCCCAATCTGCTAAAAATGGATGTTGGATTTTGTCATTAGAGTGTGAGCTCAGCCTAGGAGAGCTACAGGTACTTGACTTCAACCCATGACAAAGGCTGTGGATATAGTTCATTGGTAGAGTACCTATATAGCCTACGTGTATTAGTCAACTTTTTCTTACTGTAATCAAAATACCTGACAAGAGCAACTTAGAAGAGGAAAAGTTGATTTGGGGTTCACAGTTTCAGAGTGTAAATTTATGGTTGACTGACTCCTTTGCTCTGGGTCTGAGGTGAGGCAGAACATCATGGTGGAAGGGTTTGGTAGAGGAAGCTGCTCCACTTAGATGATAAGAAAGCAGAGAAAGAAAGGGTACAGGGCTGGAGGGAAGATGAACCCTTCCAAGGCATGCCCTCAGTGACCCACCTCATCCAGGTGTGTGCCACCTGCTTACAGTTACCACACAGTGAGTCCATTCAAACCAGGATGGAGTGATTAGATTAATTACTAAGTAATCTGAGGTATTTGACACAGCCTTAATGATAAACATGACTTTTTTTCAGTAAAGACATACTGAAATACTAGCAGTTTTATATGATTTCACCATAATATTTTTCCAATGTGCATGTCCTAACAATTTTCTAAATGAATTTTTAAAGAAAGAAAAAAAAATCTATTGCACTCTCTTATTTTTCTTTCTTTTTTTTTGTGGTGGGTGTGAAGTAATTATAACATTATATCATAACTGGGAGATAGAGTTGTATCTTTGTAGGAATTTATTTATAACAACGTGTTCTAGAATACAGGGTAATGCTATACCTTACTTGTTTTTAAACCTACTAAAACAACCCCTTTGGTGTACAGTGTCCCTTCTTTCTTGCTGATATTTATACAAATATTACAAAATAAGCATGTTAAAAAAAGAGTATGAAGAAAATGAGTTTTCTTTTAATCAAAAATTTTAAGCTGGAAAAATGACTGATGGATTTTTCTTGGTAGCATTGTGAATAATCTGACAGAAAGTACATACTTGGATGAAATATAATTTAGTAAAGCATTAGGTATATGATAATGACATCTTAGCCATGGAATGAATTAAAATTGTTTAGGTATGAGCAAGTTTATAAGGAGTAAAAATCAGCCCTTGAATCACAAGTTAAAGAAAATAATAACATCCTCAATGTAGAGCACTCAACTTCATCAAAATACCTTCATTTGCATTATCTCTTTTGATTCTCACCAGTATATTTTTAAAAGTAAAAATGCCATTTTTGTATAATTCATTTACAATTCTTCCTAAAGACCAGCATTGTACTAGCGAAACAAATTTACTTGTGCATTCAATCATATTGCAGTGGTTCACGAAAACAATAGACTTAATTCCATCCATTTCTTCCTATTTCCCCAGTTCTTCCTTTAATTACATAGACAGTTTTCTAGCCTTCTTTGTATTTAACCTGTTTTACATATGCCTGCTTTGGGTTTATAATCTGCAGGATCTTTTTGTGAGTTTAGGTAGTCTTTTATTTAACTCCTTTATATCTACTGCTCAGCTGTTTCCTATTTCCATTTCTTTTTTTTTCATTTTTGCAAAAATTTCTAAGAATGTACAATTCTCTGCTTTTCTTCTCCCTCATTAATTTATTTATAGATTTCTCTAAAGCAAAATGTATGTTTTCTAAACATGGTACGTGATTGCATTTTCTCTCAAGCAGGCCCACGTTCTGCCTTGGGCTATTTTCCACTGATTTTGGTTTTCCATTGCTTCAGCCACTGAATCCTAACATCATTTCTTGTGCAAGCTTCATTTTACTGTCTTTCCTTCTTGCAATCATCCTACTTCCTTTGTCTATTGCCCAACTTCCACTTTCTTCTATTTTACTCAACTGATGTTAAATTCCAGATTTTCCGTTTTCTATTATAGTTCTGGGTCTTTGAATTTTCTTGTTCTTGGACATCCAGAATCAATGTGCCCTTGCTTGTCTTATCCCTGATGACATGATTCCTGTTAGTATCCTGAGCACTTGGAGCTCTCTAACCACACACTATATTCTCTAGAGTTCTTGGACCACATTTATTGCACATGTTCAGCTATCTTTTATATCAATTAAAACTCTTCTACACCTCTAATCATATTATTTAGTGGGAACATAGTGCTTTTGTTTCCTTTCCAAAACGGACCCTGTCTCTCTCTTTCTCTAGTCTAGTCTGACACTTTCCTGAGGCTTTTAATAGTCTACACTATCTTTTTGATCAGTTATTGACCATGTTTTCTGCTTTTGCTTGTTTTGAGTTTTACTTGTGAGAGGACTTACCTCAGTGATCTTATAAAAAAATCTTAGTAGTTTCAGCTTTTTTGTTTTAATATGGCACCTTCAAATGTAAACCCAAGGGTTCTATTAGCAAAATTCCTTTCCCCTGAACTAGGTTAAACGTTTCCCTTGAGTTCATCCATTTAGTTCCCACCACATACTGCTTTTCTCTGGGGATATCATAATATTTTGTATATATGATATTCACTATATTTCTTCACATTCACATTATTAGTCCCCTCTTTTAAAAAAGCTTGATTTGATTATCATTTTAAAATCCCCTTTTCTTTCTTTTTTATTCTTCCTCTGCCAAGGACATTGGTAATTCCTTAAGACAACATACATTTAGTTATATTTAGTTTCTGTCTGACTTGACATATGAGTCTTCTTTGAGATATTTTCCACACTATTATTTCAACACTTCCCACTTCTCTGATCACCTTTTCTTATTGCTTTTTGTCAGTTTATTTTTTCAATGTCTCCCTTCAATATTAATATGAATTATAATTTTCTTGTTTTTCTCACTTGGACAATCAGTTTATAGCCTTACACTTTCAAAATCTTGATTCAACCTGGCTCCAGAACTAGCCATTCAATTCTCTCCTGAGTATATATACTTCAAGCTTCAAATATTCAACACATTTGGAGCTGAACTTATTTTCTTTCTCTTTCAACTTGTTTCTTTCTCTTTGAGTCTTACCTTGGTGAATGCCAATTTATTAGCCCACTTATTTTTAGTCAGGTCTTTGGTTTTCCCTTATACACACAAATACATACATGTAGACAGACTTACAAATAGACACACTACACACTAAATTATTTCTATAAGCTTCTGTTATTCTGCATCATGAATAGACTTTGAAAATATTTCTTCTTCAACTTCATGGTTCGTTTTTTCAGAAATTCATCAGATTTTCCATGGACTATTGAGGTATTCTCTTTACTAGCTCCATGCTGTAACAGTACCTATCAAATTCTTCTTCATTCTTCAGTTCCCTTCCTACAGCAATTCACTAGCTTCTCATTGCTATTTTACAAGTTCCCTAGGTAATTCTTATGCAGCCAATTGTAGCTAGACTTGTGTTGGAAACTGATTATATAACCCTACTAAAAATGAGCTCTGGTGAAACATCATTGACAACATCTGGGGACTTGTCAGTAATACAGATTCTCATACCTTGCTCCAGACATGCTAAATCACAGTCTAAATTTAACAGCATCTCCAACTGCTGCACAAGCACATTAAAATTTGAGAAACATTGTATGGTGGTTCTTTTAAAAGCTCTGCCAATCTGGAGGTGTTATAAGTCCTGGGGTACCTGAGCATTTTTATCTATTTTATAGTCAAAAGAAAACTCAATTCCCTGTCTCTATACTGTCTTCTATTATCTCATTTGTGTTACAGATCCTACCCATGGTCCATTAAGATTATTTCCCCAGATGAATTATTGGCCTGCAACAGATTCTTCTCTTTTTGTGAACTAGAAAAAAATGCTTGAAGATTTTAAGTGATATTTGATTAGTTGTTTTCCCATTTCTTAGATATTAGAAGGGTTCAGTTTGAGCCAGAGCACAGACTCTTAATATATGCATTCAATACATTGCCATAATATCCCATAAAAAAACTTCCCCTAAGTGTGAATCATGAGTCATACGTGTTTTTAAGTTTCTTAATGCTCTTTAATGTGAAACTTTTGTGTATATTTTATCAAAATAGTCACTCTGATTTTTCTGGGGCTCTCTGATCCACATGTATACACTAAACCAGTGGTTCTCATGGTGTGGTTCTAGGTTGACCAGTGTCAGCATCCCCTGTGAACTTATGAGAATGCATATTATCTGACCCTACCAAAGGCATGTTCAATATATGTAGTTTTTTTGTGGCAGACTGAGAATAGGTGATCTGTTATTACAATTCCTCTAGATGATTTTTATGCATAACAAAGGACCAAAAAGTATTTGTCAAAAAAGGCAATAATTAAAGTGTAGTTAATTTAAAAATATATAGTAAAAGCATATCTATTACATGGACTGGATCAGAGAGGTAATGATAAAAGATTTTGTTGAATAAAAAGAAATATGGAGATGGAAAATAAGAATTTACTAGGATCTATTCAGCTGCTATAATTGATCAATACTACTATTAAAAATTCTTCATGCTTTACCATAGATGAGACTGAATAGTGGCAAAATTGTTGGATAATCTTTGTTTGCTCTGAATTTACACACATAAAACTCTAAATTCAGTATTTTCAGGTATCTTAAATTTGAAATTAAAATCTTAAGTTGTAAAAAAAATTGATAATTTTTGATATATATATATATATTTATACACATACAAAAAATTGATGCCTATATATATGTTTAAATGTATATATATGTATATTTTTTCTCACTATTAATCATAAAAAATGCATTTTATTTTCTGCAGTGCTGGTCATTGAACCCAGGGCCTCATGCATGATTGAACCCAGGGCCTCATGCATCCTAGGCAAGCTCTTTACCATTGAACTACATCATCAGTGTCCATATTCTCAATATAAAAATAAACATTTAAAATATAAATGAATATTTAGTTAATGTGACTCACTTATGTAGATCCTAAGTAACCTCATGGCTATAAAACAGCTACTATGTTGTAAAACTGAGAATCAAAGTTTGTATAGTGACTCTGCTGCCATATACTTCATGAGAATTTTTTCTTTCTTTCTTGGCAATCATTTTAACTACCTGAGTGTCATAACAGCTCTGTAATTTTATTTCTAGTGGAACTTCTGAATACTTTCTAAGAGCAGTTTAATAAGTGTAAATACAAACAGGAAATAATTTCTTTTTGTTAGTAGGGTCATAATTACCTCTTTAACAGCTTTTATAAATTCCTAGTACACTTATCAATACTTTATACTTTCCTTCTCTTCTTGCTACTTCAGATATTAAGGGATCAATTATATGAACAAAAATTTTCATGTTTGGTAGGTACTTTGTATGATTGCCAGTGAGAAAATAAGGAAGGCAATACACTGATAAATAATATCATGCTTTTCAATTGATATGAGTGAGAGTAATGCTTACAAAAAATCTCGGGTTCGTTATTCTCCAGAGGGTATTTATATGTATGATACTGTTGGAGATATGAGAAGGCTATGTTGTAGAATTTGCTCTAGAAACTCAGAAAATTAAAACATCAGCAAAGCCTTTCAGTGATATTGGATGAAATATTGCCTTTTTCTTGAATTCCTGTGGACAATTCTGAAAATTCTATATAAAGTGTTCCTTTTGACCTCAGATTGAAAGATGGGATAGATTGCTTATTATAGCTGTTTTTCACTACAAGGAAAAATGTAGTCTTTATGAGGGGAGAATATAACTCATTTTTCTTTCTTCACAAAATTAATAGCACTTTAAAATTTAAAAAGCACTTTAAATCTTAATGCTCATTATCACACTTTTTGATAGACTTTCACTATGTTATAGGGGAAAAGGAGATCTTTTTTTTCTATCCTTTTTCATGAAGTGAGTTGGTTAAGCAGAAAAAAGAATAAGGAGTTTTGACACCTCATCCCCTATTCTATTCATCAAACTACATAATCCTCCCCTTTGCTCAGTTTGATTTTCCTTTATTGAATTTTGCTTTCTGTGATGTTCTCATTTCCCTTATTAGATTAAATCAAATTGTTCTTACCTAACCAACGTTATCCCTTCGGGAGAAGCAAAATTCTGTTTCCCGAGAGAAAAACGTAAAGAAAATCTACTTAGAGAAGATTACTCAGCTACTGTTATTATCCGCTTCCAATTTCCTTTTTACTTTACAGAGTAAGTTTGCCTCATTCCCCATGGCAAACTTTTCTCCTTTCTGCTATGTAACAAGGATGAGGACAGGTCATCTTTCACAGATGACTCCTAATGTAAAGTGCAGAAACTCAGGATGGATATGACATGTTACATATGACAGGTCAGAAAAACTCTTAGGTTATTGCCTGTGCTTGCAGCTACTGCCTTTTGAAACCACAAAACTGTCCCACTGAACCAAGAATTATTTAGGAAATTCTAATACACCATTTAACTGACACATAGGTGTTGCTCTTTTGGTGATTCTGATGAAACTGCTCAGTATCTGTCTCAACGAGGATGTGAAAGCAAAGCAACTTTATCTGCAATGCTTTGCATTCTATTTCCTTTCTACACAGATGGAAGAGCAAGCATTAAGGTACACAACCTCAGTGGAAATCAGGTTTCTGTTCTTTACAAACTGCTGTTTAAACCTCAACATGGAGATTTGCATTGAATTTCTCCTTTTGGTTTCCAAAATTGCTCAAAAGCTGTTTAAATTTTCATTGTAATACTAAAAATGAACAAAAACATCTATTCTGGTCCAAAGTATAATAAGTACATGGATAACCTAATGAATTGTGGATTTGAACATTCTCTTTTCCTCTCTGTGTGTTTTCTAACCCAGCATCTTAAATTCTCCTGAGGTCACCCTGTCAGCCTCAGTTCTGTGGCCTGGATTTAGTTGAATCAATCCTAATTGCAATTCTGCACAGGTCTGGTCCTCTGTGGAGATTGCAGATGAATGACAGTGCAGTGGCAGAAAAGATAAATATGCTGGCAAATAAGATCCGGGCTCTCCACAGAGGATGGAATAAATTACTTTACCAATAGAGTGGAGGTAATATGTTGGAGAAGGAAAGTGAAATCGAAGCCAGTTTAATACAAGGTTTGTTAAAGTTTAAAATAAAACATTTTAAGCATAAGTAAAATACTGATGGTGATATTTTTTTAATATTTAGAACACATTCCATTGCTCTGTTCCATGAAAAACAATTGTATATACTATTTCTGTTTATGCAGATGACAGCTTGAGCAATTTTAATTCATGTAGCATTCTCTGGTAGCTTAAAGCCTGGTGGTAACTGTGGTGTAGCATATTGATTAGTAATTTGATAAATACACAAAATGGC
Organism: Tamias sibiricus; assembly: GCA_025594165.1. Taxonomy (NCBI): domain Eukaryota; kingdom Metazoa; phylum Chordata; class Mammalia; order Rodentia; family Sciuridae; genus Tamias; species Tamias sibiricus. The sequence continues at coordinate 79,223,225 of CM046659.1, forward strand.
ACATTGAGCTTTAGGTGATTCATGCAAAATGTATTTAAATGACCTTGATTAATTAGAGTGCATAGCTGCAAGGCAGTACCTTATGAACAAGAGCCAGTTTGTCAGTCTAGAGATTTATATAGGTTTATGACAAAATTGGAAGAGACTTGTACACAAACTTTCTAAGTCAAGGAAGTAGACTTAGAATACAACATCAAGAGAGAAATCTTATTTATCATTGTGAGATTATTACCTGCATGCTATCAAATCAGTACAGTAGTTTTATGCCTAAAATGTATTCCACAGATTTTTAAACTAGATCCTGGATAATAAGTAAAAATGTATTTTACTAGAATTAAATGGGCCAAGAATTTTAAAGCAGTTTTAATTATTTTTTGCATTCTTAAAGTTGAATATAAATTCTTTATATTGTTTATCTATCCTTTATTGTTTTATAACTATGTGAAGTGTGAAGGTCTAAAATAATGTTATTACTATATAATATATATTTATGGTTTACTATTACAGATTATATTAGGTGCCCTGTAATTACATCTTCAAATAAGCACTCTAATTGAGTTTCATGGGTAAAGTTTAGGTTTCCACTGCATTATTAAAAAAAAGATGTTTGCCAACTATAAGTAGATTTTTCTACATATTCACAGATAGAATATTTCAAAAATTTCTTCAATAACCCTTCCTTATTCACTTGGCAATGTACTTCCAAGACAACTTCAGCTAGTAAATTAAAAATAGCGTATCATGTACAAGTGGCTTTATTTTATCCTTTGCCCATAAGATCTAGGCATTTCTTTGAAGAATATTGTTTTTATAAATATCAGTGGAAGCTTCTGGAAGCAAAGTAAGCAGGGACTGAGAGATAAGATTTATGTATAAATATTCAAAATCTCTGAATTGAGTTAGGCCCATGTGAATTGCTCCTAAGAGTATTGGGTGCACCTACAATTGTGCTAGGCTTCTTCAGAATGCATATCATGTGCTCTGAAAGAAGTCAAGCACAACCGATCTATTGTCTATGTTTCAATGCATCATTCACATATATTAGAAATTTGCAGGCATGCTTCAATTTGGGGTGAAATTTGTTCCCTGTGAAGAGAAGGTGCAAATTAGATTCTTTAATAACTTAGCTCAAAGTCAATATCTTTTTTTTTTTTTTTCAATTTCAAATGCCAGTTAATTTCGACTATCCACTCAGAGCATCTCTAAATGAATTTAGGTTATGTCAAATACAACTTTCTCTGACTCTCCAAAATCACACTTCTCCTCACGTAGTTGCTTAACAACTTCAGAGAGCTGCCAGAGACTATTTCAATTTGGTTTTCATTGTCAGAGGTATGATTTTGAAAGAATAGATTTCTAAAATGAATTTTAAAAAGCCTTAAGGAAAAATCTTCTAGGAGACTGATATTCTCTCTTTCCAACCTACTCACCGTAATTATTGAATATTTTAAAGCTAGAGAAGACCTAAAATCTTCTCTACATCTTATGAATATTGATTATGACAGATTGCTGTTGTTCTCAATACTATATATATGTGTGTATGTTTATCATATGATATACTGATTCTAGAAAGTGAACATGATATATAGTTATCGATATATATTTGAGACTAGCTAGCTAGTTGGACTGCCATGTTTCCAACTTTAAAAACCAAAGACCGGACATGCAATCATGTGTGAAAAGTGGTTTTGTAGGAGTTAATTTTACTTCCATAAAAATTATGAGGTAATCCTGCAAACATTGTGATAAATTTGAGACATTATGTGAAAATTTTGAGAAATTAAAAAAAAATTGAGAAGATGAGTGAATAAAGAACAAATTTGAGTAGTTCTATGAAGTTAAAAGTCATTTTGTATGTCTCTTACACAAAGCATATCAATATGCTGGCTTTCAGTTTCAGTCAATGTATAAAAGATTTTCAGTGGGGGACTCAAATTAAACCTAAGTCTGCCCTGGCCAAATTAAACAGAAAACCTTTGTAAAAACGGCAACTAAACAGAATTACTGATTTAATTATGTCATGGAATATAATACTAGGTAACCTTTGAAGAATCCATAAATCTGTCTTTTCAAGATAGGGGTTCACCAGATGTATTAGCATCAACTGGAGTACTTGTGATCAATGCAGCTTCCTGTCTTAACCAAGGCTCTGCCTCAGGACCTCTAGGAAATGAGGCCAGAATCTCAATTTTAAAGAAACACCTTGAGTGAATATGGTGTACTTTCAGATCCAAACAATAAATACTTATTATCTGAGAGATTTCAGGTTAGAAGACAGGGTATAAAACAGATTATCTGTATTGATTCCTTCCAGTACTATCATTCTTAAGAGATCAAGTCAGAGTACTACTGAAAACCATTAAGCTGAAGTGATGAGGTGTTAGTTAATTTTCCTAAAGCAGTGGAAGTAGATATGTTAATATAAGATTAGACAATTTATTCCAATTTGGGGGATGGAGGTGAAGCTCAGTGATATAGTGCTTCTTCAGATGTACAAGGCCCTGGGTTTGATCTCTGACTCTGAAAAGAAAAAAAAAAAAAAAACCAAAAAACTACATATTTTAATTCCTTATGATGAACTGAAAGCTGTAAAGGTCCACCTCCTTCAATTCTGAGAAAAATAAAAACAGTTAACTACCAAATTGTGTACCACAGTTTGGTTTTTACTTAACAAGTAGCTGTCAAAAAAATATATTTGTTCATAAACAAATATAAAGAGATGGGAAAGGAAGAGGGGAGTAATTTTAGAAATGTTCCCTTTGTCCTCCGATGGTTTCTCCACTCTCTTTTGGGGACTTTATTCAGGGCTATAGCTTCAGTCTACTATATCTGCCACCTGTGTCTTCCTGAGAAAGTAGTACCACATCTCTGAAGATAACAAAGCTTTCCTTGACTTCTGCCCCAATATATACCAGTTGCCTACTGTTTTATTCAGTTTTTTTCTCTGTTGTGATGTAAGACATGATAAGAAAAATTAGTGTGGGAAAAGTTTATTATGGGGCTCATGGTTTCAGAGGGCTCAGTCCATAGATGGCCAACTCCAGTGTTTGGGCTCCATTTGAGGAAGGACATCATAGTGGAAAGGTGTGGCAGAGGAAAGAAGTTGGGAACATGACACCAGGAAGCAGAGAGAAAGCTCTGCTCAACAAGGAGAAAATATAATCCCCAAAGGTATGCCCCCAGGAACCCATGTCTTCCACCTACAACCTACTTGCCCACAGTCACCACCAAGTTAATCCCCATTAAGGGATTAAAGCACTGATTAGGATAAGACTCTTATAACCCAGTCATTTAATCTCTACACTTGCATTGTCTCACACATGAGCTTTTGGGGTACATCTAATGTATAAACCATAATACTCAGCTATTAAAACTCATTGTTTGAATTCCATTTTTATGTCATTTTTGTCTTAAGGATCTTTGATGATTTTCTGTTTTCTTTCCCTACCGATCATTTCTTATCATTTTCTTTAAGTAGTGTGCACAATTCCCATTCTTTTGACCAATCTTTTTGTTGTTGTTGTTGGTTTTTACTATCCCCTGAACAAACTTTAATATTTGATCTTTTCTTTTTTGTGCATTCAATTCCTTCTATTATCTATATCTACTTATTTCTCTATTTCATACCCAAATTTTGGGCCTCGTTGAAATCCCACTTATCTTGTATCACTATATATTGTCAGACATTCATGCATTTCTTTGGCCCCCTACTGACATCAAAGAGTCTCCTAAGGAAGGCAGAATATTTCATATTTCTTGATTATGCAAATTTAGGAAACACTGATTTGGACTATTGCAATAACTATCTAAGTGGTCAAAATGATACCCAGTCCTTACCTGCCCCTACCTAAGAATTGATTGCCTTCAAATTTATCTTGGGAAGCTGCACTGTGCCTGATGAATTACTTTCTTATTTAAAACTTTCTCTGACTCTCTCTCTCTCTCACATTCCTATTTATTGGAAGTTCTTCTTAATATTGCCCTAATATCCTTCTGTAGACTTACTTCTGCCAACTTTCTTACAAACAATATGTTTCATGGACAATATACTGCTACATTCTATTTTTTTTCTTTGATTTCTAAGTGTGGATGCTCATTTATTCCCAAATGCCCAAATGAAGTGCAACCTCATGAAAACTTTCCTAATTCTCAGCAGCCAATTGTGCATTGCAACATGTCTGTTTTATTCCCTATCCTTCTGCCCTGCTCTCATTAGTTTTCCTTGCTTTTATCTGTTTGTGATACTATTTTTTTTTCTGAAATATATCTTTTTTACTTGACTGACATGGCCCTTCAACTATCCCTCCATAGCTTTTAGAATACTTGATCCTTGAGAAAAGGAAACTTCATTTTTCTAATTTCTATTTTTCATTTTGAACATAGTAGGTACTTGATAATTTTGTGTTTGAATAGTATGAAAAATTAGTAACTAAATAAAAGAATAGTATGAAAAATTAGTAAATAATGTTTTACTTATAAGGTTATTCTTATTCTGTTATTACCAGAAATTAGTCTGAGTTCAGTAATTTTAAAAAATCATAACCTATACCTTTAGGAGTCTGGCAGTAGGGAAAGAACACTGAATTTTTAGGTGAAACTCTTCAGTTATTTTGAATTTAGACCTACCTGTGTCTATGTGTTATTTGTTTAAAAAATTGTAGAGTAACATTACTTTTAACCTATTGAATGTCGCATGGTAGTTATAAAAGACCTCCTGCAATATCTTATGGAAATAAATCCACATCTTCAGTTTGTTTAGATGCTCTAACATGCATAGATCAATATAATTAATTGTTATATATGGAAACTATTTGATTCAATAGGGAATAATTTTGCAGATAAAAAGCATAGGAGGGCTGGGGTTGTGGCTCAGCGGTAGAGCGCTCACCTAGCATGTGCGCGGCCCGGGTTCGATCCCCAGCACCACATAAAATATAAAATGCATTGTGTACAACTAAAGCAAATGAATGGATATTTAAAAAAAAAAAAAACATAGGAGAAAACTAAGTATATATTCCAAATTTAAAAATTCTTGACATAATTCAGATTTAAAGAAATATTCCAAGAACAGTATAAGAATTCTCTTTCATTTTTCAGCCAGATTCCCCAAGCATAAATATTTTACATAATTGTAGTTCAGAGTTTATTCTTCCTTTATTTGCACATTTTTGCCTCATTTTTCAGTCTGACTGCACCAACCAGGATTTATTTGCTTATTTAATCTGATTTGCTTATTTAATCTGAGTTTTCAAATCAAGAACCTGTGTCTCTGAGTAAAACTCAAGTACGAATTTGAGTTTAGTATTTATCTATTTATGTTGATCTTGAGCCTATGGACATATAGTTCAAAGACTGTGTTTAAAATTTCCTTTGCTTAGTTCTCAAACCTCTTGTTATGGTTTGGATGTGAGATGTGCACCAAAAGCTCAGGTGTGAGATAATGCAAGAAGGTTCAGAGAAGAAATGATTGGGTTATGAGAGTCTTAACCCATTTAGTGAATTAATCACCTGATGGGATCGAGTGTTACTGAAGACAGGAGTGGTATGACTGAGGAGGTGGGGCGTTGGAGGCATGGCTTTCTGGTGTATATTTTATATCTGGTGAGTCTCTCTCTCTCTCTCTCTCTCTCTCTCTCTCTCTCCTTTCTGATCATCTCTGAGCTGCTTCCCTCTACATACTCTTCTTCCATGTTGTTCTGAAGCCTCAAGTAATGGAGCCTACTGTCTTGTGGATTAAGACCTCTGAACAGGTGAGCCTCCAAATAAACTTTTCCACTTCTACAGTTGTTCTGGTTGGGTCCTTCTAGTCATAGCAGTGAAAAAAACAAAAACCAAAAAACCAAAAAACAACTGACTAAAACACCTCTCAACCCTACAGTGTATTTAAGTAGTTTTTCTTAAGTATATTATTAAAAATACAATTTCAACCTACTTATTCATTCAAATATTCATTCATTTGTTTGTATGTGTGTGAGAAAGTGAGAAAGAGAGAGATAATATAGTTTCAAAAGTCAGGACATTAAGAAAAGATATTCAGAGTTGTATCATCACTTCCTTCCAGAATTCCTTGTCTTTTTTATCCCATGTTCACCAGTATGTTACTAATCTCATCAGCTTCTCCTCTTATCCTCCCTGTTTGTTCTTGTTCAACAAAGTAGATGCATGTATATACAGGAGCCCTGATTGGGGAGATGGCTGAGATTGCGGTTGGCTTCGGGCCATAGAGATATTCGGACATTGCCGCCTTCCGTGGTCTCATGGGACTTGGCCCGGGATCTCGCAGGACTTGAGCCAAGATCAGATCGGGTCGGCGCCATTTTGTTTTGTGGGTTTTTTGGTGGTGCGTGTTAGAGTCGTTGTTAGAGCCAGAGAGAGAAGTTATCAGAATAAAAAGCCTGTTTGTTTCCAGTTTGCCTCTGAACTTCTTCCCGCGGCTTCGTTGCTCCAAGCGGCAATCGCTTCAGGCAGCGACATGTATATATTCTTATTTCTATTTTATTATTTTCCCTTTTTTGGACACAAAAAATTGCCCCCCCCCCCCCAATATATACTGAAGGTCACTCTTTCTCAGTTTATAAAGACATCTCTATTTTTTAGGTGTATAGTGTCTAAATGTGTTGAAGCACAATTTAGTTAATCAACCACTGCCTTACTACATATATACTAGGCTCTTTTCAGTTTTATACAATGTTTCATTGAATAATCTTGTCCATATATATTATATCATTGTGCGTTTTTCTTCAGTGTAAAGTTTTAGAACTAGAATTGCTGGGTCAAGGATTAATACACACATAGTATGGTAGATACTACCCTATTTCCTCTGTAAGTGTGTCAATTTGCATTTGCATAACAATATAGGAGTGTTCCAATTTCTTCACACTCTTACAATATTTTGTGTTGTTATATTTAATTTTTGGTCATCTGATAGGTTAAAACTAGTAACAGTGTAGTTTTAATTTACATTTCTGATATCGTAATTAAAATTTAGCATCATTACATGGATTTAAGTGTCATTTTTATATGTAGTTTGTAAATTATCTATTCATGTTATTTGCCCATTTTATTTTTCCGTTAGATATTTTTCTTAATTTCTAAGGGGTCTTTGTATGTTAGGAATATTAACATTTTATTTTTTATTTTTATTTTTTGGTACTAGTGATTGAACCCAGATATGTTTAACTAATGAACCACATCTCCAGCTTTTTTTTTTTTTTTTTTTTTTGATACTGGGTCTCACTAAGTTGCTTAGGGCCTCACTAAGTTTTCTGAGGCTGAATTTGAATTTGTGATCCTCTTGCCTCAGCCTCCCAGGAAGCTAAGATTATAGGCAGGCACCATTGCACCAGGCTTTTTATTTTTTGTATGCTTTACAATAATTTTCTCCCCTTTTTAAAGTTGTCTCTCAGTTTGTCTAAGCATTTATTTTTCACATTTAAAATTTATCAATCTTTAGTTATATCTGGAATTTGAATTAATAGATATTGTCTATACTTAAGCTAAGGGGGAATTCAATTATGTTTTCTTCTAGTATTTATACAGTATTATTTATTTTTACATTTAGATCCTTGATCTATGTGAGTAATGTCAAGCAAGAACCTTATTTTTTTTCTCAGCTAGATAAACAATTTTATTATCATTTCCTAAAAAATTCACCTTTATATCAGTGAATTAATATGTCACATTAAACAATCTAAAATTCTATATGTATTTATAAATACTTCTGGAGTTTGTATTCTTTCACACTTGTCTGACTATTCATGAGCTGATGCCATATGGTTTTAATTATAGAGGTTTAGTAATGTTCTAATGTCTGATAAATCAGTCTCCCTCATACTACATAAAATAAACAATTTTTATATGTGAAAATATTTTCATGTTAAAAAACAGTAAACTGAGGAAATATCTGATATATATACATATGTATATATACATATATATGTATCTGAATTATAGAAAAAATCAATGGTCAGAAACACAAAGTATAAAGGTCATTAAAGAAATGAAATCATTTAATATCACTATTAATCAATATATTAAAATTAAAATATAAGTTAAATGCATATTTTAATATATTAAATTGCAAAGATTGGTAAAGTAATATTCCTCAGTGTTGTCAAATATACAAGGCACTTTTTAAAAATTTATTTTTAATTTTTAAGGCACTTTTTAAAAATTTATTTTTAACTTTTATTGGTACATTATAATTATACATAGTAGTGTGATTTATCATGATGTATCTGCACATTCCAATCCCTAGTACCTCCCCTTTCCCTCTCTTCTTCCCCCTGATCCCCTGGCTAGACTGTACTAATTTTCTCTCCTCCTCCTCCTCTTACTATAATAATAATAATAATATTTAGTGCTTTATGATTATATAAGGATGCTATTCCATGTGGTATTTGTACATGGACATAGCATAATTTGGCAGACTTGGTCTTCCAGTTCTTCCTTATGCCCTCCCTTCTCCTTCCCTCTTGATCCCCTTTTCTCTATTTTATTGATTCTTTCCTATAATATACTTTTAAATGTGGCTAGTTCAAGAGTAAAGTGACAACCTATTTAGAAAGAAATTTGATAAAATTTATTAAAAGTGTTAATAATTCCAGTAGTCCAGTTAGTATGGACTCTCTTCAGTCCATATATCTCTGCAGATTTAATCAGAGACATTCTCAAAAGCTTAAAGTACAAGAATATTTTGCATTATTTCTTGTAATAGCAAAACATAATAACTTATATGTTTATAAAGGAATTGGATGAAAAATTAGACTACCTTTGTATGCTAAAATGGTATTTTACATGAAAAAATTACATTTTGGAAAACTTTATTGGCCTAGGAATCCTTCTTCAATATAATCTTCATATAACATATTATAATTTTCATCCCTGCTTAAGAATTATTTAAAACATAAAAATAATATGACTAATTATATTATAGAATACAGAGTATGATTACAATGTCAGAAAAACATGAATATCTACTATATGTCTGATTATATGTGTATACTTGTGGACATATATGTATATATGTTGATGAATGTGTATACATGTGTGTGTGAGTGTTTCTATGTGACTCAGCTTGCCTCCTCTCTATATTCCTAACTTTTCATATCAGTTCTGTTTGAGTTCCTACAGGATTGATTCTATAGACGATCTTCCAACATTTTTACTATTATTACCTGCTTACATTTCCATTGCCTCTCATTTCAACTACAGCAGTGGTCTTAATGGTTTTCCATGCTTCTATATGTAGGAGAAAATTTTTTTCTTTTTTTCCCTCTGCTATCTTCACAGGTTATCTGGTTGGGGCTAAATTAGGCTCATGAAATATTGAAGAGAAGAATGAATAGAAATGCATTAGCATGTGTATTGCACTTACACATGAGAGTACTCAGAGATGTGAACTCTAATACATCGTTAGAACATGAACTTACATAGCATAATAGTTAAGGCACACTTCTGAGGGAAGTAAGTAAACACAAAGGAAATTAACTTTGATTTTTTTAAAGGTGACCAACTGTGGGAAGGAAAATATGTGAGAAATTAATGGCAGATAATGGTTAGTAAAGTTTCTTATGTAGATCAAGTATCAAAATTCCTCTGATTATTTGTCCTTTTTGGTAGAGAAGTGGGGGGACTTTACAAATTTATGTAATGCTTGTAGCCAGTTGGAGATGCAGTGTTTCTTGTATCTGTTTCTTTTCAATTGCCTTCTGCTCAGAATAATCCTTATGTAAGAATGGCATGTTTGGTGGGGCATATTCTGCCACACTCACATACTTGCTTCTGTAATCAAGTAGTGTGCAAGAAACATATCTAGTATACAATACCATTTGATTTCAAACTTTCAATAGGCTTTTAAAATAAAATACATTTTTTTGATGTTTATCTACACATTGGTATATGATTTCCTCCATCCTATATCTTGTTGGACCTCATCTAAAGCCTCCTTCCTTTGGTCATTTTTATAGCTATATGGTTTTTAAATTTTTTCTTCTTTTGAGCCTGATAGATCTATTCCTTGTCAGACACCAAAGGCCTATTCTTCAGATTTTTGAGGTCCTTTCATGATTTGCCTATTTTTTGTTATTTGGGTATTGGTTTAACTGAGGATTCTTTTAGCAATTTTTTTCTATTTATTTCTTTTCTTTTTGTATCAGGGATTGAATCCAGAGGCACTTAACCAATAAGCCATATGACCAGTTGGATGGAGGGGCTTTAACTTTAGACAGGTCTCCTTAAGTTGTTGAGGTTGGGCTTTAACTTGCAATCCTCCTGCTTCAGACTCCCGAATTACTGGGATTATAGATGTGTGCCACCTTGTCCTGCCTCTTCAAGCAGTTCTTTTTTTTTCTTAAGTATTATTTATTTATTTGCTTTAGTTGTACACAATGTGTTTATTCCACGTGGTGCTGACAATCAAACCTGGGCCCTGCACGCTCTAGGCGAGCACTCTACCACGGAGCCACAACCCCAGCCCCTCAAGCAATTCTTAATGATCACCTTTTTCCAAGTTCTTAACTCCTGCCCTAAAGTAATTCTCTTTCCCATTTACTCATTTTATATTTTTTTTATAGCACTTATATTTGAAGAAAAGATTCTATTATACACATTATCAGTTTTTTCCTCTAAACTTAAATGTTTCAGCATCAGAAAAGAGTGGCATCAGAGGTTAGAGCAACTGTTGGAATTGAGAAGAATGTAAAGACAGGGGTGTCATTAACATTAAAAAAAGATGTTTTTTTTTAAAAGATAGAACTATAAGATTTGGTCCTTCTGTGGGAGGTCTCCCTATCTTCTCAATCCTGGGTTTGATTTTGCAAAAGAAGTAATCAGGTTTCCTTTGGTTTTCTAAATCCAAAATGGTTAGTTTCTCTTTAGAGTTTGAGAAAAACTCTAAAAGTGAATAAATTCTGAATGCTTTATTAAGAGTCTTTTTTAAAAAGTAAATATTAAATGTGAATAATTTGATATTTTTATTCAAGATATAAGGGTACAACGTATCTAGTAATAATTTACATTTATAGAGCAGTCTGATGTGCCACATATTCTAATAATTTTACATGCATTCTCATTCAATCCTGAAACACACTTGAGGAAATTGCTCTTACCTTCTGCTTTATAGATGAGGAATTGATACCCTAGAATAATAGTAAGTCAAATGGCTTCAGAATCTGAGCGTTTAACCATTTAAACCTTGTATCCTTATTCTTAACCCACAAGAGACTAAAACGAAAGGAAAACAGGTTTAGATAATGAAAAGGAATAAGGCATTCCAAAATACAGGAGCTAAAAATCGGGCAATAAATATCAAACTGATAATGCACATATAAACTTGTCATACACTTCTGGAATACATCAAAGAGGGAGAAAAGGTAGTGAAAAAGAGTAGGGTGGAGATAGTAGACAATGATAACATACACAGAGATACAATCATGAATATTAGGTTAAGTTATATAACAAGCAAAGAGAACATAAAGAAATTTGTAATAAAATAATGTTAAGATTTAAAAATACCAATTAAACATAGTTTGATTCTCACAAATACTAGATAGGTTCTTAGATACCATCTTTATGTTAAAAGATAATTAAAAGAAAAATAGTACACACATGGAAGTAAAGAATTAAGAAAATTTCTGAACTAAAAAATAAAGTTTACTTCAAGAAAAATTAAAAAGCCAGACTAAATTTTTAAACACTAAATGATGAAACACTTTTTCCATAACTTTGAAAGATGACTTTGACCCAAGAATTTTTTTTCCCATTTAGCTCAGCTATCATCCAGATGATATAGTTAATGAAAGGAGCCCCAAAGACATGTATGTTTTGATTACTGATGTACAAATCAAACTAACTTAATAATGAAGGTAGCAGAGATGCAGGAAAACTGATGATACATATTAAAATTAATTAGAAACAAGTACTTGGTTAATATCATTAAGCTCTAATTACAAGTATGTGAGTGCCAATAAGCATAAGTAATAACTACAGCCTTGTAAAAAAACTGACTACAAACAACTTTAAAAAATATGGCTAAAATATAGTCAAGTGTATCTCCATTTTTGGCTGGGTGAATAGCATTTAGAAATGTGATAATATTTCTTTAGTGCTTATAAAATGCATGACAAAAACTGTTTTGCCTTATACCATTCTATAATAATACATTTTATCTTGTATTTCTACTGTCAAAAATAGATTTTATTCATAGACATCATTTATAGTTTAACATGCTTACAGTTAACAAGATACTGTGGCAATGTGGCCTGGACCTTCCTCCTCCTCCTCCTTCTCCTTTTTCTTTTCTTCTTCTTCTTCTTCTTCTTCTTTTTTTTTTTTTTTTTTTGTTAATATTACAAGAAACCTGAAAGTAGTGATACTGGAATTGTAAAGGATTTGATGGTATCAGGACTGAGGGTCAATTATACATGTTAGAAGAAACAGATCCCCCTGTAATGAGAGACCAGCCCCAAATTCAGAAGTGTGGCTCTGGGTTGATCACTTAATATTTCCAAACCTCAGTTTTCTCAGTCACATAGCTTTAATAATAATAATACACCTTTAAGGTTTTTGTAAATTTAATCATAAAATATTGGGCATGCAGTCAGCTGCAGCAAAGGATAGCTTTTACTATTGTTATTAATATTGCTTTTTATTATTACTATTGATTGGATGTCTTAGTTCATTTTCTATTGCTGTAACGGATTACAAGATAGAGTGTTTCATAAAGACAACAGATTTGTAGAAAGGCCAACGTGGAGGGAGGGGAAGGGAGGGTGCAAAAGGGTAAAAAAAAAAAAAAAAAAGATGGTAGAATGAAATGGATATCATTACCCTAAGTGCACGTATGAAGACAGGAATGAATATATTTTGAATACAACCAGAGATATGTAAAAATGTGCTCTATATGTGTAATATGAATTGTAATGCGTTCTGCTGTCATATGTAACAACTTAGAATAAAAGAAAAAAAAATGATGAGACTCTAAATGCAAATAAATTATTCCCAGCATAGCCTAAAAAAAAAAAAAAAAAGACAACATATTTATTTGATATTTGATTCATGATTTTTGGAGGCTAGGAAAAGCTTTTGTTGGAACCTGGGAAGGACCATTCTGCTGTGTCATAGCATGAGGAAAGGCAGGTGAGTGCATGTTAAGAAATAAAGCATCAGGGGCCAGCCTCTCTTTTGTAGCAATCTGCTCTAAAGATAACCAATCCATTCTAAGACAGCTGCATAAATCCATTCATGAGGGCGCCACTCTCTTGACCCAATCACCTTTTATTAGGCCCCAGCTCCCACACTGTTGCATTGAGAATTCAGAATCTAACATATGAATTTAGGGTACACATCCAAACCATAGAATTAGATAAAAATGTTTCTCAACTAAAGATTGTAGATTAGTTAATAATGTAATAGGGATCAAACAAGGAAACACATTTTACGTAGTTAATTGAAAGTCTAGAAATACTGAAAATTATAGCTTAATTTCAAACATATATTATTTTAAATAAAATAAATTATGTTGGTTTGAAATAATGAAAATCAGAGTGAGCTTTATTATCTAGCTCTGTAATTAAATTATAAGTGGAGAGAGAAACATTTTTTATTAATTATCAGATAAGGTTAATTAAATGAAAGTTAATGAAGTTTTCCTGTCAATTTCATTAAAGAAGCTTAAACGATAGAGAATAATAAATCACAGCAATGCAGAGAAGTATGAACCAATGAACTATAGTGCCCAACTTCACTGATTGGAGAGGCAGCTGTTGACTACAACTTAAGACTCGAGTAAATAAAAATTGGTCCCTCTAGGCAGAGTCTTTTGTTGCTTTTGTAAGATCTATGCTGTCATCTTTCTGAGTAATATAATTCCACTTTTATTCTGGAAGCAATGTGCCTAGCTAGATAAGTATCTTCCATCTTCTCTTATGTCAGGGGGGACAGTAAAATAGTAAAAATTACTGGGTGGGACTCTCAGGATAGTGGATTAAAATTTGCTACACAATTCACATATGCACTGTTTTTGCATTTTCTCTTCCCACTCATACTTGAAATTCAAACAGGATTTCTAGGAATTGGCAGTCATCTAGGACTACAGTGCTACAAACTTCTAAATGTAGAACACAGAGGTAGTGGGAGGCTGTATTCCTGATGACCTGTGTGGTCACTATAGCAACCCAGAACTGTCCACTTGTTTTAAAACAAAAGAATTGGACATTTATCTTGTGAAAGACTCTGGTATTTATGATCTGAATTCCTGGAATCTATTTCATATGTTTAAAGGACCTGAGGTATGGAACTGAAAGATAAGCTGGCAGATGCTCTTTTATCTCTTCTAAAAAGTATCATATCTTCACTGAAATAGTGCTCTACACTCATAATCTTGTTCTTCTGTTCACTACCAGTTTCTCTTATCAAATTTTAAAATTTCTTCATTTCTCTTGTTAGAATGTACATTCCTTGTGGAATGAAATGAAGTGATTATATGCAAAAGTATTTATAATAAATGTTTACCTAGAAAATATGTCATCAAAAGAATTGAGCTCATGTAAACCCAGCTACTCAGAGGCTGAGACAGGAGGATTTCAAATTAGAGGCCAGCCTATGTAACCTAGCAAAACCTGTCTCAAAATAAAAATTTAAAAATGTGTTGGGCATGTAGTTCTATGTAGAGTGCTTGCCTAGCATGTGTGAGCTACAGGGTTCAAAAATTGTTGATGTGTGTGGCCAAGGTAAATTTAAGGAAGGTATAATTATCTTGTTTTATTTCTTCTTTATTCTAAAACAATGTCTACTTATGTGTCTATAATCCAACTTTATGCACAATTAAAATTTGACATGCAATGTTAAAAGAAGATGAAGTAGTAACATAAGGTGAAAGGAAAGACAATCTATAGAACACTGTTAGTCAACTTTCTGTCACTATAAAAAATACCTGAGATTAGCAATTTATAAGAAGTTTATTTTTTGCTAACAGTGTGAAGATTCCAGAAGGTGATTTGTTGGTCCTGTTGCTTTTGGGCCTGGAGAGATGCAGCTCATCACGGTGGGAACACATGAGTCCTAGAGCAAAACTTCCCACCTCACAGTGAGCCAGGGAGCAAAGAAAGAAAGGAAGAGGTTAATGTACTACTGTCCCCTTCAAGTGGCATACCCCCAGTGACCTGAGGACCTCCTGCTAAGTCCTGACTCATAAAGGTACCACCACCTTTCAACAGCGCCATGCTGAGGACAAAGCCTTTAACCACATGGAACACTGGGGGGGCACTTATGATATAAACCATAGTAGAAGTGACTATGAGAGAAGCATTTACATATACTTTCATAGATAATTTTTATAAAATTTTTGAAAACTCAGGTATTGCTATGCTTACACTAAGAACATTAGGAGCCTAACAAATATGTCAGATAACTTGCCTAAGCTCATATAGCCAGGGTAGGAAACCAAAGACTACCTCAAAGGTTGTTTACCCATAATTTTAAATTAATGTTCTTCTCTGTACATCATTTCTAATATTAAATGTATGTGTGTATAATTAGAAATAATTTAAATTCTATTACTGGTATGTTGTGTATGACTATGCCTTACTTGATTACATTAAAATCTTCAAAATAAAACATTGTGTAGAATAGGATTAATCAAGTAGTCCCTATTCCAATAAATAATTCAGAATAATCTATAAAATAGCAGCTAATAGTCATATTTCATAGGAAACTCTAGCCAGCTATTTCTTTGTGAGAGTTTATCTTTAGTCAGAAAAGAGAAAAGGATAAATCTGAATTTGACTGTTGCATAGCACAAAGATGTTACTATTATAGAATTCCCCCAGCTGGGACATTGGTTCATTTTGTGTTACTCTACTATGCAGATGTAGAATTGCATTCAGAGATAAAGCTTCTTGAATGAGAGAAATTTTATTTAACCAGTCATCATAACATCATCCTGAGGGTCTAAGAATCCAGAGTCATTCATGGAAGGAAATGACAAGATTCTATACCTCATAAAATTAGTAGAAAGAAATGCCTTAAACATATTGATTAACAGTGTATAATGTGGGAAGCCACCCATGAATTACTTGCGGATCTTTTCTCGATATGGCAGCCAGGGAGACTTTAGGTTTAACCTTGGGAATTATCCATGGCTCTCCCATGCAAGAGATTGCCCAAGGCACATAACCTTTATTTCCACTCTACTAGGAAGATCCCTCACAGTTGCTTCAGAGATGGGAGTAACCCATTGGGAACTGGACAGCCCACCTTCTAATTTTTTTGGTGAAGAACATTCTATGGAAGTTCTTTGATGTTACCTGATATAAATAAAGCAGAGGGCTCCATTTTGCTTTTTTAAAAAATATTTATTTATTTGCTTTAGTTGTACACAATGCATTTATTTTTATGTGGTGCTGAGGATTGAACACGGGCCGCCCACGTACTAGGTGAGCACTCTACTGCTAAGCCACAACCCCAGCCCTCCATTTTGCCTTTTTAGTATAGAAGCTCCATCTGTGTGATCAGCCAGCCCATCCCGCCACTGCTTTCTGAAAATATTTTCAGTGTCCTGTGATCTTTTTCATCATTCTATTTTTCTTAGTTTTTATTTTGCAGCCAGCTCTTTCTACCAAGGGGAACCCCATTCCCATTGCCTGCATGGGACATGGGTGAGACTGGCACCTGGAACAGGGATCCTCCGACCCTCTTGCACAGGGACCACACTTAGATTAGCATATTGTGGATTTGAATACTGCGGATTAGTATATTGTGGATTGGTATATTGAGAGAAAGAGAGAGAGGAAAGGTTTTCATCGTAGGACATTTGAAGGGCAAAAATTACACCAGAGACAACCTGGCAGCTGAGAGATTTATTCACCAGCCTTTATGGCTGGTCGGAGGTAGAAGTATGGGGGAGAGAGTAGTCAGGGAGAGGGGAGTGTGTGAGCTCTGAACAGAAGGTTGGGTGCCTGGTACCACTGGCTGTGGTCTCTGGAGCTGTCAGCTAAGGCAGCTGCTGTAGGGCTGGAGGCTGGAGCTGTTGGCTGGGGCAGCTGCCCTCAGGCTGGAGGCAATGGGTCTGGAGCTGTCATACTGGCTGCCTCCTCTCAGCAAGGACAAGCTGTTGAGACAGAGCTCTGGGCAGGCAGGAGCTTTAAGTAGGGATTTCTGGTGGGGGTGGTGTACCAGAGCCACCTTTAACGCTATTGGCTCTTTGCCTGGGGAACAGGGCGACCTTTAAGCCCATTGGCTCCTGCCCAGGGAAATGAAAGAAGGTTGGTTTGTGGGGGAGGGGGTGGCTCATGGGCCCAACACCATCTATCAACATTAAGCATGGGGAATGAATTCCTTATCTTCAGAGAAAGAAATTTATTTTACAATTCTGAAGATGATAATAAAACAAAGGAGAAAAGATACAGAAAGAGCCCAAACACCAGCCCGTAGGTAGGCACTAGAGGGAAGGCAGGTAGCCAAGAAAGCCCTAAAGGCAAATAGCAGTGAGAGTGCTCACCACCGAAGCCAGAGGCATACCAGCAGCAGCTCACAGAGCAGGCAAACTGCAAGCGACTGGGAGGGCTCTGAGGGTAGCCAGAGACATGGGTGCTGGCCAGGGCCACAGGAGCCAGGGGTAATATCGCTGGCCGAGGTGGCAATGGCAGCTCATGGGGCCCAAGGCAAGTGGCACAGAGTCATAGCACAGATAGCTCCCAGCATGACAAAACCCCACCAAAGCCACCAGAATTCTAACTTCAGATGGGTCACGTGGAAAACACGGGAAAATGGCTCCAGCCAGAGGGCCTTGGCAACATGTCAGATCCCTTCTGTAAGGGCTTCCTTCAAGCTCCACCTACCATACTTTTCCAGGCTTCCTCTGGGTCCCTCCCACCATGGATGGTGGGTTTTCTGGCCTGCCTTCCAACTTTGCTGAACCTGTATCTTCCAGCACTGCTGCCTCTCCCAGGCAAACACCCAGCTGCAAATACATATTTGCTAATGAAAGGATCTCTTTACAGGCAGGGTACAAACTGATGAATTCCTGAATCTTTAACTTCAGTCTTGTGCTTGATTTTTTCCCTAGGCTGACTTGAATAAACAAGTTTCTGGTTCCGTTAACAGGTTTCTCCAAGGAACGTCCCCTTTTCTCTACAGCCACACTACAAAGGAAAAGTTAAATTTTTTTTTCCTAACAGAAATAATTCTCTAATTATGCTTTCTGATTATTTTTCTCTTTAAAGAAGTTATTAGGAATAAATATGACAATTATAAAAACAAAATTCGGGAATCTTCCATATCTAAAATATCTTACTTTACAATGTTTTTATAGTTGTCAGACTTTTAAATCTTCTGATTTCTAAATATATGAGCAAAAATTCTACTTTAACTACATCACATAATGTTAAAGGTTACATAGATAAAACAGTGCACTCATACTATTTAAAGTAAATTGAAAATGGAGCCCACTCTTGCTTTATTTATATCCGGGAACATCAAAGACCTTCCATAGAATGTTCTTTACCAAAAAAGGTAGGAGGTATGCTGTCCAATTCCCAACGGGTTATGCCCATCCTTGAAGCTACAGTGAGGGATCTTCCTAGTAGAGCAGAGATAAAGGTCGTGTGCCTTGGGTAATCTATTGCTTGGGAGAGCCATGGAGAGTCCCCAAGGTTAAACCTAAAATCTCCCTGGCTGCCATACCAAGAGAAGACCCTCAAGTAATTCATGGATGGCTTCCTCCCGTATAAGGTACTTTAAAATTTGTAAGTGCTGCCACATACAATTATTTCATTTAACTTCTGTAACCCCACAAAATACATGTTCTCATTGAAGAGAAAAAATAAGTCAGAAATTTAACAATTTTGAAGGTGAGACAGATGGTAATTTACTGTTATACAACTTGAATCCAAGTCTTTCATCCAGAGTAGATCTTGAACATGAAGTAAAATTGCAGAATGTACAGATTAGTGATACCTTGAAAAACATGTCTGGCTCTAAATATTTTACTTAAAATGTTGCATCTTAGAAATTCATCCCAAGACTATAAATTTACATAGTCATTCATTGATTCTTTCATGAAATATTGAGCACTTACTTTACCTGAAGTACTGAAATAGGCATTGAGACTGTAGCAGTGAATAAAGGAGACAAAAAATTCTGCTTTTAGGGAACATACCTTTTAGTGCAAAGGACAGAGAAAAATATAAGGAAATGAGCATTACATTTATGTAACATAACCATGGAGAACTCTGGCTTTACAGTCCCAAATCATTTACCACTGCCAGTTATAATTGCAAGTTACAATTTATTGGCCTTCAGTTTTCTAATCTATGAAATGGGAATAAAATCATAATTATCTCCTTAATTTCCATCAAACTCAGGAGTTTTTGAAGATTAAATGAGATGATAGAAGATAAATCTAAAAGAACGATTTGCTCACAATAAGCCTTTTTATAAATGTTAGTTATTACTTGTGGGAATAATTAGGATTTTTCCCTTTTCTTTCTTTCTTTTACAATGCATTCACTCACCACAGGAACAATTGTCTACAAGCCCAGATGTGGTTTCTGTCATCTACTATGACATAATCAAATGGCAGATTAAATAGAATGGGCAGAGTTCTAAAGACTGCAATCCACAAGAACCTATAATCTGACATTAGAAACTCCTGACTGCCTGGGAGTTTACACTAATCTCCTAGGCAGCCATACCAAGAATCAGAAGCTGGGTGGCATGAAACAAGAAAAGCACCTTGTTTCACAATTCTGGAAGCCAGACCTCCAAAATCAAGGTGTCAGCAGGACCATGTCTCCTCCCCTAACATTTAGGGAATCTTTTCTTACCTCATCCTGACTTCTGGTTGTCTGCTGAAGTCTTTGCTGTTCCTCAGCTTCTAGATGCACTGCTCTAAGGTCTGCCTTTGTGTAACATATTATTTTCCCCGTAAGTCCCCTTTTTATGTGGTTGGTTGTCTCATGAGGACACCAGCTACCTGCTGGCAACCACTGGCCTTTTTACTGGCCTTTTTTTTTTTTTTTTCCATCTCCGTAGTTTTGCCTGTTCCACTTAATCTACAGTTGCAGTTTGTAATATATGGGTTTTCCAAATCAGCCTCTTTCACTTAGTAATGTACTTTTCAGTTTTTTTTTTTTTTTTTTTTTTTTTTGATGGTACCGGGGATTGAACTCAGGGGCACTCGACCACTGGGTCACATCCCCAGCCCTTTTTTGTATTTTATTTAGAGACAGGGTCTCACTGAGTTGCTAAGTGCCTCGCCATTGCTGAGGCTGGCTTTGAACTCGCGATCCTCCTGCCTCAGCCTCCCAAAGTGCTGGGATTACAGGCGTGCGCCACCGCGCCCGGCTACTTTTCAGTTTTATCAATGCTTTTTCAGGGCTTGATATCTAATTTCTTCATAGCATTGAATAATATTCCATTGCTCAATTTACCACACTTTAATTATCCATTTACCTAGCAAAGGACATCTTGGTTGCTTCCAAGTTTTGACAATTATAAATAAAGCTGCTATAAATTGTGTACGGAATTTTTTGTGTGAACATAAGGTTTTGTCTCTTTTGGGTAAATGCTGAGGAGTAAGAATGTTAAATCTTGTAGTGAGAATAGATTTAATTTTATTAGAAACTGTGGGACTGTCTTCCAATATGGCTGTACCCTTTTGCCTTCCCACTGGTACAGAGTGAGAATCTCTGCAGCCCCACGAGCTCTCCAACATTTGCTGTTGTCAGTATTTTGGAGTTTTGACCCTCTAACATGCATCTAGTAGTATCTCATTGTTTTAATTTGTGATTTGCTAATGACATATGGTGTTGAACAACTTTTCATATGCTTACTTGACATGTGTTCATCCTCTTTGGAAAGGCAGCTGTTTAAGTATTTTGTCATTTTTTTTAAATTGGGCTGTTTGTTTTCTTATTTTAAACTTTCAGAATGCTTTTATATCTTGGATAATAGTCTAAATATTTTCTTCTAGTCTATGATTTATCTCTTCAAATTCTTGTATGTGTGTTTTACAATGTTCCATAAAATTATGTAAAAAAAATAATGTAACAAGTAAAATTTTCTTTTAGTTTTGAGATGAAGAATCACTATAACCTATAATGTGGTCTGAAAAAAAATTCCATTTTACCTGTTACATTATATTGTGTATCCAAGCATCAGTTTTAAGAAAATGAATAAAACTTATAAATTATTTTTAAGATTAGCTTTTTAATCTGTTAAATTATTATATGTTTAGGATTTTTGCAATTGGAAGTGCTCTCTGCCCAAATAACAGTTGAAATTAAAGTAATAATAAAAATAAAATTATTTTTAAATTTAATATACTAAGTTGTTACAGTTGTGAAGATAAAGTATTAATGGAAATGAGAGACAAAAAAGTGCTTGAGTAATCTGTGGGTGTATATTTGATCACTTTCAAGTGTACTTTCTCCATAGACAATTTGAATACTCACCAAAGCTTGATCAGAGTTTCCAATGAATTACATTAGATAAGCAGCAGTTTTAATCCTTATCTTGCTCACCTTCTGAAGGAACCAAAATAAGGACAGCTAACAAAAGGAAAGAGACTAGATGAGAAAGTAAGGTGTGTTACTTCTTCAGAGTTAATTGAAGTTTGATTTACATGGATAAAACCATAGAACAGAACATTAACCCAGTTTATACATCTAAAAGAACATTGTGAAATAAAAAGGAAATATTTGAATCAAAGGTTACACTCAGAATAATAATTAGAAATACAACGTAATCTCCATGCATGCTCTGGAGTAGTAAAATAACAGTTGTTCTCATTACTATTGTCGACATCGCATAAAATGCATATCTTGATATACCTTGGAAAAGGTGAAACCCCCCTGATAACACTTTAGCAATGAATAAATGTAGCCAACCCCCAGGGAATTAAGATAATATGAAAAAAAAAAAAAAAGGTTATAAGAAAGGATCTCTTGAGCCTGAGAAACTGAATTCATTACTGAGCTGCAATAAGCTTACAGGAATAAGCAAAGCAAT
This sequence comes from Tamias sibiricus, assembly GCA_025594165.1. Taxonomy (NCBI): domain Eukaryota; kingdom Metazoa; phylum Chordata; class Mammalia; order Rodentia; family Sciuridae; genus Tamias; species Tamias sibiricus. The sequence continues at coordinate 79,245,233 of CM046659.1, forward strand.
CTGAAGAACAGAATAAAAGAACCTGGAGACATAAAAGTCAAGATGACACAGAAATTATCTGAGCTATGAAACAAATTTCTTACACATTTTGTCATTGATGGATACAAGGAATTCTATTTCAAGAAATGTGCTAGCTTGTTTATATTGGTGATGGCAAGATCGTTTTTCCATAGGGAAGCTTATCATCAATGGAGGGGGAAAGCAGTGAATCTGCTTATTAAAAATAATAGCAACACTGAAATTTTGCACAAATATATTCTCCTTCACTTTGTAGAACTAAAATCATTAATAAGTGAAATTTTATACATGTCATACAAACATGCATTATGTACATAAAAAGTATATGTGTGTATATACATGTATATATATAATATATATGTATGCCTTACTTTGTGATACACACATGTGCATATACATAGAAACTAGATTTTTTATTTTCTATGGGAATCTATCACATATGAAGACTGTGGAGTACTGGAATTCAATAGTGACACTATAGAATCAAATACCAAGGAGTGTAATGGGGAGTTGATGTAAGAATATTCAAACAAATAGGTTATCCTTCACCACTGAAGGAAAAAGAACTAATCAAAGAGATTTGTATGTTAGGAAATTTATTAAGTAGATACTACTGTAGTATCTAGGTCTCATGAGATACTTAGTTGTATTTGCAATAATAACATTCTGAATGTTTCTATTCTGCATTGCTTGGAGAAACATTTGCAGTCTAATAGTATCAAAACAATAACCCTTTTTGGAATATCTTCAGTTGTGGAACTTTAAATAAATTCAGAAATTTTTTTTTGAAATCTAAAATATATAGGTTTTAAAGGACTGGATTTCTTTGTGACTCAAGTGTTAAACTGAAAGCATCTCGCATTGTACCATTCATATATTCTTAAGATGGATGGAGATTGATGTCTTATAAAAATGGACCTTCGAGTTTGATTTTCAAAATATAGGAATATTTTTGTGAAGTGAGTTTTATACTTTTGTTTTTGTTATATTTAATTCTTCTTAGCATTCTAAAATATTTAATATGCCAGACATTCTGCTGTATAATCTCTTTCATTATTTTCTTCCAAACTCTACTGAGTTTTCTAATTATAATATGTCTGACAAATTCAGGCAGCATTGCAGTGCCTATAGGACTTTAGTACAATGTACCAAATATAGAAGGCACTCAATTATAGCTTTTGAACTCAATTGGTAAGGTAATGTTTTAGTAAAAACTCCTACAACTGCAATTATTTATAAAAATTAAGATGATGATCTTCAATACTAGATTCTACTAAAGTCTTTGAAAATCGCTTCCTCTAACTGCTGAAATCAGTGGATTCATTTCATTTTTCAATATAAATCCAAGTTTCTAAAACTATTTGCCTTGAGTGGTTTATGAGGAGTTAATCTACTGGGTTTTGGCTTTAAGTCTTACATTATGAGCATCTACTTAGAGCCCTCTGGTCTCTATCTTCAATTGGGGTTTGGGGTTTTTTTATTGCTTGATTTGTTTTCACTCTAACAAAAGTCATTGGAGTGCTGTGTTATCTTCTTGAGATTACTATATTAGGCGCAGGTCCCTTTTGTAAAGCTCTGCCTAACAGTTGGACCATTGTCATTTAGTGAGGACATTTTATGACTATCATCATGCATCTTTGAGTCTCTAAATAGAATTTTTTTCTTAAATTTTGATAATCTTATATCAGACTCTCTTCAAGTTCTTTTTGGGATTCTCAGGCCAAAAACTAATGTGCTGGAACACTCTTGGACACTCTTGGAACTATGTTGTGCCTGACTGGCCAGATGACCTTGAATTATGACTGATTTTGTTGCCTCATCATTTGACTTCCCCAGGAGTCTAATTTCAAATTTTCTTGTTCTTTGAAATAGGTCCATCTTTCTTTTTCAACTGTAAGTACTGGAATTATGGTTGAATTTGTATTCAGGTAATTCCCTCAGTCCCAACATAATTTGGGCCTGAATTAAGGTTACCAGTCATTTATGCCTAGCAAGATATCTGTTTTAATTCCTGAGTCTCCCACCTAGAACTTCAAGCTGTTCACCTAATTCCTGAGTGTGAATCTTGAAGAAGCCAACCATTCATTATCCAGCATTATAAATCAGGTTCCAAAACATTCACCTCTGAAATAGCTGCCCTCTTAAAGCAATTTTGTAATTGTTGGTAGATTTTCACAGCCTGAATGTGCCTGGGACTTATTCTTGTCATCTCAGCAGGTACCATGAAGACTTGTTATCTACTCTGAAGATTCCAGTGTCTCTCCTTGAAAAAGGAAGGCACTGCTTAGGCTGCACACTCTTACCTAAATCTAGTAAGTCATTATCTATGTGATCTTACTGACCATACTTCTCAATGGCTCATAAAATTTCTCTCCTAAACCTGGAAATATTGATCTTATAAGAGCTGGAGTGCTCTTGTGAGTCTCTCCTAGCTGTAACACTATCAGTGTAAACTGATCTTTATACCAGTCTTCAATATTAATATCCTGTTGCTTTGCCTTTGAGTAAGAATATGTAAGAAGGAGGAAAAAGGTTCTATATTTTTAACCTTTTTTCTTTTCCACTTCCTTAATTTCCTCAAGATGCACCATCTTAATATCACCACCCAGTCAGATATTTTTCCATGTGGTCCCCAGAAAAACATTATATTCAATCCTGGAATAGTTGATTACCAGTGATGAAGACTAAAGGTGAATTTTCCATGAACAGCTTAATTGAAGAAGTATAGCAGCATAATCACTGAAGCAATTAGGGGATGGCACAGGCAATAATTTCAGGAAGCTGTTATGTTTGAAATGTGTGAATATCTTTTTCAACTTTGCACTGTCACTCACCAAATAATTTACCATATGATGGGAAGAAAATAATTGTTGTGGGCTTATATGGTTTCAAGCCCAAAATAAAATGTATAATCAAGATAATTGAGAGTAGCTGTGATAAGATTTTGTAACATTATATGATAGCTCTGAAACAAAGACTGACCTTAGATGATGTCAATAAGATAGGTAGGTGCTTGATTCTTCCATAAAACTAATAATTGAGCAGCCATCTGTGAACAAAAATGCCATTATCAGAGCTCTAAGACCCAAGTAGGAAATAGCAAAACCCTAGCAGAGACTTGGGAGGACTATTTTGAGAAAGTAGGTCAATGCCCAGGGGGCAGGCTTGCTGATAATGCTACTGGTTGGAAGCTCAGAAATAGACCTTATTCCAACAGACTCAGCTCCATTCCTTTTTGGCTATGGTTCTGCAACTAACCCATCCACTGAGGGACCCAGGGAAGCTATACCCACTTGGGTTTAGTCCTGCCCATGGAAACCCTTGGGAGTCTGCTTAAGAATTCATTGCAAGTCAAACTCAGCTGAGTCCCTGTTAGTAGACCTCATATGCAGACTCGACTGCATACTGTGAAGTAACCTGATGACCTGGTGTCAGCCCTGCTCAACAATGGTCCCAGAGGCAGACCTGTCCATCTGGATATTAGGCAGGAACTCTATCTGTGCACATCATTAGAAACAGACTGGCTGTTCATAGACTCAACTGTGGACCATCCACAGCCATATGTCCCAGCTCCAGCCTGCTCACTATTACTATAAATGTAAATTGATAAAATTATCTAATAAAAAGGCATGAGGGAACCTAAAAAATAACAAACTAAGCCCAAAGTAGTAAACAGAGGTCGGAAATAATTAGAATAGAAATAATAGAGACTAGAAAAATAATGGAAAGGATCACAAATAAATCAGTGTTGATTCATAAAAAAGATAGCCCAAAGTGTCAAATCTTCAGCTAGATGGATTGAGAAGTAGGAAGTGTGAATAAAATCAGAAATTAAAGAGGAAATATTACAACTGATACCACATAAATACAGAGAATATGAGAGATTGCTATGAATAATTGTATGTGAACAACAGCCTAGTAGGAATGGATAAATTCCTGGGCTATCCAACCTACCAAGATACTTAGAAATAAATTTAAGGAGATAAAAAGTTGCACACTTAAAACTATGTTATATTGTGGTAAAATACCAAAGAAGATACACATAGTTGTTCTAGGGTGCCAGGATTAATATTATTAAAATATTCATATTATTCAGAGTATTTTCCAGATTCAGTGTGATCCTTTTCAAGCTTCAAATTTCATTTTTCACAGAAATTTAAAAAAAAAATTAATCCTGAAATTTGTGTACAAATCACAAAAAACCCTGAATAGCTAAATAAATCTTGAACAAGAACAACAAACATGAAGTCATTACACTTTCACTTTCTGATTTCAAAATGTATCACAAAGCTATAGTAGTCAAAACACCATGGAACCTGCACAAAATCATGCACACACTGACTAAAGGAGCAGGATAGAAAGCCCAGAAATAAATCCACACACATATGGTCAACTAACCTGCAACAAAGTTGTCAAGTATATGCAAGAGAGGAAAAGATAATCTCTTCAATGAATGATGTTGTAATAACTAGATATCCATACACAGAGGAATGAAATTGGACCATACATAAAAATCAACTCAAAATTACATGTGTGAATGGAACACCTGAAACTGTAAAAATCTCAGCAGAAATTATAGAGTAAAAGCACTTTGACAGCCTAGGCAATGATATTTTGGATGTGACATCAAAAACACAGACAACAAATAACAGAAATAAACAAATGAGTCTTTAGTAAATAAAATGCTTTTGTACAGCAAAGGAAACTATCAATAAAATGAAAAAGCACCATATAGAAAGGGAAAAAATATTTGCAAACTTATGTATTTGAAAAAGAATTAGTATCCAATACATATATGTAACTTAAACAATGCAAAAGCAAACAAAGCAAAAGAAAACAAAAAACCCCAAATACCTTCATTTAATAATGGGAAAATTACCTGAGTAGATATTTTCCCAAGGAAATCATAAAAATATTCAACAAAAAAGAAGTATTCAACATCACTAATCATTAGGGAAATGTCAATCAAAACTATGAGATATCACCTCACACCTGCTAAGATAGATATTATTAAAACTGTAAGAGAAAACAAGTATTGGCAAGCATGTGAAACAAGGGGAACATTGTTGGTGGAGATGTATATTGATATAGCTATTATGGAGGTTTCCCAAAATTTCAAACACAGAAGTAGCCTATGATCCTGCAATCCCACTTCTGGGTGCATATCCAGAGGAAAATAAATCTTTTACAGACATGCAGTGTTACATTCACTGCAGCATTATTCACAACAACTGACATATGGAAATAAGTACCCATTAATGGATGAGTGAATAAAGAAAATGTCATGAATATATACACAATGGAATGGTTACTCAGTTATTTGGCCTTAAAATGAGAGGGAAATCCTGTCATTTTTTGACAATGTGGATGAATCCAGAGGACCTATGGTGAGACAAGCCAGACACAGATAAATACTGCAGGATTTTATGTATGTGTGGAATTTATAAAAGTCAGACTGATGGAAGCAGAGAAGAAAACATTTGCTGCCAGTAGCTGGGAGGGAGAAAATGAAAGGTGTTAATTCAAGGGTCTCAAATTTCATTTATAAGATGAATAAACTTAGAATTGTTATACAGCATGGTGTCTACAGTTAATAACAGTATATTTGCTGAGAGTAGATTTCAAATGTTATCCGCCTCCCACAATACAATTGTTACTATGTGAGGTGATGATATCTCACAACTATTTTTATATCAAAACATTATGTTGGCTGAGTGCAGTGGCGCACACCTGTAATCCCAGCACATGGGAAGCTGAGGCAGGAAGATCGCGAGTTCAAAGCCAGCCTCAGCAATGGTGAAGCACTTAGCAACTCAGTGAGACTCTGTCTCTAATAAAATACAAAAAAAGGTCTGGGGATGTGGCCCAGTGATTGAGTGCCCCTGAGTTCAATCTCCAGTACCAAACAAACAAAAACAAAAACAAAAACAAAAAAGAAACATTATGTTGTACACCTTATGTATGTGTGTGTGTGAATCATATCTCAATAAGTAAACAGTGTCCTAAAGTATGAGTAATTTTCCATTTCCTTAAATATTAAAAAATAGGAATGAGGAGTATAGTAGATTTGCCTCTGCTCTCAGTGGTGCAAAGGACTAGATAATTTATTGGAGCTCTGCACAAAGGGTGCCTAACATAATTCCAACTTCACTTATTTTTCCCATAGTCATAACTGTAGAATTTGGAGTTGGTTCCAGAAAGGAGGTGATAGCTAGTGTCTCTTGATTACTTTGGTGAATTTGGTGAATTGGTGGGCCATAACATCATTGGATAATCTGGACATCTTTGAGAAATACTTTAAGAAGTATGTAATTCAATTATCTATTATAATTTGTGCCAGGTTTTTCATGTATTTACTTAAAACAATAATACGTTTTGATAACAGTTTGGATGTAATTTAGTTATTACATCAATGTAAGTATGTTGTTATATTAACACAAGCAACTAAACAAATCATAAGTTGTGTTCAGTGTCACCATGAGAAATCCTTAAGAAAACAAATAACCAATATAATACTAATTATCTCCATTTCAACCTTCAACCTTAAAATATTATATTGGATAAGTTAAGAAACCATTCAAGTATCACTGTAGTGTTTGTTACAAGCATCCAGCTGGTGAAATAGCAGCCTCAAATATACAGATGTTTTAAATTTCTTGTCAGGGATTAATGGTCATTATATATACCTCACAGCTGCTTGGTGTGGAGCAAGTGTGTCCTTGGTTGGATACTGTCATGTCCATCTGCTGGGCTGGGCTGTTTCCTGCTCAAGTTGATCAAATCCTTGCCATGTGGCATATGCTTTAACTTACAGAGTCTTACATGCATAGCCTGAATCTGAGGAAAAGTGAATGCCATCCCAATATGGGGCTATTTTTCATTCAGTTATCATATGATGTTTTCATTCTTTATTCCAACTTAGGTTCTATGGCTATATTGCTTTTTATGTTCTCATTTATTCCCATTCAAAGAGCATGATCAAACATATTTAAAAATTTGGCAAAAAAATTTAAGAATAAATAACCATTGATTGGATGGTTATTGCTTTCAATTAGCAAGTCATTCACAGAAACTATGTTTATAAAATTGACTGGTTTACCAAAAAGCAGTAAAAATAGCGATAACTTCCCATTCCAAATGTCATTGGTGTAACAATTGCAAAACTCTCCAATATATTCAATGAACAGAAAACAATACCTCCGAGTAGCCAAAAAAGAAATCATTGTAAAGCTCATGAATTTGACTCCCACTTTATGAGTTTTGAAAATATAAAAAACAGTCATCATGAATCTAAATAGTTAAGACGGAGTTTGAAGGAGATTATTTTACTTTCATCGCAAAGTAGACTAAGACCCATGAATTAGAAACCCACAATGGAGGATAGAATAGAAAAAAGGCTATTGTTTCTTCTTTTACCACAGTGGCAAGGATATCAAGAGAGGTTGGAGGCAGGAGGACCAGCCAGTGACTCAATTTGTATCTTTGTAGACCTATTCATTATCACACTGTTGGCTAATGGTCCTGCCTTATGCTCCCTGTCATCTAAATGATATATTTGATAGCCTTTCTTCTTAGGTTTCTGTGGAAGTAACTAAACTTTTGAAAATATTTGCAAAGTACAAAAGGGATGGTAAAGAATATTTGGCACTTAATAATCAAGGCTTTATTGTTAGAATGGAAGTAGAAATTGAAGTTGTGTTATATTAAAGTTAAACTCTGCTATAACATTGCCTTGGTTAGTCACACTTCTCAAGAAATAAAATTTGTTTTTCAATTTCATTTTCTAGTGAGTTTAGGGATATCTAGTCAGAAACTATTCATGTTTTAAATGTTCCACAATTTTATTACACTAACTTCTACCTTCAAAATAGTAATGAGTAAAAATGATCCAAGCATTATTTAATTTTTGAGGGGATTATAACATTAATTATTATTCTGTAGATGAAGTAGGTTTATGTGATACATTTAATCTGAAATAAATCTTATGTAATGCAGACTTTTGCTAAATTTTGAGTCTATTCCCATTTTTTTTTCTCTTTCTTCGAAAATATTGAAAACATAAGTTGATGTTCTATTTATTTGAATTCTGGTTAACAGAGATTTCCTTGAATTTTTCTTGGAAATATTTTTGAGAGTCATAAATTTAGAGAGCAAAATAACTTTTTAAAATAGTTTTAAAATATTTTGAAAAATACCATTGTAATTTCATTCTACTTGAATGAACTTTAATAAGTGTAAATGCCAGAATAGAAAATTATCAAACTGGTAGGCTTTGGAGGACCATACAAGATTTAGTTCCATTTAAAAATCTTAATGTAGTAATAATTGTGATCAAACTGTTAAGGAAACTATTTTATTTAAATTGATGTAAAAATGTACCTCTTAGAATTTCATTAAAAGTATCATTAGTCATTCAAATAGTAATGGTATTAAATATACTTAATGAGACATTTGACAATTCTTGACATTTGCTGAGAAATATGTGAATGAATAGCAGAATATATATATGTGAATATATGTATGTATATATATATTCTTATGCCTTTAAGTAATAACACTTTCCTGTATAAGAAGCTAATTAAATGCTACAATAAAAAGTAATTCTCGTATAAACAGAGAATAAATATAGATAGATAGAGATATAAATTGATGGAATGAATTACATGGAGAGAAAAAAATTTAGACTTGCATAATCTCCCAGTTTGTAGAAGTACATCCATCTCAGAATAATGAATTTTCTTTTTTAAGCAATAAATTCCCATGTCCCACTGTATCTATAATTCCAATTCCCATTATGCCATGATCCTTGTTTAGTTTTCAGTAGAGATTTAAAATTTGTTTTAAATGCTAAAGACAACATGTTATTGCATGACTCTTCAACATATTCTTTACTCGGTTAAAATTCTAGTTCTATTCATTGTTTTTTTCCCCTCATAAATATCATTTTCATCATCTTAGTGTCTTTTCAATTCTGTAATTCCCTTCTCCGTATCTCTCTGATTAGGAAATTCAGAATTGAATGCAACTTTCCAATTGGTGATAAAAGGTCATTTTATTCTTTGCTCTGACTTCCAGATTTTATTTTTTTGTGCATGCAGGCAGCAAGCTTGGACTTTATGCAGCTACTTATTCCTCAAGAAAATGGTTAAGAATGTCAAAAGAGAGACTCATGGTGTGAATTCAAGTTGTTAGTAGGGACAAACAATTTGACAAATGAATGGATAAGTTAAGTTTGAATTTATTTTTAAAAATATTGTTATCTGTAATATTCCTCAAATCAAACAACCAAATAAACAAACAAAAATTCAGAGACATATTTAAGGTGTTTCAGAGAATACCAAGTACTTTTTTTTTTTTTTTTTGATGGTAGAAGTTGTTGGACAAATTTAGTTCATTAGTTTCATGAGTACCTAATGATTATAAAGGATTATCTTTCTTTGTTTAAGACATGCCAGCAGAACTTCATTTGTAATGGAATGAAAGTTTCTTTTGTTCAAAGTCTTGATTCAGTTTAGTTCAGTTTGAGGTTGATAAGTAAACATCACAGTGACATTCATAAATAACCAGAAGCACAATATAGTGAAGGGCTGTACACACAATACTTATGTCTAGCTTGCCTATGTTGTTTTATATATTTTACTCAATTTAATTGCAAACATTCAATCATGAGACAGTGTTCAAATGAAATCATTTTCTCCAGTCTTAATGCTCAACCTGATTGACATATGACAGAAACACAAAAACCTAAACAAAACCACACTCAACAAAACCACAGCCAAATATTTTTTATTTTAACAAGCAATTGTATGAGTCTCAGTTCTGTTGTTTTCCATCATACTGAGTAACCGAATGCTCAATAATCAACACAAATGACAAAAGCAACAAGTAACACCTATATCCTTATCAAATGGTTACCTTGCAAGAAGTTTGAGCCTAACATTTCTGTTTGCTTCTTCATAACAAATAAAAGGAATCATCATTAAATTATTTGTGGAGCAGTAGTATAGGCAGAGGTTAGTGTTAATCACCCTGGAGCAGCATTCAATATATGTTAGCAACATAGGAATATCCTGTCCATAGATAGTCAGAGTTATCATGCTATTTAGAATAAATGTAGCCTCTGCATTAATCAGCTCTCCATTACTATAACAAAATATCTGAAATAGTAAACTTTTAAAGAGGAGAGTTTTTGATCATAGTTTAGTTTGTTAGCTATTGTTCATATTGCTTTTAGGCCTGTGACAAAGCAATATATCATGGTGGGAATGTAAAAAAAAAAAAAAAAAAAAACAGAGTAAAACAAGTCATTTCATGGCCAGGAAACAAAATACAGAAAGAGGAAGAAATTGGGATCCCACAATCTCCTTCAAGTTTATATCCCCAGTGACCTGAGGATTTCCGGTTAGGCCTCACTTTATGAAGCATCCACCATCTTCCAACTGTGCTACTGGGGGAAGGAAGATTTTTACCATACAGACTTTGAGAGGCACTTAAAATCCAAACTATAGCAACATCCTATGTTATAAGGCACAAAACAATTCAGTAAATAGTGACTACTTCATTATCATTCTGCTTCATAACAGCAGAATTTTTGCTTATTAATTATAAATATATAACAAGGTACTCAGTAAATATAGGATAAACTATATATCTATTAAATACTTCAAAATATCATTTTAATAAAGATTCTACTACTTCTGGAATATAAATTTGATTTCTTATATAGAAACATGCTAAATAGCATTTTTTCTCCCTCTCTCTCTCTCTCTTTTTTTTTTTTTTTTTTTGCGATGACCCCACAAAACTAGAGGCTTAGTATTCCTGCATTCAATTGGAGGTGCTAGGTCATATAACAGGAGTAGCAGAGGTTTTTCTAAAACTTTGCTTCTTAGCTGGGCATGTACCACATGTATACAGGAGATTGAGAGAAGAGTTAAACAAACCTTAAAATTATTTTAAGAGATTTTTGGTATCTGCCCCACATTCTAACATCCATGGTATAGTGGAAAAATGAGAGCTGCTTTCTGATTAGTTCAAATCAAAGCAGTAGGACTTAAGTGCTACCATTTGGAAAGCTGATATAGCCTCTTATTCTGTGGACAAAAGATGGACTAGTTAATGACAAGTTGGACAAGGTGTCTCCTGGTGAGAGGTAAAGAGGTCTGTAACTGAAAAGCAGAGGGCTGCACCTGGGAAGTTATTATACTCCCATAGTTAACAGAGCAAATATATTAGTGATGAATAATATCATTCAAGCAAGTTTCCAACACTCAAGTTATTAAAATTACTACAAAAAATGATAAGAATTAAGGACAATAAGACAACAAAAGAATGGGGCTAGAATTAATAGCAGGTACCCAGAGGCTGTGTGAGGGTTACGTTAAGATGCATTTGCTCTGCACCAATAGAGGTACCCTTGGTTACAAGTTTATTAAAAGATATATAAGGAGCTCATGAGAGCAAAAGTCATCTTTTCACATCCACCAGGGACAGAGAAAACTAACACCAAATTGATTCACATTGCAAATATTTTCTACTCTAATGTTTCTCTCCATCCTCCCCAAGCCCAGCTATTATCTTAAAGGCAGTATTGTGGCTTGTTGCAATTAAATGTGATGTCTTCATGGGCAAAGTGTAGGAAATAAATATTCCACAGGTGACCCTTGTTATGTTCCAGGCACTCTTCTAAATGTCTTATCTTTATGTAAAGTGTTAACTCACTTAACCCAGAGAACAATCTGAGTAACTATTTTCCCAAGGTCAGAGAGTTAGCAAAGGTCACATCTGAGACCCTTTTTCAGATAATCTAGCCAAGTCAGTACCCTGCTGAAAGGATACCTCTCTCTTTGTAATGTACATCTCAACTCCAGCTCCCCAAAGGAACAGATTGATCTGTATGCCTGTCCCTCTGCAAGCTTCCCACTTGAAGCAGGGTAGAGTTGGAGCAGAGACACATTAACCATAAGTGAGAATTCAGAATTTTGACTATTACATGTAATTATAAATTTTAAATACTTATGTGGAGGTTATTTTTTTACCACTACAAGTCACAGGACATTTTATTTATGAACAGTGACCAGAAATATCAATAGAGTTTGTCTACAATTTTATTCAATGGAGGTCATAGTTATCCTACTACAGTTTTAAATGGATATGTCAGGAGGCATTAAATTTAAATACGTTAGGAATTAAATGTGCTTTCTGATGCATATTACAAGCTCCACTTGCTTATTGTATCTGTTACTCTATAAACAAATATTTCCATATGTAAGTTGAATTATATACCCAACTTAGAATAACTAAATTAACCAGAATATTGTGCTGTTGTTTGCATTAAAAGTAAATTAAGGAATGATTCCAAAGACAATTGAAACAGACCAAAGGAAGCAAAGAAAAAAAAAATGAGAGGAGAAATAACTGTTTAATAGAACCAAAGGAAAATATTTAGAATTATTAGTATTCAAAATATGCATTCATCAGTTTATCTATCCTACCTAATGATTAAATAAATACTCAAAATAATATAAAATGAGGAGAGATGGAAAATCTCATATATAACTGGTGGAGCTGTAAAATAACACAATCCTTTTGAAACATCTGAAATTTTAAATGTATATCAAGAACCTAGGAAAGTTTATTTAATTTTCTGTTATTTTATCCTGAGGGGATAGTCCTTAATATAAAAAAAAAACTATGGAGTTATTATTTTATTACTCTATAAATATTGAAAAATTGGGAACAACAAGTTACTAAATGTGTGATAATACAAATTGATTGTGTAACAATGTTCATTCAGTATATTGACTCTAGAGCAGATGTTGAAAATTGTTTAAGGAAATTATACCTATGCAAAATATGCTTATAGAATACTAGGTGAAGAAAGCAAAACCCAGAGAATTGAGGTATAAAATTTTATGTACGATTGCCATTGTAAGTATATTTAAATCCTGTGCATAAAAATTGAGAAGATGAAATTTTCACTTTTTTTTGTAGGGAGAGGTTAAAAATCAGAGGTTGTTATACATGTTTTCTTATGCCTGCCAAGCATGTAAGTATTTCTGAAAACTGAAAACTACTTTTTAAACTTGGAGTTATGCTGTAGTTCTATAGGTTGCAAAAATGCTCTAAAACATTATAAATCATAGAATGATAGATGAAAGAAGAGCATGTTATGAAAACATTGAAAAACATAGGAATGATGGATTGTTCCCTATATTATATAAGTTTTTTAATAAGGATCCATAAGTGAAATCATTTCTCAAGACTCAGTTATTAATAGTTCAGTTCAGCAAGTTCTAGCCTGTATGCATGTACACACACACACACACACACACACACACACACACTTCAGTCTTAGAATTTCTCCAGTTTTATTCATTTGAATTTGGAAGACTCAGAGACATATGTGAATTCTATATATGCCAGTTTTAGCTACTTGTAGAAAAACATAGGCTATATGAACTTATGACATGTATTGATCTTACTTTTCCTACTTTGTTTCAATAAATGTCCCCTTATTTTATTTATTCTTATTATTTATAAATTATAAAAATAGTTTACAAATGCATGAGATAAAATGAGAAGTAAATCAATGAAGATTTTCTCATAAGAGTCATATGCACTGTTTTAATGGTGTGAAGTGGGATCACATACTAGCAACAAATGTATTTATCTAGAGATCAACAGTTACCACTAACTGATCTGCTTTGTACTAGAAGTTCTGGCCAGTGTATTAAAACAGAAAAATAGAAATAGAAATAAAATTAAAAAATAAAATTCATACGGTTTTGAAAGGAAAAACTAAATTGCTACATGTAGGAGGCATGATTACTTATGTAGAAAATTCTTCAGAGTTAATAAAATAAGCTCCTATACTAGAAAGAGGCACATAACTATAATCCTGGTGTCTCTGGAGTCTGAGGCAGGAGGATTGCAAGTTCAAGGTCAGCCTCATAAATTTAGGGAGACCCCAAGCAACTTAGCAAGATTCTGTCTAAAAATAAAAATAAAAAGGTCTGGGGATGTGGCTCAGTGGCTAAGCACCTTGGGTTCAATCCCTGGTAACAAAACAAAACATCCATGATTACCCTAAATACATGTAAGAAGACACAATTGTTGTTAAAATACTTTATATTAAACCAGCACCTTGGAAAAAAAATACCCCATCATGTTTTAATTTATAATATCAAAATAGAAAACTAAATTTTACTTCTAAATACTAGGAACAACCTTTCATATATACATGTATATACCAAAGTGAATCTCACCATCATATACATTCAGAAGATACTAATTAAAAAATAACTATAATTAAATTGAAAGATCAGAAGACTAGAGGGAAAGGAACAAGGGGAGGGAGTAGGAGAGGGAAAGGAGAAGTACTGGGAACTGAATTAGAGCAAATTATATTCCATGCTGTTATAATTGTGTCAAAATGAACCCTAATATTATGTATAACTAAAATGAACTAATAAAATGTAGAAATGACCATTTTAATTCATAACAATTAGAAATGTGAAATACTTGGGATAAATTTGATATAAGATACTCAAGATTCATACAGTGAAAAATGCAAAATAACATTAAGAGAATTTGAAGATCTAAATTAAGGAGTAAAGGTATATGTAATGAATCAGAAGATAATATTATTAAGATGTCATTAACATTTAAATTAAAATAAAATTTTGACTCAATCCCCCCAAAATTGTAGGAGGCCTATTAAATTGTCAGTATTGACAATATGGTTATAAAGTTTGTGTGAAAGTACAAAGATCTAGAATAGTTTAAAATTTTTGAACAATAAAAATGAGATTGGAGAACATGTACTGCCTGATTTGAGGTTTATTCTAAAGCTTCAGTAACACAGTCAGCATGATACTGGCATAGCCATTAAAAAACATATCAATGGAACGAAACAGATCATTCAGAACTAGATTCACCCATATATGCTAACACAAATTTTTTGGACAACTGTGCAAAAACCATCTAATGGAGAAAGAATAGTATTTTTCAGCAAATGATGCTGGAACTTTTGGGCATCCATATGCAAAACAAAACCCTTGACCTATAATTCAAAATATATGCTAAAAGTTAATCCCAATGCATCATAGAATTAAGTATAAAACTATAAAAAATATCTAGGAAATGACATTTAGAAAAACAGCTTGTAAATTTAATGTAGTCAAATAATTATTAGATCTTAGTAAGACTAAAAAAATTTCCCTCTGCAAAACCAATGTTGAAAAAATATATACAAATAAGTTACAATCTGGAAAAAAACATTTGCAAATAATATATATGATAAAGTACATATACTAAGAACATAAAAAGAACTCTCAAAATTTAATAAAAAATTTATAAAACAATTAAGCAAAGAAGATGCACATTGAAGAAAGGAATGTAAAATGGGAAAATAACTTTCAAAATGATTTTAGATATTTCTGGGAATTTTGAACATATTTCTATCATATAATCCAGCTATTTTCTTCTAAGTGTTTATTCAATAAAATTAAAGTATTTATGCATATACTTGTATTTAACTTCACTTATATTAAAATAGCTTTTTATAACAGCCTAAATTGGAAACCATCCAAATAGACATCAATAGATCACTGGACATCCAAAAGTGTAGAGGTACAACAGAATACCTTGTAACAAATAATAATAACATTATTTTGCACAATGTCCCAGGAAATTCAAAGCTATCTATTCTGATAGAACAGGATGTAGGTCAATGCCTGCTTTGGGATAGAATGGAGACTGATTGGACTGGGAAGACAGGAGGGTTACAAAGTGGTCTGAGGGAACTTTTGGGATTGGAGTGATGTGCTAGTTATTGTGATGATTTTATAGATCTGTTTATAACTATCAATTTATGCATTATAAATGTATACATTTCAATACATAACAATTATACCTTAATAAAGCAATTAAAAACAACTAAAAGTAAATAGAAGTATTTATGTTCAAGTATTATATCCCATTCTAAAATGTAAGTATTTTTAAACATTTTGGTACATGCATGAGGGGAGACTGTAAAATAAAATATAACCATATGAAGAAAACTAAAACATATTTAGTATACTATAGTTGCTTCATTGTAAACCAGAGATGAGAGAATTATATGTGATTGATAATTGTCTATCCCTAAAAAAATTGAAATTTATCTCATTTTATTCATAAGCAATTTGGAAAAGATTTAAAGATTAAGTATAAATTGGGTTGAGGAAACATTCTGAAAAAAAAGTTGATGTTAATGTTTATCTCTAAAAAAAATAGATGAATATATAAGCTCATTGGTAAGAGAACATCTACACAAGACACCAAAAACAAAAATTGTGAAGAAAGAAGATTAATAGCTATGGGTATACAAATATAGAAACCTATAAACTGCATTATGAGTGAAAATATATAATAAGCATTATTAAAAAGCTAATAGTGAATGAAGGAAAATTATTTGAAACTTCATGTCAAGAATCTATTTAATATCCTCTGAATATAAAGAGAGCTAACATGACAATTAAAAGCCAAATCTCTCATCAGAAAATGGGCAAAAATAGACAATTGAGAGTGGTTGGGGGGGGGCGGGTAGAAAGGACTAACAAATATGCGAAAGGGACCCATTCCAAAAAGTTGAAAATCCCCGTGTCCTCAGATTCTAATGAAGTATTTATTTCAGGTCTAATGACTGTACCCTGCAGCTATTTCAGTAAACTCTGAACCAGAGGTAGATGGGAGAGTCATCCAGAGTCCTAGACAATTTCAACAGTAGTGGACACTTTCTCCTAGAGCCATTTCTTTGGATTTGGAAAAGGTTCTATGCCATTTGTCAAATTTAACGTGACCAATTCTCCTAAATTAAATGTGACTAGTTCTCCTCTGTGATGCAGAGATGTTCTTGCCATCCCGGGAAGTTTCTGTTACTACCCCATCACTAAAAACTATCAGTCCAATTAAGCTTACTTCCCCAAAATGGACTTTTTCCTTCCCTCAATGTTTTGTGTGACATAAAATGGAACATGTATTAGTCACTAAAGTAAATTGTATTTTTCTGTGGAATTCCTCCCACCCCAAACATGTTTGCTAAAGATTGAACATGTAGTTCTATTTTCATTTTTAAAAATCTATTTTGGACTGGTGTTCTTTATTCCTTACTCATTATCCTCTTTAAAAAAATTGTCTTTGCTTTGGAAAGCTGAAATTGCATAGATCTCCTGTTGTTTGTAGATTAGCTGTAATTTATTCAGTGTCCAAAGGGTAATATAAGAGGATTAGCTAGAGTAGATCAGGCATAGGGATGGTCCTTCAGGCTTTGCTATGTTACAGCCATGCATATGAAACCAAAATTAGGCCAAAGTGTCACTTCTCTTTGAGATTAACAGCATAACAAGTTTCTAACTTATTCTTCCTCACTCTCTTATTTAATACAATTTCCTGAATCTCCAGTCACTCTAAAACATAATTGACAGCTTAATCACAAACTATTTATTATTAACACTGTTTTCTAAATATTTTATCTAAATATATTTGTTGACAGAGTGACTATTCCAGTAAAATGTTGATCAGGCTTGTATATTGGATTTATTATTAAGGTATCTAATATCATTCAATTTTTTTACCTCTGTTACCCTAAGCTACTCAAACATCTAGGAATTTTTTTACTTTTAAAACATGAAAAATTCTGAAATTGAGTGTATAAAGTAAAAATTTAAATTCAACCAATAATTTTAACATAGCAAATATTTTCCCCTAGGACCCATATATTAGGTTTGGCACAAAATCTGGCAGCAAAGGGGTATTCATGGGTACAAAGTATTCCAAAATAAGAAGTAAGAAGTTTTAAGCTTAGGCTATAGCTTGAAAGTATAGCACTTGCCTAGCATATGTGAGACCCTAGGCTCAATCCCCAGTCCTACTAAAAAAAAAAAAAAAAAAAAAAAAAAAAAAAGAAGTTTTGTTTACAAATAAATCATATGATCATCATTAAAACATAGGCCCATAATCTAGGCAGTTAGCTCAATCTGATAGATTAAAAACATCAAGTTCTGCCGGGCGCGGTGGCGCACGCCTGTAATCCCAGCACTTTGGGAGGCTGAGGCAGGAGGATCACGAGTTCAAAGCCAGCCTCAGCAATAGTGAGGCACTTAGCAACTCAGTGAGACCCTGTCTCTAAATAAAATACAAAAAAGGGCTGGGGATGTGGCCCAGAGGTTGAGTGCCCCTGAGTTCAATCCCCGGTACCACAAAAAAAAAAAAAAAAAAAAAAAAAAAAAAAAAAAAAAAAAAAACACATCAAGTTCTGAACATATTAATCATACTTATGATCTTTAATTATGTGTGAAAAGCACACTATATTTATGAACTTACAGGGTCTCCTGCTGTCACAGTACATCATACACTGCATGTACTTGTCACAGCAACTTCTTAATAGTGAGTCATGGAAACTGGGAGTTCATCTGTACCAGGGACAGGTAAACAATATTCTTCTGATTAACTCCAGTAAATCTTGTTTTATTTTTATTTATTTATTTAGTATTGGGAATTGAACCCACGAGCACATTATCACCGAGCCACATCCCTTGGTTCTTTTTATTTTTTATTTTGAGACAGGGTCTCTCTAAGTTAATGAGGCTGGTTTGAACTTGTGATCCTCCTGCCTCAGCCTCCTGAGGTGCTGGGATGATAGGCATGTGCCACTATAGCTCTATAGTTCTTTTAATTTGTTTGACACTGTTTTCTCTCAATTTTTTTCATTGTTAAGACTAAAAACACTAATACTGATATATTACTTTATAAAATTGACAATATTCAAAACCTGCTTACAGAAAGTGGTTGTTTCTTATGATCCTACATGCTATGCTTCTTCTTAAATCTTAACAGGCATATTTTTAAAAAGGTATGAATATCAAATGAGTGATTAGTCTGATTTTCACAGACTATACCATTGAAAAATAATGTGTTCCAGAAAGCCTAAGGTGTACTTTCACAATTTAATTAATCTAAAATCAGAATTCTTCCTAATCACTGTGGTTTTTTTTTTTTTTTTTTTTTTTTTTGTGGTACCGGGGATTGAACTCAGGGGCACTCGTCCACTGGGTCACATCCCCAGCCCTTTTTTGTATTTTATTAGAGACAGGGTCTCACTGAGTTGCTAAGTGCCTCGCCATTGCTGAGGCTGGCTTTGAACTCGCGATCCTCCTGCCTCAGCCTCCCAAAGTGCTGGGATTACAGGCGTGCGCCACCGTGCCCGGCTAATCACTGTGTTTTATGTAGAAAGTATAATATACTGAACTTTGCCTATTCATATACAAATTCGGTCAGAGTTCAACACTTCAACTGAGTTGGTACAAACACATGTTGAAACAATTGAAGTAGATGAGATTGCCAAGTCCCTTTGAGTAAGTGAAAGGAATTTCAAAGCCACTAGAAACTAGTGTCTAATTCATGTATGACATAAGTCTGTCATTATTATGTCATATGCCAGTTTACCAGTTTTGAATATTTAAATGAAAGCTGTTTAACATCCAGAGATGCTCATTTCAACAAAAGGGGAAAAAAACCCCAATATCTAGGTCATTAAAATAATTAACTATTAGATCAAAACTTGCAGGCTGAATGTAAGCATCTTGAAATCAATAGCATAGAAACAAGAATAAAATTTTTTATTCATATTTTATTTTAGTTTTGATTGACATGAATAAGTTGTACATATTAAGAGGTTTTTGTGATATTTTAAGACATGCACGTAACATGCATTATTTAAATCCAGCCTCCCTACATTCAGGTTGATTTTTTTTTTTTTTTTTTTTTTAGCTTAGAGTAAAATATTAAGAAATACCAAATTGTTAATACTATTCATAATGAAGAATTCATTATTGTGTGAAAGATACATCATTTTTTCTTGATTTAAAAGTAATTTAGAATTTCTATTTATATCAATTGAAGACTAGAAACTGTGGTTTAATTTTCTTGACAATAGTAACTAGATATAAACTACAATTAGATGCCATTGGGTACTCATGAACAGCAAGATCTAAGGGAAAAATAAAAGAAATCTAGAGTAGTGAGTCTATCTTTTGGGGTAATTTTTACCCTTGAGTAATCTTCCAGATAATTGAATACATGACTGAGAGTCTAAGAGGTTGAGCAAAGTTATCTTTAGCCCCACCAGATTTATGCCATGTTGAAGAAAAAAACACAGACACACCAGGAAGTGAAAACCTACATAAACAAATATACTTTCAGAGGATATTTTAAAAGGCAAAACCCTAGGAATGAAAACAAAGCAGCAAGCATTCGTTTTTGCTGGGAGGGAAGAGCTGTTTAAGAACAACTTATTCTGTGTAATTAGTCAAGGGGTCCTTCACTGCTGTTGTTTGTTCTGCCCTTTGGTGGTAAATGTCATTCCTCTCCCGAGAAAGAGAATATCCTACCAGGCCTTAGTTATTTTCATAGTGTTTTTAAAAACAATGTCTATTACTTAATGAAAATGCATTAGCATATATAGCTTTAAAAGTGACAATAAATGTGATGACACCAAGAAAACAAGAGATAATAGAAAGTCAGAGTATTCAGAGATTTATATAACTATGTTTAATGTGTTTAATTAAATAACATAAGATTGATAAAGCTTTCAGAGAACTAGACATTGTGAAAAAGAACAAAATAAAAATTTTGCAGCTGAAAAAAACTGTTAGTGAAATAGAAGACAGTGGATAGAAAATTAGTCAAAACTAAAGGAAAAATTAATAAACTTGAATGTTATTTGAAGAAAATTTCCAGAATAAAACATAGACAATAAATGACAAAAATAAATATAGAAGACAGATTAGAGATACAAAGAATTCTGAAGAATTTCTAACATACATGTAAATTGGTGTTGCAGAAGAGACTAAGGAAGAAAACAATGCAAAAGCAGACAATAGCTGAGAAACTTTCAGAACTAATGACATAAAATCATAAATTTTAGAAACACTAATAATTATAAAAAGGATACCTCTAAAGAAAAGCATTCAGATAAAACAAAGCAAAACAAAACAAAAAAACTGCAAAAACCAAAGACATACTTTTAAAATCTGCCTGAGAAAAATAAGACATGTCGTTTTCAAAGAAGCAAATATTAATAAAGTAGTTGATCTTGCAATTGAAACATTAAGACCCAAAACACAAAGGAAAAAAAAATCCTAAAGTCCTGAATTGTAATTACTAGAAAACTAAATTCTATGTTCAGTAAATATACCCTGAAGGAATATTTTTTAAAAGGGAAAATAATTTCCAGACAGTGATATCTGAGGGAATGTACAACTGTATTTTCATACCAAAACAAACAAATGAAAAAAAAAAAAAACACATGAAATAGGATAATAGAAAGTAAAGACTAAGATGTTTATTTGCTTAATTTTAAGTGAATTAAATACTTTAATAACTGAAGACTACTAAATTCTATTTAAAATAAAAATTAAAATTTAAAAAAAAAAACACTGTTTACTGCTTACTAAAGGCAAATTTAAAACAAATAGAAAAAAGGGTTGGATTTAAAAATAATGAAAAAGTACACTGTACACGTTCTAATGAAAAGAAAGTTGAAACAGATACACTTAAATGAAAAGAAGTAGGTAACAAGAAATACTGTTACCAGGAAGAAAGAGAAATTTTCAGAGAATAAAAGGATAATTTTCCCAGTTTTATGTAGCATTTACAAGTGTGGACATACAAGGAAAAATGTGCAAATTATAGTCAGAAATCTGGGACTCCTCTCAGAAATTTATAATAGAAGATTGAACAGTAGTAAAAATTTGAACAAAATAATTTAAAAATTAATTTATTTGATTTGTTACAGAATAATTTGCCTAAAACTTCAGATTACTTATTATATCAGATATTGTATTATTTCACATACTTGGGATATATTAGTTCAAATAGAATGAATCATAGCCTGGGTTATAAAACAATGCTCAAAATTTCAGAGTTAGGAAACACGTTTTTCTAAGTATACTTGAAATATGTACAAACTTGGCAACAAATGGTGCATTTAGTCTAAACATTTCAAAAATTGAAATTTGAAAGCAATTACTTTAATAATGGAATTGTTAAAAATAATAATGAAACTCAAAGATTACTTAAATGCTTAGTAATCTACCTAGCATACACCTTCTATTTCATATTGAAGAAATGAAAAATAGAAAGTTGAAAAACTTTTTAAATGGATAATTATTAAAATAATGCATATAAAACCTGTTTTGAGAGCAGGGCGTGGTGGCTCACACCTGTAATCCCAGCACTTGGGAGGCTGAGGCAGGAGGATCGCGAGTTCAAAGCCAGCCTCAGCAATGGCGAGGCACTTGGCAACTCAGTGAGACCCTCTCTCTAATAAAATCCATAAAAGGGCTGGGGATGTGGCCCAGTGGTCGAATGCCCCTGACTTCAATCCCCGGTACCAAACAAAATAAAAAACCTGTTTTGATACATGCAAATATTTCTTAGATAAAAGTTCATAACTTTAATATAGTAGGAAATAAGACTGCCTAAAAACCAGTAATCTATTTCTGGAAGTTAGAAAATGAACAGTAAATTAAATCTCACCATTATTAAAAAGAAGAAAAGCAAACATGAATTATAAAGTTTTATAACATAAATTGCTGAAGACCTAGTAAATAATTTTTGAAATAAGGCATAAAAACCAATTTTACTATTGAAAAGAATAACAAAAATTTGTTTTTTATAGATATTTTAAAGAGTTAGCTGGTTAAACAAAGTTGGTTTTACATTTGAAGAACAATCAGTTTTCCCTGCTTAACAAAAATAAGTGAGGGTCAAATGCTGTGCCACTTTTCTGAACAAATTCTCTACTGTCCCTGAACTTTGTTTTTATGAAAAATTGGTCATAAGGGGCTGGGGTTGTGGCTCAGCAGTAGCGCACTTGCCTAGCAGATGCAAGGCCCTGGGTTCGATCCTCAGCACCACATAAAAATAAATAAATAACATAAAGGTATTATGTCCAACTACAACTAAAAAAATAAACATTAAAAAAGTCACAATATAAAATACCATTTCAATAGATGCAGAAAAAGTATTTGCTGATATTCTCTAACAGTTTATATGAAAAACCTTCAAAGCAGAATGAGTTAGACATCAATACACTAAGTACATATATAAAAACACAAATGGTGTGAAAATACTTTATGTAAAAACAGTGACTTGAAAAACTGTGCTCTTTATATGTAATATGAAAAGAATTGCACTCTGAAAGTATGTATAGAAAATTAGAATAAATAAATAATTTAATAAAAAACCTTCAGAGTAAGCACAAAAAAGAAACAATGTGATAAAGACTGCAAAAATTTTATAGTAGGCTTTCTAATCAGTAGTAATGATAGCATACGATACTGGCTGTTAAGAGATTCAGTGAAACAGAGCAAGTCTCTAGTTTTGTGACCTGTCATATATCATTTTGTCTCAAATTCTTCATTTCTTGAAATTAACATATTTTGGAGTTTGCAAAGTTGTTTCATATCCACTAGCAAAATTGATACAAAAAAAAACTTAAAAAAAATTTCCAGCAGAGGTGATGATAGTATAGCCATAGATAGAAATTCATAGATGAGCAAAAGTAGACTTAGGTTGGTACTATAAATAATATAATGATTGTTACCATAATCACTGAATATTATTTGCTTCCAAGTTTTTATTTTATTTAATTTACTCTAAAGAAGTTAATATTATTTCTAGCCACACTTGGAAAATGAAGTAAAATTTGTCAAGGCTACAAATACCAGAAGTGGTAGAGCCAGAATTCTAAATTAGATCTTAAGAGGCCATAATCTTAATCAGGACATCATTTCACTTCTTTGAGGTAGAATTTTGAGATCTAGAACTGATACTCAGCTTTTGATCATCATAGTAGCTTTCTCTGCATGCATAAGTGACTTTAACAATAACTAACCTTGACATATTACTATCATATATGGGCATTGCTCTAAAGATTCTTCCATGAATTTAATTATTTTACAACCCAAACAACCCGAAGAGGTCGATATTGTTACCACTGGATTAACAGATGGAGAAATGGAAGGAGTAGTAAGGATAACTTGCCCACAGTTATATTTGGTGTAAAAGTGTCAAAGCCAGATTTCAAACCCAGGCAGCTCGACCCTAAAGCTATTACCTTTAACCCATTGTTATTATCCTCATATATAAAGGTTTAAAACAAACCATGAGATTATGTGGGAATAGAAAATGATATAGTTATTTTAAATGTTATTTGATAGACAATTACTGTGATGGATACTGAATTTAAAGAGTAATTGCATATGCTTTGTATATGGACTGTTTGTGTAGGCAAAAGAAAGCCTAGTGTTTCATACAAGAGCTACACAGAAGGAAGAGATTGCTACACAGAAAAGAGGAGACTAAATACAATGAATCATCAGCATTTAGATTTTCTCTCTTAAGGATTTTAACATTGTTAAAAGAAATGAAAAAAGCAGAGGGAGATATTATTGATTCCTACAAGATCATTGTTTTCCATCTTTCTAAATGTCTATTAATGCTATACCAGACCAACAGAAGTGTTTAACTAAGATATTAGGCATTTATTTTTAATTTTGGTATTCCTTCACTGGTAAAACTGGCTAACTGTAACAAAGACTGCATTGGAAACTACTACCTTAGCTTTCCATGCATCCATGGCCATTTACAAATATAGGATCTTTGCTTTGTTGTGAGTGAGCACTGTGAGGTTTCAAGTGTAAAAGAAATGACTGTGCATTGTATGCCATATAGTTCAACATTAGTTGGGTTCATTTACAGTGCAATACCTGAAGATGTGAGAAAAATGGTTAATAAAAGTGATTCAAGTTTTATTCTAAAAGATTTTTCCTTCATTGTTCATATAGTAATTTGAGATCTGAATCTCAAAGAAGGTATAAAATACTGTACACATTTTTATTTTTTTCGGATACACAGGAAAATGCATCAAAGAACATAGCCTGGGAGATCATGACATAGATCAGTTTTTTAAGATCAACCATTTCTTCAAAATTATTTTTGTCTTCAATAGCCAGGCACCGTTTTAAGAGCTGGGGCATAGTATTGAAACAATTAAATACTCTTGCCTTCCCTTTGTAATGTGGCAAGTGAGACATATTCAAGATGTATTTTATGTTATATATTGAAAATGATAAAGAAAAAATTAAAATACAGAAGAGGGAGTGTAAATGTTGAGAATAGTTGTGATCTTTGATAGGATGACAAGAGGAATTCTGAGAAGGTGTCATGAGGACAATGTCTGATGGTAATAAGGGTGAGCTCCATGGATATCTGGGGAAGAATGATCTAGGAGAGGGGATCAGGAAACTCCCCAGCATGGGAAAGTGACTGACATGAATAGGGAGATCAGGAGTACAGTGTGAATGGCATAACCAGGGGAATTTTCAGAAGAGTTCCAGAAGAAGCAGTCTGTTCATGGGGCCACTATCAAGATGCTGACTTTAACTCTGAGGGAGCCATTGTTCGAAGAGACAGGTGGCACAGTGCAGTTTATGTGCAAATGAGATCACACTTGCTGTTGTGTTGAGGGTCTTAGTAAAAGAGGGCCAAGTCCAGAAGCAGAGAAAAACAGTTTTGCATGAGAGATGATGATGGATAGGACAAAAGTGATAGCAAAGCATGTAGTAAGATAAGGGCTTATTCTCAGATGTATCATGAAAATTGTGTACAAAATTTCTTAGATTATGATGATGATTCTAAACTTATACTAGTTTTATAAGAAAAATATTGTTCATTTTGTTATGAACTCTTTCTAGATCTAAATATTACTGTAAACTCTTGTTTTCAAGCACAAAGTAGTGGTTACAACTGGGAGGACATACCACCTTAGTTCTGTAAATCATATACCATGATAAAGAGAAAAAGCTCTCCAGACTATCCCACTGTATGCTAGAAAAGTATTATTAGCTGCTAAGTGATATATTTTAGAAAATTTTCCTATGTGGATGGAAATTGCCTTTTCTCTTCTCAGATTCCATCTTCTGTCTATGATTTCTGTTAGCATGCACAAAATTTTTGTACATACCTCTATTTTCAAATACATCTTTGTATTGTAGCAATTTCTTGGTATATATTTCTCCTCCAACTGAATGTTATTCATGTTTGTGGTTTCCTTATTTTTTTTTTCTTTTAGTGTTGATGGACCCTTTATTTAATTCATTTATTTATATGTGGTGCTAAGAATCAAACCCAGTTCCTCATACTTGCGAGATAAGTGCTCTACCACTGAGCCACAATCACAGCCAATGTTCATGATTTCTTGACCATAATCCACTGCAAAAAGCTACATATCATTCAGTACATTCTTTACACACTGAAGTAATTCTTTACATATTTAGCATTATGTAATTCATTCCACATACTATAAAACTTAGACTAGAACTGAGAGATGATATAGCCCTATGACTTTCAATGCCTTAGAGCTATTGCTTTCAAAGTTTAGCTTGCATAAGGTCACCATGGAGGCATGGTAGAGGTGGATTGCTGTCCCCATACTCAGAATTTCTGATTCAGTTGCCTCAGTGGGTATGGAGTTGGGCATGAGAATTTGTATTTCTAACACATTTCCAGGTGATACCAAAGTGGTTGGTCCAGGAGCTGCACTTTGAACACCACTGTCTTAGGGGCTTCGATAGGAGCTATTTGAAGAAAAAGAATAAGTATCATTATATTCAGTTTCTGTTTTTGTCTATTTTAACAGATTTTCTCTGTTAATGTTTTTGTTCTTGAGAGGAAAAGGGTCATACAAATTAGTTTATTAAAAAATGGAGTTTATTTTAAAGTTTTATTACTTATCTTAATTAGAACAGGAGAGATGAAGATTCGAAGCAGCCCTAGAAACTACTCTTCTTTATTTTTCTCCTGCTTTCTGTCTACTGGTCACTTTTTCAGGAGCTGTCCTGTCTTTTTCTTCTTTCTGGACTCATTCTCTACCAATTGCACATCTAACTTTCTAGACCAAATCCAAGAGAGATATTATCATCAGTTGCTAGGAGAGAACCTTCCTTTAGGCCCCATCAGGGATGGGCACGTGGAGGCCTGCTGAGCCACTCAGGGGCTATCGAAACATAAAGGCCATCCTGGCACAACTTTCCTGGCTAGGGATCCACAGGAGGGCCAGATGTCCAAATAGGGATGTTGGGCAATTAGTGTCGTGTGACAGACATGTTCAGCAGAAATCTTCCTAAAACCCAGATAGAAGGGAGACAGAAAAGTGAGCACCAAGTTTCTTGTCTAAGTAATGAGAGATGCAGGACTGAAAAGAGATATCACAGTTTTAGAAAAGGGGTAAGAAAGCAAAAATATTTAATTTCCCAGTATTTCCTAATCACAACAATTACAGGATTCTCTATTATGAAAATAAACAATGTTAGAGTACAGAGACAGCAAAAGATCTGCCTTTGCTTCCTTTTACTTTTGAATTCCCTCGTATTCCACATGAGGAAGAACTGACAGTGAATGAAAATGAAAATATATGAGGAGCAATGTGCTGTTGGAATATATATGTGCCCAGTAGAACCTCAGATTGTAGTTCCCTTGCAAATTTGGCTCCATGACTTTAGTCTCTTTTTCTTGCCCAAAGTAAATCACTCCTGTATGATTCCTGCTGAAAACAGTGATTTAGGTGATTCCTCTTGTAAAAATAAAGTTTTGGGTACCAAGAATAAGTTTATGCTGCCTTGATAGGTGGCCCTTTGTAGATGTCATTGTGTATGTTAGGACTCTGGGAAGAGAGCTGATTATACTCATTATGGATTTTTTTTTTTTTTTTCCATAGCAGCCAGCTGCAAGAGAACAGGTGGCACTCTGCTAAGGGATTTCTAGCACATCCTTCTATGTTCATCAGAAAGATAGCTGTTGTTTCTTTTAAAACATTTTGTGTGTTGAGCCATTGTCTGTGATCAGATTTGAACTTGGTGTCCACTATCCGAATAGAACGTGGATTTTGATTTTCTTTTCACCTGTCTGAAAAATTTTGATTTAATGTTAAAACTAAATGACAAATTAAATGAATCTTGTTTCTTCTTTCTCTTGGAATCATTTACCTCTCCTCAAACAACTTACTTCAGGAAGCTTTAGGGCATGCTGTAAATTCATTTACATACTCTTAAGAAATGATTAGCATCCAAGTGGAGTAATAGGGCACAGAAGACTGATTTACCTAACTGTTTTCCTATCTTTGCAGCTATCTGACAAATCACAAGAGTCCATGTATGTTGAACTGGGTGCACTGGTCTCTTGTGGTATGTGGAATGAAAACTTGCTGAGTTAATGAACTGTGGCTGAGCAGGAAAGAAAATGAGAATAGCATAATGAATGAAGCTCAGGTCCTTTGCTCCTCTCTCTATGTCACCTCTTTATCCTGAGACCACTCAGCTCATCTAGGCCAAGACCCAGAGAGAGTAAACTGCTTCTGTTTAATTAGTATAGGTCAAGCTCATAGTATTTTCTTTTGAACCCATGACTCCACATGAAAAAAATAAAAAATGAGCTGACCACAGTGTAGTCTTCTGGATATGAAATAGAGTATAATTATTTTATATATTCCAAGCATGTACAACTTCTGCTTTGATTTTATACTTACTTTGTCCTGTTTTTCCACTTAATTTTCTAGTACACTGCACAGCTATGCTAATTTGGCACGGATGCTAAATATAAGGTCAGAGCATCTCACTTTGGTCTTTACTTGATTGCTTATCACCTTTCCTGAATGCCGTTTCTATTTACTTTATGCATCTGATCTCATGTCGGCACTGCATCCCCTTGGCAGGCTGGTGTTCTTGTTTTTCTCTCTTTCCAAGCAGCTGTTCAATAATTTCACATGACATAATGTAAATGTATTTCCTATTCATGAGGGAAGAAAGTGAGTCCCCATAATCTCAGACCATCTTCCATCACAGATTTCTTTTATCCAACAATAAGAACAGGTTCTGTATTTTTTGCATTTATAATTTATTTTGTAAAAAGACATTTTGAGGGGAATTATACAAATATTTATATTTTCTTGTTTTTAAGCATGTGGCATATTTTTGGTATATTTTACAAGTCATTTCAATATTTATTATAAACCAATGGACCCATTCCCTGGCTTCTCATTCATTGACACCTGCAAATAATCAATGAAGATAATGAGGCACATGAATAGACATTGCTCTACATAAATTAGTTTGGAAGCATTCTAATATGGAAGAGATTTGGAAATATTATATTTCTACATGTAATTTTTATGTGAGGAAGAAAAAATCTCTAGGATCTTAATGCAATTCTTGGTTTGTGCAGTTGATTAAAATAATAGCGTGCAAGTCAAATATTAAGATGCTTTGGCTTCAGCTTTTGGCACATAAAGAAGTCTCCATGGTGTTTGAATGGAGAACAACATTTACCAGCATGCTTTGTTCAGTCTATACAATTTCTAAAACTACTTTGACTTGAGGTTTTAAATACCATATGGCAAATTCATAAACACTTTGAGGGAACAGGTTTTCTGAGAAATAATATGAAATTACCACCTACCTGAGACTTAGGGAAATCAAAAAAGACATAATTTTTCTAGATGCCTGATTTTTGTTAGTGATTTTTACAAACTGTGCCAGGATCTAGTTAAGAGTTCTCATGTTGGTGCCTGACAAAAAAGAACCATACAGAATAAGGGCAATACATGTTTTCTAAAGAATTAACATGCCCTTCTATTCTTCCCTTCACTCCCACCCCTTATTGTGGGTTAGCTTCTACATATTAGGTTTTTTGGGACTGGCTTACTATACTTCGCATGAATGCCACCATCATGTACATCCATAAGAAAGGGACTCTAACTAGAATAAGATATATTCCATGTTTGTATAATCATATCAAAATGGATTCTGCTGTCATGTATAACTAAAAAGAACCAATAAATAAATAAATTTCAGAATAACTCATTTTCAAAAACAGAGTAAGCCTCTCAATGAGGGCAATTAAGAGACCTTTCTGAGTCTCTTCTGGCTTCATCAAGAATGGAAATACATGCTATTTTTATATTTCCTATAGTGCCTAACATCCAAAATTACTATAGTCATGTAGAAAGGCTGTCTTCATTAGATTTTTCATGGTTTATGTTAAGACCCATGAAAACAAAATTGAACACATCAGTAAAGTAAACCAAGATGTTTTTCATGAAACAAGGTGTATTCTTTTAATTACTTGCCATTCAACACTTTTTATATTCTGAAGTTTATGCCTATCATAGAAAAAGCATATATTATTATATATGCTCACCTATTTTGAATCATCCAGCTGTTTTCCTTCTCTTAGATTTGATTAAATTCATTGGATTTGTGATTTCCAGGACATAAGAAAAAGGAAAGTCCCTATTTTCCAAATAGTGATCATTGAGGGATGTAGCGAAAAAATATTTTTTGTTTTCTAGACTAATGTCCACCATGATTTCTCTCAAGAGTGCACAGCATTAAACTAAGTTCAGTTGACTACAAACATAAGGAGAGATTTACAGAAACAGAATTACAAAGATGTATTGCAGGAGCCCTGTTTGGGGATTGACTTGATTTGCGGTTGACTATGAGCCGTGGAGATTTGGGCTTTGTTGCCTCCCGTAGTCTCACGGGACTTGTTGCGGGATCTCGAGTGACTTGGCTGAAATTGCTGATCGGGTCAGCGCCATTTTAGTGGTGTGTTTGTCGTGTGTTAGTCGTTTTTTAGAACCAGAGAGAAAAGTTATCAGAATAAAAAGCTGTTTGTCTCCAGTTCGCCTCTGAAGTTTTTCCCGCGGCTCCGTTGCTCCAAGCGCTTCAGGCGGCAACAGGTGGCGGCCAGTACGGGGACTTCGGAGCGGACAGGTAAGAACTGAAAGGTCTCTAAAGATGGGTTTGAATATAACTGAATCCCAAGTGATAGAGGCTATGCAAAGACTCCTTGATATACCTGACTCTGTTCTCAGTGAGGAGTATATAGACAAAAGTGAAAGTGATCAAAAAAGTGTAGATTCCACTGGGCCAACTGAGACCAGTAAAGAGAGTATTAGAAGAGACCCAAAAATGACAAAAATCCAAGCTATTAAAGCTATTCGGGAGTTATTGGTAAAAGCTGAAGGATACTTGCTCTCACTGGAACCTGGGCCTCAGGATATTGCTGTCAGTGAAATTAGCAGTGGTGAGGAATCTAGTAAAAGTGATCCTGAGAAAATGAGGAAAAAGAAACTAAAAAAGACAAAGAAAAAGGACGGTCAGGTAGAGCAGCCACTTGTGTCCTCTACTCCCCCATGGGTGGAATCCATTACAGAAAATATGAAGGGTATTACTAGGCATTTGCATACCCTAGAAACAGAAATAAAAAGTCTTTCTGATCGCTTATGTGCTCTCAAGGACAACTCACAGATACATTGGGAACCGCCAGCATTTGAAAAGAAAAATGGACAGAGTGTCCATCAGTCAGTAGATTTCAAAACAATAAAAAATCTCAAAGAGGCAGTAATGACTTATGGGCCCCAAGCTCCTTTCACGTTGAGTATGCTGGAGTCCCTTAACACCTTTAGCTTAACCCCCTCAGACTGGAAAAGTCTATGTAAAGCAACATTAAGCGGGGGGCAATTCTTGGTTTGGCGATCGCAATTCCAAGAACTTTGTATAGAAACAGCTAAAAGAAACGCGGCTGCAGGGTTTGAAAACTATAATATAGACATGCTCACAGGAGAAGGGCAATTCGCAGACTTACAGGCTCAAACAGATTATGACCCAGATGTATATGCTCAGATAAATGCAGCTGCCTTAGAGGCATGGAAAACTGTACAAGGACCTGGGGATCTACAAGGTAGCTTGTCAAAAGTGATTCAAGGACCTAATGAGCCGTATGCCGACTTTGCTGATCGACTTTTGAGAACTGCAGGTAGTGTGTTTGCAGATGTTGACCAAGCTATGCCATTAGTTGTTCAATTAGCTTATGAAAATGCAAATAAATGGTGCCAAGCAGCCATCAGGCCATGGAGAACTAAAAAGGATCTTTCCGTATATATACAACTATGTAAAGATATAAATGACGCCTTTGTCACAGGAAATGTGATTGCAGCCTCAATGAGAGGTGCTTCCTCTCGAAATTTCACAAAGGCTAAACGTAGATATTATAATCAATCAGGATATTCCAGGCAAAATTATCATAATCAATCAGGCAATTCTAGGCAAAATCCCAAAAGAGAAATAAGATCAAGCTCATACCGTGCCCCAGGCCGCTGCCCCAGGTGTAAAAAGGGAAATCATTGGGCCAATAAATGCCATTCAAAATTTGACATCCATGGAAATCCTTTGTTCAGGAATTCAAAAAACGGGGCACGGGCCCAATACCCCGGGGCCCACAAATGTACGGGGCATTGCAGAAGGAGTATCCTCAAGCATCCACTCAGATGCTTCCCTGACACAATCCCTACTACCCATCCACTCCCTCGCCAGAGGAACAAGAGGAAATGCAGGATTAGACCTCTGTTCCACCACCCGAATAGTGTTAACACCTGAAATGGGGGTTCAACTGATACCCACAGGAGTCAGGGGACCTCTTCCCTCAGGGACTGTAGGACTTATTATCGGGCGTAGTCCTAAAAGCTTATTAGGTTTGCAAGTGACCCCAGGTGTAATAAACTCAGACTACAAAGGGGAAATAAAAATAATGCTTAGCTCACCCCAAAGTATAAGTTCTGTTAATCAAGGAGATAGAATTGCTCAGTTGCTTCTCCTTCCCAATTTACATAATTCATTTAAAATGGGTATGCCTCAAGAAGGGAACAATAGAGGATTTTGTTCCACTGACTCAAGTCCCATGGCTTGCTGGGTTCGAGACTGTTCAAGGAGGCCTATGTGTAAAATAAAAATCCAAGGAATAGAAATGGAGGGATTAATAGATACTGGAGCTGACTCTTCCATTATTAATTTACGCCAATGGCCCAAGCACTGGCCTCTGCAAAAAGCTTCAACCAGTTTAAGAGGCTTGGGATATAATAGCCTCCCAGATAAAAGTGCCATAATTTTAAAATGGGAGGATGATGAAGGCCATAAAGGAACATTTCAGCCTTATGTTTTACCTAATCTACCGGTTACTTTATGGGGAAGAGATATTTTGCAACAAATGGGAGTACACCTTGCAACCAAGCCTGCAGATGTTAAATGTGAAAACCTACAGGGTAATCTTAACCATAAAAGAACTCATTATCAAAAAGTACAGAGTAATCTTAACACTAAAAGTAATCATTGTCATAAAGGAAAAAGATATTTTTTTTCGGGGCCACTGAGAAAATAATTTTGAAAATACCATGGCTTTCTGATAAGCCAGTGTGGGTCCCTCAGTGGCCCCTATCTAAAGAGAAATTACAAGCGGCCCACCTACTAGTTCAGGAACAATTAGAAGCAGGTCATATAGAACCTTCCACCTCTCCCTGGAATTCCCCCATATTTGTGATCAAGAAAAAGTCAGGAAAATGGCGATTGTTACATGATCTTAGACAAATCAATAAAACCATGCAAGTTATGGGCCCTACTCAACCTGGACTTCCTCGTCCCATAGCTATTCCAAAAAATTTCCATCTTATTACTCTTGATATAAAGGATTGCTTCTTTTCTATTCCCCTACATCCTCTGGATGCCCCCAGGTTTGCTTTTTCCATTCCTTCTATGAACAATAATGGCCCTGATCAGAGATATCAATGGAAGGTTTTACCACAGGGAATGGCTAATAGCCCCACCATATGCCAAATATATGTGGACAAGGCTATCGAACCCATTAAAAATAAATATCCAAACCTCATGTGTCTACATTACATGGATGATATTTTATTGGCCCACCCTAATCAAAAAATCTAATTTAATATAGAGTGATGTGGTAGAAAATTTAAAAAAATATGGATTATATATAGCAGAAGAAAAAGTTCAAACCAGATCTCCCATATTATATTTAGGATTTAAAATCATGGATACTTTTGTTAGACCCCAAAAAATTCTAATAAATAAAGAACATTTGACCACCCTCAATGATTTCCAAAAACTACTGGGAGACATTAATTGGCTTCGCCCTACACTAAATCTCACTACTGGCCAACTAAAACCTTTATTTGACATCCTTCGTGGAGATCCTGATCCATCTTCACCACGAACATTGACTCCTGATGCTAGGAAAGCTTTAAAGTTAGTAGAAAAAGCCATTGAAGGAGCTCATTGTGATAGATTTGATTTAACTCAACCACTGATGTTGATTATTATTTCTTCACAATATACACCCACAGGAGTATTTTGGCAACAAGGGCCTTTATTATGGATACATTTGCCCGTCTCTCCTAAAAGTATAATTGAATCTTATACCTCCATGGTAGCTAAACTTATTCTTCAAGGACTTAAGACTTCTACTAAAATATTTGGCATTCACCCTGCTACTATTATTACTCCCTATTCATCATCACAGATTGAATACTTATGCTTCAATGATAATGATTGGGCTATAGCTAAATGCTCTACTTCTGCAAATTTTGATAATCATCTTCCTAAGTCCCCTATATTATCTTTTTGTATTAATCATCCTATTATATTTCCACAGGTAATAAAAAATCAACCTATTCATAAGGCATTTAATGTATTTACAGATGGGTCCTCAAATGGTCCTGCTACAGTAGTCACTAAAAAAGAAAATATGACTTACATAACTGCACATAAATCAGCTCAACTAGTGGAATTGGAAGCTGTGGTAAGAGCTCTGGAAAATTTTAGGGACCAGCCTGTAAACATTTTTTCAGATAGCCACTATATTGTACAAGCCGTCCCAAAATTAGAGTTAGCAGGACCAATAGCACCTCATACTCCAGCCTTTAAATTGTTTTATCAAATACAAAAACTTTTGTGGGCAAGAAAAGAACCTCTATTCGTAGGCCATATTAGAGCACATACTAATTTGCCTGGTCCCCTCCATGAAGTTAATCAAAAGGCTGATGAACTTACAAAAACAATATTTATACTTTCAGTGCTACAACAAGCTACTTTATTCCACTCCCAGTTTCATGTCAACAGCACCACCTTGCAACGTAGGTTTAAAATCACAAAGGAGCAAGCCAGAACAATTGTAAAAGATTGTAAATCTTGTATGACACATTTGCCCAATCCTCATTTCGGAGTTAACCCTAGAGGATTAATGCCCAATCATTTGTGGCAGATGGATGTTACTCATGAGCCAAGTTTTGGAAAATTGCGATTTATTCATGTGACCATAGATACATGCTCAGGCATGATTTTTGCTTCCTTACATTCTGGAGAAAAAGTTAAAGATGTTACATCTCATTGTTTGCAAGCTTTTGCTGCATTGGGCATCCCCAAAATGCTTAAAACAGATAATGGCCCCGCATATACGTCCTCATCTTTCAAAGAGTTTTGCGCAAAATTCAATATATCCCATAAAACAGGCATCCCATACAATCCTCAGGGTCAGGGCATTATTGAAAGAGCAAACCGAACACTGAAAATTATGTTATTAAAACAAAAAGAAGGAAATTGGAAAAGTCCTAGGGACAGATTGGCAGTTGCCCTGTTTACCTTAAATTTTTTAACTTTAGACTCTAATGGTTATTCTGCTGGAGACAGACATTGGAATCCACACCAACAACATAAACCTTTGGTTTACTGGAAGGATGTTCTTTCAGGTACATGGAAGGGTCCAGATCCAGTATTAATTTGGGGAAGAGGATCTGTTTGTGTTTTTCCAAAAGACGAATCCTCTCCAATATGGATACCATCTAGATTAATAAAACAGGTACCACATCAAAATGATCAAGATGAAGTTATTGAAGTATCAAGATTAATAAAAAAGGTACAAAATCAAGAGGACCAAGATCAAGGTACAGAATGATTCCCTCAAAAGAGTCCTTCAAAATATTTCACAACTTAAGTGTCATTCCTCCGGCCGGGACAAGGAGATCTCTCTTTAGTGTGCACACAATTGTATTTTTTTTTCCTTTTTATACATGTCTTTATGTCTGTATATTTGTCTACATTTCATGTTAATGTGACGTCACAAATATATGTTTGTATGTTTGTTCGTCTGTCCAGTGTGACGTCACAAAGAACAAAGCGCTTATGAAAAAGAAAATATATATATATATGGATCCAAATAACTTTAATTCATTTTAGGTTAAGAGTATTCAATTTAGGTAAATAATTTTATAAATGAAGGTACTTTCAATTTTGATTTATAGGTGTCCCTCGGACTTCTCTTTAGCAAACAATATGACTAGTGCTATATAACCTGATATTTTGGTGTTTTGACTTAAGATTGTTTATTTGTTATTAACTTCATTTGTTTAATAGCTCATTAATTTCAATTATCTCAACAGGTAAAAGATTGCTCTGTATACAGAGACTCAAGGGTTCTAGTTAACAAATTATTTCTCTAAAGTGCCTTTACCTTTTCTTTAATCTATCTTTAATGCAGTAATTACCCTCAGTCTTTCTTTGATTTGTTCTAAATATGATATTTTTCCAACTTATGTTTGTAGAAGCTCAACCAGCGATGTGTGTGAACAAAAATCAACTTTAATTTTCAGCTCAACCAGCGATGTATGTGAACAAAAATCAACTTTAATTTTCTAATCTAATTATTCTATTTTGTAGTTTGACAACTCGCCTCTTGACTCAGTGCTGCAATAGCACTGCCTTTCCTTTAATAATTGATGCTTGAGTTTCTAGGTAGCGGGCCCTGAAGATTTGCCGGTGGCATTGTCTAAACATAAAAAAGACGTCTGCTGCTACAGCTGCAGGGATCGCGGCCGCCGCAAGCATCCCTGCTGCTCAAACATCAAACAACCTCACCAACAGTGTGGCCTCTGCTCTACATGCATGGGGCCTCCTACATCAACATGTTATAACAAATGGACATTTTGATCTTTCATTGTTTGGGACTTTACGGGACAATGCCTTGCAGGTATTTGTCTAGAGAATTCAGTGTGTTACTTGATGGAACTTAGGGCAGCTGATTTGTTTAAACAATTTGATATGCTATGCAATTTGGCTCATCACCAAAAGGCTTGTCGCCTTAAAGCCGCAACATCTCCTCACAATTGGACGGCTGTTAGTCATCATATATAGTCGATCCTAAAGGGCTCCATTGGATGGCTGGTTAGCCAATGACGGGTAAGATCCCCAGAGGGGGACAACCTAAGACAGGCACAGTCGCACGGGACATTCTCACGTGGCCGACATATCAACCTAAGACAGGAGTCAAGGGCACAGCCTTGATTATCCGATGACGGGTAAGAATGTTGGTTGCACATAGACGTCCTAGAGCATTACCTCTTTTAAAACAAAAAGGGGGAAATGCAGGAGCCCTGTTTGGGGATTGACTTGATTTGCGGTTGACTATGAGCCGTGGAGATTTGGGCTTTGTTGCCTCCCGTAGTCTCACGGGACTTGTTGCGGGATCTCGAGTGACTTGGCCGAAATTGCTGATCGGGTCAGCGCCATTTTAGTGGTGTGTTTGTCGTGTGTTAGTCGTTGTTAGAACCAGAGAGAAAAGTTATCAGAATAAAAAGCTGTTTGTCTCCAGTTCGCCTCTGAAGTTTTTCCCGCGGCTCCGTTGCTCCAAGCGCTTCAGGCGGCAACAATGTATAATGCTACCTTCTGAATTTTAAGCAATAGCTCTATGGAAAAGTAGTCAATTTAAATGATAGCCCATTACTATATTTCTTATATTTGCTCACTAATAGACTGCTATGAATTTGAAATTTCTAAGCCTGTGGTTAAAAATCAAGCAATTTATCATTCTAGTCAGAATGGCAATTATCAAGAATACAAGCAACAATAAATGTTGGACGTGAGGAAAAGGGTACACTCATAGAGTCCTGGTGGGATTGCAAATCCGTGCATACATTTTGGCAAGTAGTATGGAGATTCCTCAGAAAACTAGGAATGGAAATAACATTTTGACCCAGTCATACCACTCCTCAGTATATATCCAAAGGAGTTAAAATCACCATATTTCAGTGACACAGCCACATCAACGTTTCTAGTGGCTGAATTCACAGTACGAAGATATGGAACCAACCTAGTGCTCTTCAACAGATGAATAGATAAAGAAAGTGTGGTATATATACACAATGGAGTATTACTCTGCCATATAAAAGAATGACTTTATGATGTTGTGTAGTGAATGGATGGATCTGGAGACTACCATGGTAAGTGAAATAAGCCATTCCAAAAAAATCAAAGGTAGGGGAATGAAGGGAAGGGAGGGGGAATAGGAATAGTAAAGACAGTGGAATGAATTAGATATAACTTTCCTATGTTCATATATGCATACACCATAGTGAATCTCCACATCATGTACAACCACAAGAATTGGATCCTAATTAGAATAAGATAAACATACTCCATGTATGTATAATATGTCAAAATATACTGTCATGTATATCTGAAAAGAACAAATAAAAAATAAAACAAGAAAGAATGAATAAGTAGTTATAGGAATGAATGTGGAAATTTACTTGTCATTTTCTATTAAATTTTATATAAATTTCTTGAAATAATAGTTAAGAGATCTACCATATTCAGAGTTATATTTCTAGAAAATAAATATATTCTTATAAAGTTTCTGATTGAGTCAATTAACTACAGGAAAAAATTAATCTCTGTTTTGCCATTTAATTCTTTATGACCTGGTCCAAAACTGTTCCTGAATTTTATTTTCTATATTTTGCATTTTCTTTGTCTTTTACCTTATATTGCAAATTATCATCTAGTACCTAATATGACCATATTTGTTGTGTTTTCTTTTTCCTCAGTCTAGAACTCCTATTTATATTTATGATTTAAAACAGAACAAAGTCAATAACTATTGACACATCTATCTCTTTTTTATCTCCTCAAGTTGTACAGTCAAATATCCTAATTAATTTATTTAAATTCATCCATCAGTGTCCTCTAAAAACTCAGGTACATAGCAGAATCTTAATATATAGCTGTTTAAAGAAAAAATAAATAGGTATATTAATGATATACACCCTAGATTTCATATGTAGACATTTTGTTTCTGGAGTACAATCTGTAATGCACTAAATAGTTTCCATATACACTAACTTTTGATTTGCTCAGAGACCAGATTTGAATAATCCCCAGGAGCATCTAAGATTATGAAATTATTTTCTCACTACCCCTTTATATTATGACTTTAAGAAAACTTCAAGATTTCTACTCCAGAGCTAAATTTACTTTATTTAACATTCTTAACTTCAAAATTAGAGAGAGATTTTATAACTCAAGGTATACATAAGCCAATAAAGTAGAAAAACAGAAAGGGGATAAATAGAGATGTGTTAAAAAATGACAGCTGAGAATGTGAAACAAACTATGCTGGATTACACATTTTGAAACAGTGAATAAAGTTCACAATAGATACTAAATCATCAAAAATATGTATATTCTCTACAGAGGAAGGAAAGAACATATTTTAAAACTGTTTTATAATAATGGTCAAAGTAAACAAGTACTGCCTGCTTGAATCTTAAATTTCAAACAAATGTATTTCTATGTGAGCTGTGTAAAATATCTCATTGTTCTAAGATGCCAGAATAGGGAAAATACAAACTGGCAGTTGCAAAAATGACTAAGCAGACATTTCTGGAATTTTGTCTGAACTTTTCATGGATTTAGGAAGCTGAATTAAGGCACTTTTGTGAAAGTGTTCAGCTCAGAACTATGTTTAACTCCTCCATAAAAATCTCAATGTGGAAAGATCTGAGCTCCCACCATGATGGGATGGAAATACCCAATAAATGAGTGCACATGATTTCCTATACAGGACTGTGACAGAAATCTTCCAAGAAACAATGTAGTCATAAATAACTAGATAAGTAACTTGGGAATGTGCAGTTTTGTGTTGTCCAACACAGATCAGAAGAACGTTGAGGGCAGAGTTTACATATGATTTGCTCAACTTGTTGTATACTAATGCCAAGCATAGTGTCTAGTACATGTCAGGTTCTAAATAAATATCTACTGAATGAATGAGTTATTTATACAGATAGATGAACACTGGTTTTACCATAAATTTTTCTATCACTGATGATATTGTGAACCCCAAACACATTGTTCAAATAGGCATTTTCATTCCTTTAAACTAATAAAGGGTAAATGCAGAGATGAGAAGAATTGTACAGTTTGTGGGCTTAATTGAAAAAAAAAAAACACATTTAAGTTGTTTTTACAGAAATCATATAAAAATTTCTTTATTATTTTACTTTTTCAGAGGTATACTTTTTTCTACTTTGTAAAGTAAAAAAAAATTTTTTTTTCTTCCAGTAACTGAAGGAATCAGGGTCAGAAAAAATTGAAATGTAAAGTGGGAATTAATCACAATTTTACAGGTACAGGTAGCTGGCCTAATGCTATGGGAATATTCATGAAAGAAGCTGGTGTACCACACAAAGAGGATGGAGGTCAAAGTATGCACACACATTTTTAAAAAAGAATTAAAATTTTGGAATACTTGAAAGTAAGGAAAAATAATTGAGGAAATAAGGAGAAATAATGGTTGAAATTTTGATTCATGTTCTTAAACTTAAGATTCATAAAACTTCTATAACAGATAATACAGTCCTAGTCATTTATAAAATGATATTGGGAAAGTCACATCTCATAACTTAGTCATATTAAATATAAAAGCAAGTTATCATGAAAATTAAGCATGGTAATTGTTAGACAGAGTAGCAACATGCACCAGGATGAGACACCTTTCATCCTAATTATTTCCATAAGCAATCTGTTCTCTCATAATACATTTGCAAAAAGGAGAGACAGAGATGATCATTTGTATTTTAGATTGTATTTGTATAATGTAACAAATAGTAAAGGCTACTTGGAGATATTTGTAGGATGACAGAAGCCAAGATGAAGATTAGCTGTAATAATATATCAGAAGAATGTGCTTGGTTACTGTGAGAACTGCAACTGAGCTTTCACCTTCCCGTCATCTTATTTCCCTAATAAATGACTCTTTTACAGAGGTGAAATGTAAAACTTTCTTCTAGGCGAATACAATTACTTTATCCAAAAGAGAAGATTACTGTATATATAAAACTTAGCTGTCCATAATTTTCAGAGAAATTTGGAAAAATGAAATAAATGGTAACATTAAAGAAATCTGCTACTTAAATACCATTTTTATCATATTTTTATACCCCACTCATATAGTTGTATGTAATTATATATTCCTTAATTTTCTACTTTCTAGTATATTAAACATTTTTTTTTTCTCACTAGGATACTATCTATTACTGAAAATGTTTCCTGTTTACTTTGCTTCTGGTAAAGATGGAGAAATAGGAAATAGGTATATGCCTAAATCATATATAACTAAAAACTGAACATGAAACAATGGTTTTCAAGACACTGAACATAAATTACAGCTGTTTCTGAGAGAGTAGAAGAAAGGAAAAGAAATAACCTTTATATTTCTTCAGTTTTCTGCCTTGGGAGAGTTACCAGGGTTTGGCACAGGGATGGGAACATATGGGGAATCTGGCTTATTCCTTAAATTGAGAAGATGGACTAGTTTCTGGGAGGAGAAATGCATTTAGAATTATCAAGGAAGGGTCCCAGAGACAAAGGATTCTGAAGGACTGCTGAGTGGACACCTGAAATAATCAACAGAACACTTGTCAGTACACATGTAAGGGGACTACTGAGTTCCAGGGAAGAATGTCTGAAAAGGATTGGAGGAGGAAAATCAATACATCAAAATGACCTGAAAATGAAATAGATTTTAGAACTAGCAAACAAGATTGTAAACCTATGCATTATGACTGCATTCCTGTGTTCCAAAATTAGTCAGGTGTAAAAGATATTGAGCACCATATGAATACAAAAACTTCAAAGTTTAAGAAGAAAAAATGGTGGATAAATAGTAGCAGATTGGACAGGCAAGAATAGTCTTAGTGAACTGGAAGACAAAGCAAGAGAAATGAGCCAAACTAAACACCAAGAGAAAAGGAATGGAAAAAAAAAAAGACTGAAAGAAAATACTGAAAATGTGAGGTGAGGGACAACCCAGAGCAGCAACTCAATATACAAGGAATTGGCATCCAAAAGAGAGGTCCTAGAAAAATATTTGAAGAACTACTGGCTGAAATGACACCACTAGTTCTAAAAAGCCTAATGAAATCATGGTTTATTGATTTCATTAATATGCTCATACATGTAAAATTAAAAATCCTTAATGATAGATAAAAATGCATATCACAGAGGAACAAAGATAGGCATGCCAGCAGATCGCTCATTGAAAATAATGGAATGGTCTAGCAGCATCTTTAAAATAATAAACTAAAACCTTGTAATTTAGATTTATACTA
Source organism: Tamias sibiricus (assembly GCA_025594165.1). NCBI lineage: Eukaryota > Metazoa > Chordata > Mammalia > Rodentia > Sciuridae > Tamias > Tamias sibiricus. The sequence continues at coordinate 79,287,648 of CM046659.1, forward strand.
TAAGATATGTTAAGGAAGTTCATCAGGCAAAAAAGAAATTATAGATTGAAATGTTGACTTACAAAAAGAATATAGAGCCCCAGATGTAGTAACTACATGAGTAAATATACAAGTTAAAATCTTTCTTATTTTGTTATCATGAGAACTACTTCCTTTTCTTATGTTTTATTTTTTTTTTCTCAGGGCTTGGGATTGAACCCAGGGCCTTGCACAGGCTAAATTCTCTACTCCTTTTCACTTTTTAAGCACAATAAATACATAAACAAAACTAATTTATCAAAAGCTCATCTGAATGAGATTGTTAATATACATCTGAAAAAATTTTTGGCAGTCTTTAACTTGTCACTAAAGTATGTACAGAAACTAAAAGAGACTGTTTAAAGAGATAAATCACAATGAAAAAAAAAAAAAGGCATAATCACAGTAATAAAACTAAATACTAGTGAAGTAAGGTTCCTATTTTTTTTTTTTTTTTTTTTTTTTTTGTATTCTGTAAGGCAGTGCAAAGTGCCAACAATTTCTAGGAAATTTGATGTGAAAATATTTAAACAATTGTCATAACACTTACAAAATATAGACTAAATTAGTGACTATGAAAAAGTGGATACAGTATCTCAGAAAACCTTTCGAACTGAGTTTAGTTATGTCATGAATTAGCTGGTGAACTATCCTGGGTAAAACTGTATTGTCTATATTAAAGGTAAATGAGTAAAACTTGATTTTAGTAAGGCCAATATCATGTACCATTCACCAAATACTAAGTATCTGCTCTGAGATAGGAATTTGGGTGAATGCTATCTGGCACTCCTTGTATATTGGAGGAACTTAGAGACTGTATCATTTTGCCCCTGAACATGTAGATATGCTAATATTGACGGCTCCTTCTGTGCTTCAGAGTCCCTGCAGACTGCATTATTATAATTGAAAATGACATTACTCCCTTTGTTTTCTCCAAAATGGTGATCTTAAAGTGTATTGTAGTGTTGCCTTTCTTCTAGATCTTATAGGAATATAAGGAATAAGAAGATGGAAAAAGAAAAGGTAGGGGAGCCCTGAGCAGAATTTTGGTAGAACTTTGGTTACTAAACTCTCAATTTTACTTTTTATTAGCATGTTGTACTTACCAATGAATATATAAGTATATACTAATATTAACGGTCCTATTTAGAATATCTTATTTTGTTTCTTACAACATAATTTGTTTTTAAAAGCTCATACTCAATTTGCTTAAATAATTTGTTTAGATTTCCAGAGAGAAATTGTAAGTGTCGATTATCAATCTCATACTTCATTTCTTTCTTTCTTCCTGCCTTCCTGCTTATATTCTATATATGCTGTGTGACTACAGAAAGCCATATCTACACTATACTCTGATTTTATTTTATCATTTCATAACATCATAAAGAGAGGGTTCGTATGTAGATGTTAAGGATGTAGCACAAATCATACAAAAGCAGGTGATATAGTATCCAAGAAGTAAAAACTTTGAAAACATTTTTGAGAGATCAAACTCCAGTTGTTATAAAACAAAGTGTATTTTCCCACTCACAGGGGGCATGAGATAGACTGAGAATAGATGCTTTGTACGGACACAAACACTCATGAGAGGAACACTTCCTCTCATGAAGTGTTCCTTTCAGTAAAGACTAGGACACAAAGTGATGAAATATACTATCTGGTATGTCAAAGACATAAATGAGAGGCTGAAAGCATACTTCTTATATCTGTTTTTTTTCCTCTATAAAATTAGTGCTTGAGCAAATAAAATAATGTGAAATTGTGAACATTTCTCCATGATGGAGATGGATAGTGTTCTGTTGTGCTGATCATGATGGCCAACTCTGCTTCCTGCTTTTGTCAGTTTAGGAACAACACAAAGGTGGTGGGTGAATGTTAACTAAATGGTGGCCAGTTGCACTTTGAAAGTGGAAAGGCTCAGGCAGTCAGTTCCCTAGCCATAAATCAAAAGTAAAGAGGGAAGCTTAAGGATTCAATATTATTCTTATAAATGCTGTGGAGTTTTTAATTATGTGGCTTTTTTTTTTTTTTTTTTTTTTTTTTTTTTGGTGCTGGGGATTGAACCCAGAGCCTTGTGCATGCGAAGCAAGCAATCTACCAACTGAGCTATATTCCCAGCCCATTATGTGGCATTTCTATGTGACCTATTCTATTTTATATTTGAAATATTTTGTGGGAACACAATGTACCAACCTGACTTACATAATAAGATAATGGCATGCCTGCCAACTGATGGAACAATGGTAACTCATTAATAAAAGTTACTTTTCTATGTAAAATGCGGATATTTGGAAGATATCAAATGTGTACCATTTTAATGGGGGTGGAAGGAATGTAACCACATTACTGATCTGAGACTTTTTTTACTGGTTGGATGCCTCAGGAGAGAAAAAAGAAGATATTTTCTTACAAACTGGATATTTGGTTAAACAGAAAAATGCTCTTTTATAGATGCAAGAGATCTTATCTACAAATGCCCTTAGAAGTATATTTAGTAAACAGAACCTAGGATCTATGAAGTATACCTATCTGGAGAATATTCAGTCTTTATACTTTTCTGGGGGATTATAATAAACACAGCTTGTGATGCAAATACTACAGCTATTAGGTGATTCCACAGCAGTATGTATCTAAATGCTGCATGACAGAACTTGAGGTCCCTGTTAATATGTCAAACTTTTACTGCTTTTATTCAGGGACTGTGGATTGCCTGTATTCTAGAAGTTGTTAATAAAGCTTGAGGACTGGGGATGTGGCTTAGTGGTAGAACATATGCCTAGCATGATTGAAGCCCTGGGTCCTATCTTCAGCACCACAAAAGTAAGTAAATAAATAAATACAGCTTGATCTAGATCAGAACTTGAGTTCATATGAGTATGATATGCTAATTTGGTTATGTTTGGTCAGGAGAAAAAAATATATCTCTATATATAGATCTATTTTAAGAGTGTAGTATATATATACACACTTCTAATTGAGTATTGTGGGTTTATTTTCAAGTTTACTTTCTTACAGTAAAATCACAATAAGTAACAGATTATTTTCACTTCAGAAGTATTTTCTCATCATCAATTTTCCATTTTTTTCTGTCTTAAAATATATTTGCTTATTCTTTCACTCAAAATAGGAAACATCAAGTGATTTAAAATGTTCTTTGATCATCTCATAATCCAGTGTGGAAAACAGATTACTAAAGAAATAATTGTATATTTTGATGTATGTATTGTACAAACAGTTATTTGCAATTCATTATGTGTCCTATAGAACACATAATGTTCTATATCCAATGAGAAGTCTTAATTCTTGGAAAAACTAGCAATTGTGTCAAAAAATAAAAACCATTAAAAGAATTCTTTACACAATATATTTGTGAACCCAATGATTATAACTCTTTTAATCTGTAACATGTGATCTTTAAAAGGCTGAAGGTTTTATAACCAATATGTTTGAATTTATCACTATTAAGAAAATAGAATCCAATTCATTTCTCTATTCAACATTTATTGGGAGATTCTTAATAGAATATAAATATTAGGGCTGGGGTTGTGGCTCAGCGGCAGAGCACTCGCCTTGTAAGTGCACGGCCTGGGTTCGATCCTCAGCACCACGTAAACATAAATGCATTGCATTGTGTACCACTAAAGGAAATATATATATATATATATATATATATATATATATATATATATAAATAAATATTAGGGGTTGGATGCAGTGTCCCCCAAAAGCTCATGTGTAAGAAAATGCAAGTGTTTGAAAAAGAAATGATTGGGTTGTAGTCTTAACCCTATCAGTTAATTAATCTTTAGTGGGATTAACTAAGTGATAACTGGAGGCAGGTGGGGTGTGGCTGGAAGAAGTGATTCTTTGTGGGTGGGCTATGGGGTATATATTTTTATCTGGTGAGTGGAGTCTCTCTCTGCTTCCTGGTCTTCATGTGAGCCAGGTCCCTCTTCCACATTTTTCTGCTGTGATGGTCTCCCTCACCTCAAGCCCTAAGGAATGGACCTGGCTTTCTATGGACTAAGACCCCTGAAACTGTGAGCCCTCAAATAAACTTTTCCTCCCCTAAAATTGTTCTGGTAAGATCTTTTAGTCACAGCAGCAAAAAAGCTGACTAAACAATAACCAAAAGCAAACTAATGTTTGCTTTTATACTTTTAAGTATATATTGTGATATTAAATTATATACAACTGGTTATGCAAATAAATGTGTTCATAGGGACTACTTCATACTTATGATTATCTTGAATTATTTTCATTATTAAGAGAGATGAATTTCTCTCAAGTCTAAATTATTACAATAGGGAAATATTAAAAATTATTGATAGATTTGTGGTTTTTTTTTTTTTTTCAAATACTGCCTGGTTTGGGCTCAGAAACTCTTTGAATTCATAATTCATGGGACAAACTTGTCATTTCATGTTTCTCTGTTGCCTTGTCACATCACACACCTTACTAATTGGCACATATGCCATGTTTGCCAGTGTCTTTTGTTCAGGCTCTCCTTCCAGTCTCAATAATTTCTCATTGGATCTGGAGATCATCTACTCCAGTTGGTAGCCTGGATTCCACATAATTCATGAATTCATCTTAAAAATTCCAACCCATATTGATCAAGTTGTATTTTGAATTCCCACTTTTATAGTGAAAATCATGATAAAACTATGAATAATCTTATGATAATTTCATATTAGAGTTCATGACTCAATCTGATTATAAATTTTGTAAGTTATTCACACATCAGTGGTGATTGTCAGGTATTTATTAATTAACTTATTTCCATAGCAACTTAAACATTTCTTTTTTATAATAATAATCTGGATTTTTCACATTCCAATAAAGAACACAATTATTTCTATATATTTTTTATTCTTTCAGTCTTATTTTGAAATATGATGATAAATATCAGCTTTATTTCGTTAACACAGAACAATAAATGTTTATAATATACGGTTATTGTGACAGGTTTCTGATTGTAGCTTGTATTAATACAGTAACATGAGTAATGACCTTGTCAACTTTTAACATTAAAAGTTGTGAGCTAGTTGAACTATTGGTGGTTGAATTGAAAGATGACTTAATAAAAAAGCTTGGCATAAAAAAGGAATAAAAATGCAAATTCAAAATATGAACTTCACATGTGTATTAATTTGCATAGAGTATAAATACAAACAGCACATCACACACATATGCTACGTGTGTACATATACTAATCCAAGCTGCAACACACCGAGCTGATCCAGTAACCCACCATGTGTAATAATTTGCAAAAGATTAGAATATACATTTACTTTTCATATAAAAATGAGTATCTTCATATTTTTCTCCTTAGAAATTCAAAATCACATGGGGTATTTGTACCACAGTTATGTATCACTTACAAAAACATAATCTCACATATATCTCTCTGAGAAATGCTACTCAGGAAATATTTAGATTATGCCAGAAAATCTATATTATTATATTAAATATAATTTATTATGTAAATTATAATTATCTATTTTGCATATAAATAAAGATTCCATCTTGATCATTTTATAACATGTTGATAACATTTTACTGTTAATAATCATATCCATAATTTACATTGAAAATCTTTTTTCTCAGGAATCTTTCTTCATGGGATAAAATAGTAAATATATATATTTAGTGCATAATATGACCAAGGAACTCTGCGGTATATAAGAAATATAAGAAAATTAAAAGCACAGAGGGGAGATAAAAGGTGTACTTTGAAAGTAAATAGAAGCACAAAAGTATTTAAAACATAATTTTTCCACAGTTTTGTTTATAGCATAATATCTTCAGAGTCTTAGGTTGAATAGGTGTGTTTATGTCTTTGTCATGTAAATATTTGGTATATAAGCTTACCAAATGAACAAAAATGGGATATTTTAGTGTTACAGACATAGTCACAACAATTTAGCACAAATATATTAGTATAGGTCAAATATAGTCCTGAAGTCCACATGATAAACATGATGTGCTTTAAGAAATTTCTTCAAAAATTCAGAGTATAAAATGTTTGATAATAAAAACCATTAACTTTTGAACCATGTACTGAACATTGAGCCCATATTGTAAAAATATTTGTGACAGACATTATTACATTTAGCATTTGAGGAACCAGATTTGGGTTGCACAAAATATTTAGATTTCATTCCTACCAAATCATTTTGAAACTTACAATGCAGAACTCGTTTGCAAGACATGGAGTGCTATGGGACTTCAATGGTATTTGAAAGTGAAAGAGACATTGAAAACAGCAGCTCAGCAATGAGTGCATGATATGCTGTTCCCTGTGGCTCAATCAAATACAGAAGGAAGCCTCAAAGGCTGAGGTAAGTAAGATGTTTACTGCCTGGAGTAGAACACTGTGATATTAAACCCAATTATCAGCCTAGAGCTGCATTTCAGCTTTCTTGCAAAGTTTTCGTAATGCCAGTCACCATTAATCCTTTAGGAAACTCTGCAAAATCTGCTGAAAATTCCCAAAGAATATAAATTTCTTTGAAAAGATTGACAAGGCCATATCACATTATGATTTAGAGTCAAATGATTTAAGCCTTCGCATTTTCATGAACTTCGAGAGGTAGAGGATGACACATTGATATGATTGAAGTGTTGTGAGGGAGATAAAAATCTTGTGGTACTAGGGAAGAAGTCATGTTTGTATTAACTATTTTTTGCCTGTTGTTACTATTGTGAAGATTTTAATGAACTTAAAAAACAAGACTACGGATTTGCTCAATAGCAGAACATGTTATCATTTTGGTAACAGAAAATACTAGATACAACTGCTATACTTAATTGAAGAAACAGTTTTGCTGGACTCTTGATAATTGCAACTTCCTGACTAGGGTGGGACATCTTTGACATTTTTCATGAAAATACATAAGCAATGAATGTTGATAACTTATATAATTTCATTGTATATATGGATAGAATTTTTATAAGACTATTATTTTATGCTTCAATATAAAAAGGTTATACAATCTTGCTCCACCCAAAATGTGTAAACTAGAGACTTATTATGAGGTTGATTGTCAATCTTTCCCCTTTCTCCCACTGAATATATTTCAATATTGACATACTGAAGGTTTATTATTATATTTACTGAAAACATTTATTAGGAAATGGCCACATGACCAAAACCATGCTAAATAAAAAAAAAAAAAAAATTGAAGGATATCATACAGTGATAGGTTTCTGTCCAGTAAGGGACAGAGATAAAGGAGAATGAGAAGAGGCAAATGCCAGATAAAGGTGTCAGAGAAACTTTCCATAAGGGTATTGAGTTACACCTTAAAAGATAATGAGAAATATGTTTAATGAAAAAATTTCAAGCAGATTTGCCAAAGCACAGGCATAATATGGTATGGACACTGACATAGTATACATATGTTATAGCAAGGCATTCCTGATCCTAGGTATAATTCTTAGTGACAGATGCCAGTAAAAGTCATAAAAGCAACTTAATTTGTTTATAATAATGGCAAAATAAGAATCATATTCCATTTAAATAATATTACTACTATATATTGACAAGCCAAATGGTCTTATATATACTCACTATTTAACACATATATTGGATAATGAATTGGGAAAACTAAGTTGAAACCCTGGATGGAGATACATTATTTGAAAACTGAGTTATCTATTACCAATTTAGTCTGTTTGGCTCATAGCTTTGAAATTGCATTATTGCCAATGTGTTGAAATAATTATGTCCTTATTCACATGTGTATATATGTGTAAGCACACATACATGTATTTACAGTTTCATCAGGCACTCCCTAAATTCCCCAGGCTGGCCTCTAACTTGGGATTCCTCTGTCTCAGCCTGCTGAGTGGCTGAGATTACTTCTGTGTACCACCACACCTAACTCATATTCTATTTAATTTGCTTATGCTCTAATCTTTTATTGTTTCTTTCTTTCTGCTAATTTATACTCAGTTTTTTTATTTTTGTTTTTCTAGCTCATTGAGGCATAAAGTTATTCTTTATTTCAGATCTTTCTTTCTTTTTCAATGACTGCCATAAATTCCCCCTTTTATGCTGTCTTTCTTGTATCCCGTAAGTTTTGGTGCATTACATCTTCATTTTTGTTTGTCTCTAATACCCATTTCGATTTTTTCTTGACTCGTTGTTTGTTCAGAAGTCTGCTGTGCAATTTACAAGTTTATAAGTATTCCAGTTTTTTCATATATATACATACATATTTTAACTGATACATAAAAAATAAAAATTGTATATATTAACGGAGTACTGTGTGATGTTTCAATATATATACATAAATATGTATATATATTGAGTAATCTAGTTTTGCTTCTGTTGCTAATTCCTAGTTATGTATGTGTGTGTGTGTGTGTGTGTGTGTGTGTGTGTGCATAAAATTTTTGTCAGAAAAAATATATTTGATGTGATTTCCATCTTCTCAAATAGGGCTAGGACTTATTTTGTGACTTTACATATGTTTTATCATAGGGAAAATTCCATGTATGTTTAAGAAGAATGTGTATTCTGTGTTTCCTAGATGGAATGTTTTGTATATGTCTGTTACATTCACTTGACCTGTGATGTTCAATTGTTTCTTTACTGATCTGTTTAGATATTCTCTCTTTTTTGAAAGTGAGGTATTGAAGTCTCCTTTGTTACTAGTTGCTGTCCATTTCTTTCTTTTGTTTTATCAGTGTTTGCTTCATATATTTGTGCTGTCTATGTTGTCTCTAAATTTATATTGTGTCTTCCTGAGTAATTGCCTTTTTATCATTATATTATCCTTTTCTGTTTATTTTGACAGTTTTTGACATAAAATCACTTTGATACAAATGTGGCCACTTCTATTAGCTTTTGGTGGCCATTTGCATAGAATATTTTTTTTCCATTTTAACTTTCAGACTATGTGCATCCTTTTATGTAAAGTGAGTATCTTGTAGACAGCATATAGTTGGAGTGTGTGTGTGTGTGTGTGTGTATGTCTTTGAGTGGTCACTCTGTCTTTGGATTGGAAGTTTTATCTGTTGATACTTAAAGTCATTACTGATAGGGAAGGATTTGCTATTACTCTTCTGCTGTTTTCTTTCTTCTAGTTCTTTTATCCCTTTTTCCCTTTCACTCTTTTCATTCTGTTTCATTGTTGTTTGCAATAACATACGTTGATTTTTTTTGTTTTGTTTTGTTTCTATTCCACAGGGTTTTACATTGTGGTCACAAATGGATTTACATAAAATATTTCATATTTGTAACATCAATTTTAGACCAATAATTACTTAAATATATTCTACTCTTATGTATGTGAGAGGGCTTGTCTCAATCATAGCTATGTTGTCACCACTAAAATACAGCCTGGTAGATACTTGATAATGAGTGGTGTGCAGTTTACATGGTGTAGCTGATATCAGGAGGTTCATCTTGCTTGGTTGTCTTACCATGGGGGATCAACTAACTAGTGATTCCAGGTGGGGTCAGCATGATCCTTCTTTGTCATTATCTTCTTCTCTCATAAACATCCATACCAACCACTCTCCTAATGCATTTAATTTTAATTTAAAAAGCTTACATGAGTAAATTATTTTATTGAGTTTATTTATTCATTTTTAACTTTATTGTTTCTTCCACATTCAATAGCTAGCAATTTTTCTTCTCAAGTCCATCTTTTCCCCTAAATAGCTCAAAATATTTGGTTATCATGAAAAGTGCTTTTTACTGGAAAGACAGATTGTACTATTTCTCCCCTATAACTAGAGACTTTGACAGTAAGACTTTGGCTATAAAACATTTCAGATGCTGAGAAAGATAATTTTTGGCTCTCTCTTTTTGGAATATCATTTAAAACTTATGCATTTTCATATATTTCATGTGCTTCAATCCACTACAATCATTAATTTTGTGATGCTCAAATTGTCACAGGTTTTCCCACTTGGGGCGGGGGTCCTCTATTCATGTTGTATCCTGGATCTTTTTGTCATGGACCTTGATTTCTAAAACTTTGTTTTTTCTTACAAGAAGATATCATATATTCTTTTTTCTGTACCAAAGAATAGTTATTTTTTATCTGTAAATGGTTTTGAAGTCTGATATATGGTTTTGAAGGCAATAATTGCAAGAGAATTCAGTTTCTATGCTACTTCAATGTTCAGATCAAGAAAATATTATATTTAGAAAAGATGATTTAAAAATATTTTCTGTTCAATTTGATCATACAATATAAGTAATTTGTTCTGTTATTCTATTTTTTTTCTTTTACTGAAAACATTGATTGACAGGATTAACTTACTTATTTTTTCCTACAATACCCAAAACATATTAATTCCTACATGCCAACCAGCTAAAAGTTCAAAATGCACAATAATATTTAAAGCTTTTTGAAGTCTTTTGTTTTTGTACTAGAAAATATTTTCCTAAGATGCAGGAAAAAATTAGACAAAATGCAACACTGCTTCATGTTCAAAACATTAGAAAAACTAGGGATAACAGGAGCATATTTCAACATTGTAACAGCTATCTATGTTAAGCCCCAGGCCAACATCATCCTAAATGGAGAAAAATTGAAAGCATTCCCTCTAAAAACTGGAACAAGACAGGGATGCCTTCTTTCACCACTTCTATTTAACATAGTTCTTGGAACTCTAGCCAAAGCAATTAGATGAAAGAAATTAAATTGATATGGATAGGAAAAGAAGAACCCAAATTATCACTATTTGCTGATGATATAATTCTATACCTAAAGGATCCAAAAAATGCCACCAGAAAACTTCTAGAACTGATACATGAATTCGGCAAAGTAGCAGGATATAAAATCAACACCCATAACTCAAAGGCATTTCTCTACATCAGTGACAAATCCTCTCAAATAGAAACTAGGAAAATCACCCTATTTACAGTAGCCTCAAATTACTTGGGAATCAACAAAAGAGGTGGAAGTCCTCTACAACAAAAACTACAGAATGCTAAAGAAAGAAATTTAGGAAGACCTTAGAAGATGGAAAGATCTTCCTCGTTCTTGGATAGGTGGAATTAATATTGTCAAAATGACCATACTACCAAAAGCACTATACGTATTTAATGCAATTTCAATCAAAATCCCAATGACATTGCTTAGAGAAATAGTAAAAGCAATTGCAAAATTCATCTGGAAGAATAAGAGACCCAGAATACCAAATCAATCCTTAACAAGAAGAGTGAAGCAGGTGGCATCACTATACCAGATCTTAAACTATACTGCAGAGCAATAGTAACAAAAAAGGCATGGTATTGGCACCAAAATAGGCTGGTAGACCATTGGTACAGAATAGAGGACACAGAGACTAACACTTATAATTTCACTTATCTTATATTAGACAAAGGCACCAAAAACGTACGTTGGAGTAAAGATAGCCTCTTCAACAAATGGTGCTGGGAAAACTGGAGATTGATATTCAGTAAAATGAAATTAAGCTCCTATCTCTCACCATGAACAAAACTTAACTCAAAGTGGACCAAGGACCTCAGAATTAAACCAGAATCCTTGCACCTAATAGAAGCAAATCTCCATCATGACGGATTAGGTCCCCACTTCCTTAATAAGACTCCTAAAGAGCAATAATTAAAATCAAAAATCAATAAATGGGATGGATTCAAACTAAAAAACTTTAACTCAGCAAAAGAAACAATCATTGAGGTGAATAGAGAGCCTACATCTTGGGAGCAAATTTTTACCACTCACACATCAGAGCACTAATCTCTAACATATATGAAGAACTCCAAAAGCTAAACACCCCAAAACAAATAACCCAATCAATAAATGGATCAAGATACTGAACAGACACTTCTCAGAAGATGATATATAACCAATCAACAAATTTATGAAAAAAATGTTCAACATCTCTAGCAATTAGAGAAATACAAATCAAAACTACTCTAGGATTTCATCTCACTTCAGTCAGAATAGCAGCTATTAAGAATACAAACAACAATAAATGTTGGCAAGGATGTGGGGGAAAAGGCACACTCATACATTGCTGGTGGGACTGAAAATTGGTGCAAACAATATCATAAGCTGGAAAACATGGAATGGAACCACTATTTGGAAACTCTAGCTCTCCCCCTCCTTGGTTTATACACAAAGGACTTAAAAACAGCATACTAAGTGATATAGCCACATCAATGTTTATAGCAGCACAATTCATAATAGCTGAGTTGTAGAACCAACCTAGATTCCCTTCAGTATATGAAAGGATAAAAAAAAATGTGGTGAATATACATAGTAGAATATTACTCAGCATTAAAAGTCAGTAAAATCATGCCATTTGCAGGTATATGGATGGAGTTGGACAATATAATGCTAAGTAAAGTAAGCCAATCCCAAAAAAACAAATGCTGAATATTTTCTCTGATATGGGGATGGGGGTGGGGAGCATGGGAGGAATAGATGAACTTAAGATAGGCCAAAGGGGATAGGGGGGATGGGAGGAAGCATGGGGATAGAAAAGATGGTGGAATGAGATGGATATCATTACCCTAAGTACATGTATGAAGACACGAATGGTGTTACTCTACTTTGTGTACAACCAGAGACATGAAAAATTGTGCTCTATATGTGTACTATGAAATGAAATGCATTCTGCTGTCATGTATAACATATTAGAATAAATAAATAAAATTTAAAAATATATTCCTAAAGATAAACAAAATTACAGTATGCCTCATTTACAAAGAACACTTTCCCTATTTTTATAATTTGATGCATGGATAAATTAATCTATTTTAGATAATTCTTTTTATTTTAGAAATTTGTTTATGTTTGGATTTTTGGCATTTGAATAGTTGAGAAATCTTATTTTATTGCTTATAATTTGTAGTTCTTATATTATGACTAAGATTGAAAATCTTTTTGTATGTTTAAGTCTAACTGCATTTATTTAAATGAAATTCTGTAAATGTCAATTGTATATTTTTGTATTGGTCTAATCTTTCTTCTGCACTTCTAGCTGTTTAAACCAGGGTAATTAGCATTTTCTCTCTGATATAAATTGCAATGTTATTTCAAAATTTGTCATGTGTTCCTCTGATATATTAATACATAAATATTTTGGCAAAGTAGTAATTTTGGATTTTAACCATCAATGGCAATTTTTTTCTTAGTAGCTATTGCATTTTGAGGAGTAGTTAGAAATACCTTATTCACTTCCAGGTTATAGCAATTTGTCCATAGCTGTCTTACAAATCATAGACTTTTATTGTTATTTAACATTTTTCACCCATGCATAAATTTTTTTGGTATAAATGTGTGGATTAAAATGTTTTTCCAAGTCACTATCCAGTAGTCAGACCATTAGTTATTAAAAAGTTAATTTCTATCCCACAGAATTGAGATACATTATGATTTTATCTAGCACTCCATTTAATCACAATGAAGATATACTACCCATGAGTTTCAATATATGAAATAAAAAAATCAGCATAAAACTCAAACTTCAAAATCTATGAAATATTTTAATATAAGAACTGATTATTTTCTATATGTGGAATATCTTGTGTTAATTTTTGTTCCAATTGATAATTTTGGATACAATTTTTTTTCTTATAGCAAAACAAATGCACTTATACTTACTTATAAGGATTGTAAAAGAAATATAGTTAAATATGATATTATACCCATACATGTGAAAAGAATTTCTGATTCTAATTATTTTGCTATCTGGAATCTTAGATTAAATTGTTCAAATATTCCTTTTTGTAGTACTTTCTGAATAAATAAATGGTTGTCATCTTAATATCATATGGTTTTTTAAAATATTATATTAAAATCTATGTCATACTTTGGTAATCAAAAATATTTTAATGATAAAGAATAATATAGAGTTAAGATACCTATTGCCTGTTATGTCTGTTATGTTTTTTTTATATAGGGTGATTCCCCAAAGCTCCTGTGTCTCTGCAGGAATATTCAGAGATAAAATTATTGAACTGTAAAAGCTATAACAAAATCAGTCCATCCTAATTTGAATGGATTGGATGGTAACTGTAGGCAGGTGGGGCACAACTGGAGGAGGTAGGTCAATTGGGGATGTTCCCAAGAAGGGTGCATTTTCCCTGCAGCCACTTCTTCTTTTACTTTCTGACCCTGCAGTGAGATAAGCAGCTTTTCTCTGCTGGTGTATTGCTTCATCTTTGACCCAGACAGGGAGTCAGCCATCTATGGACTGAGACCTCTGAAACTGTATGCCCCAAATAAACTTTCCCTTCTCTAAGTTGTTGTTGTTGGGTATTTTGGTCTCGAAGACAAAAAGCTGACTAAAACAATGTCCATACAACATTAGTTTGGTGTTGCTGCCTGAAGCGGAAACCGCCTTGGAGCAACGAACGCCGCAGGAAAATTCGGAGGCAGGATGAAAATGAAAAAAGGTCTTTTATTCTTCTTCTCTCTCCGGCTCCAGCAATCACTCCAAACGCTCTAACTCCAACCACCACCTTCTTCTTCTTCCCACACACACTAAACTCACCCAGTTATATACATATCGCTTTAACAAGGACACGTGCTTACAGCTCGAGCTTACAGGTGCATCACGCAGTGTTCACGGGCATACAGAGATTCTTTGGATAATGTATTACTATCAGGTGGAAACTAGAACATCTTTTATGGCTCTCAGCTAACCGCAATCTTTAGCTATCTCCTTGATTATAGGCTCCTTCATTTCCCCCTTTTAGTTTTGAAAGAGGGGATGTTCTAGGACGTCCATGTGCAACCGACATTCTTACCCGTCATGGGAGTCTAGGCTGTCCTGACTCCTGGCTTAGATTGACATGCCGGCCACATTAGACTGTCCCGTGCGACTGTGCCGTGTCTTAGGTTGTCCCCTTCTGGGGATCTTACCCGTCATAGGCTAACCAGCCATCCAATAGAGCCCTTCAGGATCGACTGTGTGTTGACTAACAGCCGTCCAATTTTTAGGAGATGCTGTGGCTTTAAGGCGGTAAGCCTACTGCTGACGAGCCAAGTTTCCATAGCGTATCAAGTTCTTTAAGCCAATCAGCTGCCCTTAGTTTCATCAAGTAACGCACTGAGTTCTCTTAGACAAATAACCGCAAGGCATTGTCCCGTAATGTCCCAAAATAATGGAAAATCAAAATGTCCATAAGTTATAACACATAGATTCAGGAGGCCCCATGCATGCAGAGCAGAGGCCACACTGCTGGTTAGGTTGTTTGATGCTTGAGCAGCAGGGATGCTTGCAGCGACCGCGGTCCCTGCAGTTGTAGCATCAGCCGTCTTTTTTATGTCTAGACATTTCCACCGGCAAATCTTCAGGGCCCGCTACCTAAAAACTCAAGCATCCATTATTAAGGGAAAGGCAGTGCTATTCCAGCACTGAGATCAAAAGGTGAGCTGTCAAACTAAAAAAAAGAATTATTAGAGTAGAATATAAAAGTTGATCTCTGCTCACACACATTGCTGCTTAAGCTCCCACAAACATAAGCTGGCAAAATATCACATTCAGAAATAATCAAAGAGAAACTGAGGGTGTTTACTGCATTAAAGATAAAGAAAAGCAGCCGGGCGCGGTGGCGCACGCCTGTAATCCCAGTACTTGGGAGGCTGAGGCAGGAGGATCGCGAGTTCAAAGCCAGCCTCAGCCATGGCGAGGCACTTAGCAACTCAGTGAGACCCTGTCTCTAATAAAATACAAAAATGGGCTGGGGATGTGGCCCAGTGGTCGAGTGCCCCTGAGTTCAATCCCTGGTACCAAAAAAAAAAAAAAAAAAAAAAAAAAAAAAAAAAAAAAAGATAAAGAAAAGCTAAAGGCACTTTGGAAAAATAATTTGTTAGCTGGAATCCTCAAGTCTCTATATACACAGCAATCCTATACCTGTTGAAATAATTCAAATTAATCAGCTATTAAACAAATGAAGTTAATAACAAATAAACAATCCTCTGTCAGAACACCAAAATATCAGGTTATACAACATTAAACATATTCACAGCTGAAGAGAAGTCCCGGAGACAACTATAAATCAAAATTGATTATCATTATAATTGATTATCTAATTAAAATATTCTGAACTTATATGAATATCTATTTATCTATCTATCTATCTATTGATTATCTAATTAGAATATTCTAAGCTTAAATGAATCAACGTTATTTGGATCTATATCTATCTACCTATTTTTTTTAAGCGCTTAATTATTTGTGACGTCACACTAGACAGACGCACATATAAACATATATTTGTGACATCACATTAACATGAAATTTAGACAAATGCACAGACATAAAGACATATATAAAAGAAAAAAATACAATTGTGTATACACTGAAGAGAGATCTTCTTGTCCCGGCCGGGAAGATGAAATTTAAGTTGTAAATTTAATGGAGGACTCTTAAGGGAATCACTCCATACCTTCATTTTGGTCCTCTTGATTTTGTACTTGTTTATTCAATCTAGACTCCTCAATAACTTCGTCTTGATCCTTTTGACTTTGTACCTGCTTTATCAATCTAGATGGTATCCATATTGGAGAGGATTCATGCTTTGGAAAAACACAAACAGATCCTGTCCCCCAAATTAATACTGGGTCTGGACCCTTCCTTGTACCTGAGAGAACATCCTTCCAGTAAACCAAAGGTTTATGTTGTTGGTGTGGGTTCCAGTGTCTATCTCCAGCCGAATGTCCATTAGAATCTAAAGTTAAGAAATTTAGGGTAAACAGGGAAACTGC
Organism: Tamias sibiricus; assembly: GCA_025594165.1. Classification (NCBI taxonomy): domain Eukaryota; kingdom Metazoa; phylum Chordata; class Mammalia; order Rodentia; family Sciuridae; genus Tamias; species Tamias sibiricus. Next base: position 79,304,375 of record CM046659.1, read on the forward strand.
CAATCTGTCCTTAGGATTTTTCCAGTTTCCATCTTTTTGCTTTAGTAACATATTTTTAAGTGTCCGATTTGCTCTTTCAATTATTCCTTGTCCCTGAGGATTATAAGCGATAACTGTTTTGTGGATAATATTGAACTTTGTACAAAATTGTTTGAAGGATGTGGATGTATATGCAGGGCCATTATCTGTTTTAAGCATTTTGGGGATGCCCAATGCAGCAAAAGCTTGCAGACAATGAGATATAGTATCTTTAACTTTTTCTCCGGAATGTAAAGAAGCAAAAATCATGCCTGAGCATGTATCTATGGTGACATGAATAAATTGTAATTTTCCAAAACTTGGCTCATGTATGACATCCATCTGCCACAAATGATTGGGCATCAAACCTCGTGGGTTAACCCCATAATGTGGATTGGGCAAGAGTGTTACACAAGATGGACATTCTTTTACAATTCTACGAGCTTGTTCTTTTGTGATTTTAAATTTTTGTCTTAAGGTAGTGCTGTTAACGTGGAACTGGGAATGAAATAAAGTAGCTTGTTGTACTGTAGTAAATATAAATATTGTTTTAGTGAGGGCATCAGCTTTTTGATTACCTTCATGGAGAGGACCAGGTAGATTAGTGTGAGCTCTTATGTGACCTATAAATAAAGGTTCTTTTCGTTGCCATAGGAGATTTTGGATTTGAGAAAACAATTTAAAAGCTGGAGTATGTGGTGCTATTGGACCTGCTAGCTCCAATTTAGGGACAGCATGTACAATATAGTGGCTGTCTGAAAAAATATTCATAGGCTGTTCTTTAAAATTTTCCAGAGCTATTATTATAGCTTCGAGTTCCACTAATTGAGCTGATTTTTGATTAGTGATATGAATCATTTTTTCATTTTGAGTGACTACTGCAGCAGTACCATTAGAGGATCCATCTGTAAATACATTAAATGCTTTAGGAATGGGTTGAGTTTTTATTACCTGTGGGAATATGATAGGATGATTGATACAAAAGGACAGTATAGGAGATTTAGGAATATGATTGTCAAAATTTGCAGAAGTAGAGCATCTAGCTATAGCCCAATCATTATCATTGAAGCACAAATATTCAACCCGTGACGATGAATAAGGAGTAATAATAGTAGCAGGATGAATTCCAAATATTTTAGTAGAGGTTTTAAGTCCTTGAAGAATAAGTTTAGCCACCATGGAGGTATAAGACTCAATTGTACTTTTAGGAGAGACAGGCAAATGTATCCATAATATAGGTCCCTGTTGCCAAAATACTCCTGTTGGTGTATATTGTGAAGGAATAATAATCAATATTAGTGGTTGTGCAAAATCAAATCTATTGCAATGGGATCTTTCAATGGCCTGTTCTACTAATTTTAGAGCTCTCCTGGCCTCAGGAGTTAATGTTCGCGGTGAGGATGGATCAGGGTTCCCGCGAAGGATGTCAAATAAAGGTTTTAATTGTCCAGTAGTGAGGCTTAGTGTAGGGCGAAGCCAATTAATGTCTCCCAATAATTTTTGGAAATCATTGAGGGTGGTCAAATGTTCTTTACTTATTAGAATTTTTGGGGTTTAACAAAAGTATCCATGATTTTAAAGCCTAAATATAGTATAGGTGATCTGCTTTGAACTTTTTCTTCTGCTATATATAATCCATATTTTTTAAAATTTTTTGTTATTTCACTAAATATATTAAATAAGATTTTTTGATTAGGGTGAGCTAATAAAACATCGTCCATGTGGTGTAGACACATGAGGTCTTGATATTTGTTTTTAATGGGCTGTATAGCTCTGTCCACATATAGTTGGCACATTGTAGGGCTATTTGCCATTCCCTGTGGCAATACTTTCCATTGATATCTTTTATCAGGGCCATTATTATTGATAGAAGGAATTGAAAAAGCAAATCTGGGGGCATCCAGAGGATGTAGGGGAATGGAAAAGAAACAGTCCTTTATATCAAGAGTTATAAGGTAATAGTTTTTTGGAATAGCTACAGGATTAGGAAGTCCAGGTTGGGTAGGTCCCATAATTTGCATTGTTTTATTAATTTGTCTTAGGTCTTGTAATAGTCTCCATTTTCCTGATTTTTTTCTTAATTACAAATATGGGAGAATTCCAGGGAGAGGTGGAAGGCTCTATGTGTCCTGCTTCTAATTGTTCTTTAATTAATTGATGGGCCGCTTGCAATTTTTCTTTGGATAGGGGCCACTGAGGGACCCAAACTGGCTTATTAGAGAGCCATGGTATTTTTAAAATTGTTTTCTCAGTGGCCCCTAGAAAAAATGTCCTTTGCCTTTTTTGTTATGATTAGGATTTTTATTCTTAACACCTGCAGGCTTGGTTGCTAGGTGTAGCCCCATTTGATGTAAGATATCTCTTCCCCATAGGGTAACTGGCAAGCTGTTTAAAACATAAGGTTGGAATGTTCCTGTATGGCCTTCATTGTCTTGCCAATTTAAGATTACAGCACTTTGTGCTGGGGTATTACTATATCCCAAGCCTCTTAAACTGGTTGAGGCTTTCTGCAGAGGCCAGTGCTTAGGCCATTGTTGTAGATTTATGATGGAAGAGTCAGCTCCTGTATCAATCAGCCCCTCCATCTCTATACCTTGAATTTTTAATTTGCACATCGGCCTCCGTGAACAATCCTGAACCCAGAAAGCCATAGGTCCTGAACCAGTGGAACCGAATGCTCTGCTATTTCTATTTTGTGGCATGCTTTTAAAAGAACTATGGAGACTGGGAATGAGGAGCAGCTGTGCGATTCTGTCTCCTTGATTTACGGAGATGATGCCCCTGTGTGTACTTAGCATTATTTTAATCTCTCCATTATAATCTGAATCAATAACCCCTGGTATAACATTAAAGCCTAATAAACTCTTGGAACTACGCCCAAGGATTAGTCCCACAGTTCCTGAAGGGAGAGGTCCCCTGATTCCCGTAGGAATCAGCTGAACCCCCATTTCAGGTGTCAGGACCATCCGGGCAGTAGAACAGAGATCTAATCCTGCACTTCCTCTTGTCCCTCTGATAAGGGAGTTAATGGGTAGGAGGGATTGTGACGAGGAATCATTTGGATCTGAGGGCATTTCTCCTCTAGTGCGCATTCCTCCTCTAGTGCCTCGTACATTTGTGGGCCCCGGGGCATTGGGCCCTGTGCCCTGTTTTTTGAAATCCTTGATAAATCATTTCCATATATATCATATCTGGAATGGCATTGATTGGCCCAATGTATACCCTTTTTGCACCTGGGGCATCGGCCTGGAGCGCGGTATGAATTTGATCTTATTACCCTTGGGGGATATTGCTTAGCATATCTTGGTTGATTATAATACTTTTGTCTGGAATATCCTGTTCTAGGTTGAAACCTTTGGGAATTTTGAGGGGAGGAATTTTTCATCACTGCAGCAATTACGTTGCCTGTGATAACAGCCTTGTTAATGTCTTTGCACAGTCTGATATAAATTGATAAGTCTTTTTTACTTCTCCACGGCCTTATTGCATCCTGGCAATATTTATTAGCATTCTCGTACGCTAATTGGATAACTAGAGGCATAGCTTGCTCGACTTCGCCAAAAACTCTAGATGTTGTTTTTAAGAGTCTATCTACAAAATCAGCGTAAGGTTCGTTAGGCCCTTGTATAACTTTTGATAGGCTGCCTTGCAGATCCCCTGTGCCTGATATTGTCTTCCAGGCTTTCACAGCTGCAGTGTGTATCTGGGCATACACACCTGGATCGTATTGTAGCTGATTTTGTAGTTCGGCGAACTGACCCTCCCCTGTGAGCATATCTATATTGCGTTGAGGGAAACCTGCTGCAGCATTTCTCTTTGCTATTTCTGAACAAAGTTCCTGGAATTGAGTTTTCCAGATTAGGTATTGTCCCCCACTTAGTACCGCTCTGCATAGACTTTTCCAATCTGAGGGGGCTAAGGTTAGGGTGTTAAGTGACTCTATCATACTTAATGTGAACGGAGCTTGAGGCCCATAGGTCATTACTGCCTCTTTAAAATTCTTTATTGTTTTAAAGTCTAGGGACTCGTGATATCTTTGTCCCTGTTCGTTTTGAAATACTGGCAGTTCTAGGTGCTCCTGCGGTCTATGTTGTTCGAGAGCGTATAAGCGCTCAGAAAGGCCGCCAATTTCTACCTCAAGGGCACGTACATTCTGATCAATACTCCTTATTGTTTCTGTTAGGTATTCTATCCATGAAGGAGCAGAGGGCACTAGTGGTTCCTCTATTTGACGGTCTTTTCTCTTTTTTAATTTCTTTTTGTTCTTTTTATTGGAGACTGTGCTCCCTGAATCGCTTTTTGATTCCTCCTCACTACTAGCTTCATAATTCCTAACTGGCTCAGTGGAGGAGACCGTACTGTCATGGTTTGGCTCCTTGTTACTATTATCACTTTCACTAGTATCCTGAGTTTCAGCTTCTAAGGAGAGTACATACTCCTCAGCTAATTTTATTAAGCTTCTGATGGCTTTTGCAGTTCTTACTTTTGAATTTATATTACTGCTCTCCTTGCTGGTCTCAACTGAGTCAGAGGATATGCTTTCTTGTTCACTTTTCTCACTATCCTCTGAGTTCTCGCTATCAAAAATTTCATTCGTGGCTTTTATAAACCAACTTTTTGTTTATATTCGCTCCCATATTTTTAAATTTTCTTTTTTCTTACCTTGCCGCCGAATTCCCCGTACAGGCCACCACTTGTTGCTGCCTGAAGCGGAAACCGCCTTGGAGCAACGAACGCCGCAGGAAAATTCAGAGGCAGGATGAAAATGAAAAAAGGTCTTTTATTCTTCTTCTCTCTCCGGCTCCAGCAATCACTCCAAACGCTCTAACTCCAACCACCACCTTCTTCTTCTTCCCACACACACTAACTAAACTCACCCAGTTATATACATATCGCTTTAACAAGGACACGTGCTTACAGCTCGAGCTAACAGGTGCGTCACGCAGTGTTCACGGGCATACAGAGATTCTTTGGATAATGTATTACTATCTTTGGATAATGTATTACTAGAACATCTTTTATGGCTCTCAGCTAACCGCAATCTTTAGCTATCTCCTTGATTATAGGCTCCTTCAGTCTTTTTTATGTCTAGACATTTCCACCGGCAAATCTTCAGGGCCCGCTACCTAAAAACTCAAGCATCCATTATTAAGGGAAAGGCAGTGCTATTCCAGCACTGAGATCAAAAGGTGAGCTGTCAAACTAAAAAAAGAATTATTAGAGTAGAAAATAAAAGTTGATCTCTGCTCACACACATTGCTGCTTAAGCTCCCACAAACATAAGCTGGCAAAATATCACATTCAGAAATAATCAAAGAGAAACTGAGGGTGTTTGCTGCATTAAAGATAAAGAAAAGCTAAAGGCACTTTGGAAAAATAATTTGTTAGCTGGAATCCTCAAGTCTCTATATACACAGCAATCCTATACCTGTTGAAATAATTCAAATTAATCAGCTATTAAACAAATGAAGTTAATAACAAATAAACGATCCTCTGTCGGAACACCAAAATATCAGGTTATACAACATTAAAACATATTCACAGCTGAAGAGAAGTCCCGGAGACAACTATAAATCAAAATTGATTATCATTATAATTGATTATCTAATTAAAATATTCTGAACTTTATATGAATATCTATTTATCTATCTATCTATCTATTGATTATCTAATTAGAATATTCTAAGCTTAAATGAATTAACGTTATTTGGATCTATATCTATCTACCTATTTTTTTTTAAGCGCTTAATTATTTGTGACGTCACACTAGACAGACGCACATATAAACATATATTTGTGACATCACATTAACATGAAATTTAGACAAATGCACAGACATAAAGACATATATAAAAGAAAAAAAATACAATTGTGTATACACTGAAGAGAGATCTTCTTGTCCCGGCCGGGAAGATGAAATTTAAGTTGTAAATTTAATGGAGGACTCTTAAGGGAATCACTCCATACCTTCATTTTGGTCCTCTTGATTTTGTACTTGTTTATTCAATCTAGACTCCTCAATAACTTCGTCTTGATCCTTTTGACTTTGTACCTGCTTTATCAATCTAGATGGTATCCATATTGGAGAGGATTCGTGCTTTGGAAAAACACAAACAGATCCTCTCCCCCAAATTAATACTGGGTCTGGACCCTTCCATGTACCTGAGAGAACATCCTTCCAGTAAACCAAAGGTTTATGTTGTTGGTGTGGGTTCCAGTGTCTATCTCCAGCCGAATGTCCATTAGAATCTAAAGTTAAGAAATTTAGGGTAAACAGGGCAACTGCCAATCTGTCCTTAGGATTTTTCCAGTTTCCATCTTTTTGCTTTAGTAACATATTTTTAAGTGTCCGATTTGCTCTTTCAATTATTCCTTGTCCCTGAGGATTATAAGCGATACCTGTTTTGTGGATAATATTGAACTTTGTACAAAATTGTTTGAAGGATGTGGATGTATATGCAGGGCCATTATCTGTTTTAAGCATTTTGGGGATGCCCAATGCAGCAAAAGCTTGCAGACAATGAGATATAGTATCTTTAACTTTTTCTCCGGAATGTAAAGAAGCAAAAAATCATGCCTGAGCATGTATCTATGGTGACATGAATAAATCGTAATTTTCCAAAACTTGGCTCATGTGTGACATCCATCTGCCACAAATGATTGGGCATCAAACCTCGTGGGTTAACCCCATAATGTGGATTGGGCAAAAGTGTTACACAAGATGGACATTCTTTTACAATTCTACGAGCTTGTTCTTTGTGATTTTAATTTTTTGTCTTAAGGTAGTGCTGTTAACGTGGAACTGGGAATGAAATAAAGTAGCTTGTTGTACTGTTGTAAATATAAATATTGTTTTAGTGAGGGCGTCAGCTTTTTGATTACCTTCATGGAGAGGACCAGGCAGATTAGTGTGAGCTCTTATGTGACCTATAAATAAAGGTTCTTTTCGTTGCCATAGGAGATTTTGGATTTGAGAAAACAATTTAAAAGCTGGAGTATGTGGTGCTATTGGACCTGCTAGCTCCAATTTAGGGACAGCATGTACAATATAGTGGCTGTCTGAAAAAATATTCATAGGCTGTTCTTTAAAATTTTCCAGAGCTATTATTATAGCTTCGAGTTCCACTAATTGAGCTGATTTTTGATTAGTGATATGAATCATTTTTTCATTTTTTTTTGAGTGACTACTGCAGCAGTACCGTTAGAGGATCCATCTGTAAATACATTAAATGCTTTAGGAATGGGTTGAGTTTTTATTACCTGTGGGAATATGATAGGATGATTGATACAAAAGGACAGTATAGGAGATTTAGGAATATGATTGTCAAAATTTGCAGAAGTAGAGCATCTAGCTATAGCCCAATCATTATCATTGAAGCACAAATATTCAACCTGTGACGATGAATAAGGAGTAATAATAGTAGCGGGATGAATTCCAAATATTTTAGTAGAGGTTTTAAGTCCTTGAAGAATAAGTTTAGCCACCATGGAGGTATAAGACTCAATTGTACTTTTAGGAGAGACAGGCAAATGTATCCATAATATAGGTCCCTGTTGCCAAAATACTCCTGTTGGTGTATATTGGGAAGGAATAATAATCAATATTAGTGGTTGTGCAAAATCAAATCTATCGCAATGGGATCTTTCAATGGCCTGTTCTACTAATTTTAGAGCTCTCCTGGCCTCAGGAGTTAATGTTCGCGGGTGAGGATGGATCAGGGTTCCCGCGAAGGATGTCAAATAAAGGTTTTAATTGTCCAGTAGTGAGGCTTAGTGTAGGGCGAAGCCAATTAATGTCTCCCAATAATTTTTGGAAATCATTGAGGGTGGTCAAATGTTCTTTACTTATTAGAATTTTTTGGGGTTTAAACAAAAGTATCCATGATTTTAAAGCCTAAATATAGTATAGGTGATCTGCTTTGAACTTTTTCTTCTGCTATATATAATCCATATTTTTTAAAATTTTTTGTTATTTCACTAAATATATTAAATAAGATTTTTTGATTAGGGTGAGCTAATAAAACATCGTCCATGTAGTGTAGACACATGAGGTCTTGATATTTGTTTTTAATGGTCTGTATAGCTCTGTCCACATATAGTTGGCACATTGTAGGGCTATTTGCCATTCCCTGTGGCAATACTTTCCATTGATATCTTTTATCAGGGCCATTATTATTGATAGAAGGAATTGAAAAAGCAAATCTGGGGGCATCCAGAGGATGTAGGGGAATGGAAAAGAAACAGTCCTTTATATCAAGAGTTATAAGGTAATAGTTTTTTTGGAATAGCTACAGGATTAGGAAGTCCAGGTTGGGTAGATCCCATAATTTGCATTGTTTTATTAATTTGTCTTAGGTCTTGTAATAGTCTCCATTTTCCCGATTTTTTCTTAATTACAAATATGGGAGAATTCCAGGGAGAAGTGGAAGGCTCTATGTGTCCTGCTTCTAATTGTTCTTTAATTAATTGATGGGCCGCTTGCAATTTTTCTTTGGATAGGGGCCACTGAGGGACCCAAACTGGCTTATTAGAGAGCCATGGTATTTTTAAAATTGTTTTCTCAGTGGCCCCTAGAAAAAATGTCCTTTGCCTTTTTTATTATGATTAGGATTTTTATTCTTAACACCTGCAGGCTTGGTTGCTAGGTGTAGCCCCATTTGATGTAAGATATCTCTTCCCCATAGGGTAACTGGCAAGCTGTTTAAAACATAAGGTTGGAATGTTCCTGTATGGCCTTCATTGTCTTGCCAATTTTAAGATTACAGCACTTTGTGCTGGGGTATTACTATATCCCAAGCCTCTTAAACTGGTTGAGGCTTTCTGCAGAGGCCAGTGCTTAGGCCATTGTTGTAGATTTATGATGGAAGAGTCAGCTCCTGTATCAATCAGCCCCTCCATCTCTATACCTTGAATTTTTAATTTGCACATCGGCCTCCGTGAACAATCCTGAACCCAGAAAGCCATAGGTCCTGAACCAGTGGAACCAAATGCTCTGCTATTTCTATTTTGTGGCATGCTTTTAAAAGAACTATGGAGACTGGGAATGAGGAGCAGCTGTGCGATTCTGTCTCCTTGATTTACGGAGATGATACCCCTGTGTGTACTTAGCATTATTTTAATCTCTCCATTATAATCTGAATCAATAACCCCTGGTATAACATTAAAGCCTAATAAACTCTTGGAACTACGCCCAAGGATTAGTCCCACAGTTCCTGAAGGGAGAGGTCCCCTGATTCCCGTAGGAATCAGCTGAACCCCCATTTCAGGTGTCAGGACCATCCGGGCAGTAGAACAGAGATCTAATCCTGCACTTCCTCTTGTCCCTCTGATAAGGGCGTTAATGGGTAGGAGGGATTGTGACGAGGAATCATTTGGATCTGAGGGCATTCCTCCTCTAGTGCGCATTCCTCCTCTAGTGCCTCATACATTTGTGGGCCCCGGGGCATTGGGCCCCGTGCCCCGTTTTTTGAAATCCTTGATAAATCATTTCCATATATATCATATCTGGAATGGCATTGATTGGCCCAATGTATACCCTTTTTGCACCTGGGGCATCGGCCTGGAGCGCGGTATGAATTTGATCTTATTACCCTTGGGGGATATTGCTTAGCATATCTTGGTTGATTATAATACTTTTGTCTGGAATATCCTGTTCTAGGTTGAAACCTTTGGGAATTTTGAGGGGAGGAATTTTTCATCACTGCAGCAATTACGTTGCCTGTGATAACAGCCTCGTTAATGTCTTTGCACAGTCTGATATAAATTGATAAGTCTTTTTTACTTCTCCACGGCCTTATTGCATCCTGGCAATATTTATTAGCATTCTCATACGCTAATTGGATAACTAGAGGCATAGCTTGCTCGACTTCGCCAAAAACTCTAGATGTTGTTTTTAAGAGTCTATCTACAAAATCAGCATAAGGTTCGTTAGGCCCTTGTATAACTTTTGATAGGCTGCCTTGCAGATCCCCTGTGCCTGATATTGTCTTCCAGGCTTTCACAGCTGCAGTGTGTATCTGGGCATACACACCTGGATCGTATTGTAGCTGATTTTGTAGTTCGGCGAACTGATCCTCCCCTGTGAGCATATCTATATTGCGTTGAGGGAAACCAGCTGCAGCATTTCTCTTTGCTATTTCTGAACAAAGTTCCTGGAATTGAGTTTTCCAAATTAGGTATTGTCCCCCACTTAGTACCGCTCTGCATAGACTTTTCCAATCTGAGGGGGCTAGGGTTAGGGTGTTAAGTGACTCTATCATACTTAATGTGAACGGAGCTTGAGGCCCATAGGTCATTACCGCCTCTTTAAAAATTCTTTATTGTTTTTTAAAGTCTAGGGACTCGTGATATCTTTGTCCCTGTTCATTTTGAAATACTGGCAGTTCTAGGTGCTCCTGTGGTCTATGTTGTTCAAGAGCGTATAAGCGCTCAGAAAGGCCGCCAATTTCTACCTCAAGGGCACGCACATTCTGATCAATACTCCTTATTGTTTCTGTTAGGTATTCTATCCATGAAGGAGCAGAGGGCACTAGTGGCTCCTCTATTTGACAGTCTTTTCTCTTTTTTAATTTCTTTTTGTTCTTTGTTGCTGCCTGAAGCGGAAACCGCCTTGGAGCAACGAACGCCGCAGGAAAATTCGGAGGCAGGATGAAAATGAAAAAAGGTCTTTTATTCTTCTTCTCTCTCCGGCTCCAGCAATCACTCCAAACGCTCTAACTCCAACCACCACCTTCTTCTTCTTCCCACACACACTAACTAAACTCACCCAGTTATATACATATCGCTTTAACAAGGACACGTGCTTACAGCTCGAGCTTACAGGTGCGTCACGCAGTGTTCACGGGCATACAAGATTCTTTGGATAATGTATTACTATCAGGTGGAAACTAGAACATCTTTTATGGCTCTCAGCTAACCGCAATCTTTAGCTATCTCCTTGATTATAGGCTCCTTCATTTCCCCTTTTAGTTTTGAAAGAGGGGATGTTCTAGGACGTCCATGTGCAACCGACATTCTTACCCGTCATGGGAGTCTAGGCTGTCCTGACTCCTGGCTTAGATTGACATGCCGGCCACATTAGACTGTCCCGTGCGACTGTGCCGTGTCTTAGGTTGTCCCCTTCTGGGGATCTTACCCGTCATAGGCTAACCAGCCATCCAATAGAGCCCTTCAGGATCGACTGTGTGTTGACTAACAGCCGTCCAATTTTTAGGAGATGCTGCGGCTTTAAGGCGGTAAGCCTACTGCTGACGAGCCAAGTTTCCATAGCGTATCAAGTTCTTTAAGCCAATCAGCTGCCCTTAGTTTCATCAAGTAACGCACTGAGTTCTCTTAGACAAATAACCGCAAGGCATTGTCCCGTAATGTCCCAAAATAATGGAAAATCAAAATGTCCATAAGTTATAACACATAGATTCAGGAGGCCCCATGCATGCAGAGCAGAGGCCACACTGCTGGTTAGGTTGTTTGATGCTTGAGCAGCAGGGATGCTTGCAGCGACCGCGGTCCCTGCAGTTGTAGCAGCAGCCGTCTTTTTTATGTCTAGACATTTCCACCGGCAAATCTTCAGGGCCCGCTACCTAAAAACTCAAGCATCCATTATTAAGGGAAAGGCAGTGCTATTCCAGCACTGAGATCAAAAGGTGAGCTGTCAAACTAAAAAAAAGAATTATTAGAGTAGAATATAAAAGTTGATCTCTGCTCACACACATTGCTGCTTAAGCTCCCACAAACATAAGCTGGCAAAATATCACATTCAGAAATAATCAAAGAGAAACTGAGGGTGTTTAAAGAAAAGCAGCCGGGCGCTGCATTAAAGATAAAGAAAAGCTCAGCCAAGGCACTTTTGGAAAAATAATTTGTTAGCTGGTGGAATCCTCCTCAAGTCTCTATATACACAGCAATCCTATACCTGTTGAAATAATTCAAATTAATCAGCTATTAAACAAATGAAGTTAATAACAAATAAACGATCCTCTGTCGGAACACCAAAATATCAGGTTATACAACATTAAACATATTCACAGCTGAAGAGAAGTCCCGGAGACAACTATAAATCAAAATTGATTATCATTATAATTGATTATCTAATTAAAATATTCTGAACTTATATGAATATCTATTTATCTATCTATCTATCTATTGATTATCTAATTAGAATATTCTAAGCTTAAATGAATCAACGTTATTTGGATCTATATCTATCTACCTATTTTTTTTTTAAGCGCTTAATTATTTGTGACGTCACACTAGACAGACGCACATATAAACATATATTTGTGACATCACATTAACATGAAATTTAGACAAATGCACAGACATAAAGACATATATAAAAGAAAAAAAAATACAATTGTGTATACACTGAAGAGAGATCTTCTTGTCCCGGCCGGGAAGATGAAATTTAAGTTGTAAATTTAATGGAGGACTCTTAAGGGAATCACTCCATACCTTCATTTTGGTCCTCTTGATTTTGTACTTGTTTATTCAATCTAGACTCCTCAATAACTTCGTCTTGATCCTTTTGACTTTGTACCTGCTTTATCAATCTAGATGGTATCCATATTGGAGAGGATTCGTGCTTTGGAAAAACACAAACAGATCCTCTCCCCCAAATTAATACTGGGTCTGGACCCTTCCATGTACCTGAGAGAACATCCTTCCAGTAAACCAAAGGTTTATGTTGTTGGTGTGGGTTCCAGTGTCTATCTCCAGCCGAATGTCCATTAGAATCTAAAGTTAAGAAATTTAGGGTAAACAGGGAAACTGCCAATCTGTCCTTAGGATTTTTCCAGTTTCCATCTTTTTGCTTTAGTAACATATTTTTAAGTGTCCGATTTGCTCTTTCAATTATTCCTTGTCCCTGAGGATTATAAGCGATAACTGTTTTGTGGATAATATTGAACTTTGTACAAAATTGTTTGAAGGATGTGGATGTATATGCAGGGCCATTATCTGTTTTAAGCATTTTGGGGATGCCCAATGCAGCAAAAGCTTGCAGACAATGAGATATAGTATCTTTAACTTTTTCTCCGGAATGTAAAGAAGCAAAAATCATGCCTGAGCATGTATCTATGGTGACATGAATAAATTGTAATTTTCCAAAACTTGGCTCATGTATGACATCCATCTGCCACAAATGATTGGGCATCAAACCTCGTGGGTTAACCCCATAATGTGGATTGGGCAAAAGTGTTACACAAGATGGACATTCTTTTACAATTCTACGAGCTTGTTCTTTTGTGATTTTAAATTTTTGTCTTAAGGTAGTGCTGTTAACGTGGAACTGGGAATGAAATAAAGTAGCTTGTTGTACTGTAGTAAATATAAATATTGTTTTAGTGAGGGCATCAGCTTTTTGATTACCTTCATGGAGAGGACCAGGCAGATTAGTGTGAGCTCTTATGTGACCTATAAATAAAGGTTCTTTTCGTTGCCATAGGAGATTTTGGATTTGAGAAAACAATTTAAAAGCTGGAGTATGTGGTGCTATTGGACCTGCTAGCTCCAATTTAGGGACAGCATGTACAATATAGTGGCTGTCTGAAAAAATATTCATAGGCTGTTCTTTAAAATTTTCCAGAGCTATTATTATAGCTTCGAGTTCCACTAATTGAGCTGATTTTTGATTAGTGATATGAATCATTTTTTCATTTTGAGTGACTACTGCAGCAGTACCATTAGAGGATCCATCTGTAAATACATTAAATGCTTTAGGAATGGGTTGAGTTTTTATTACCTGTGGGAATATGATAGGATGATTGATACAAAAGGACAGTATAGGAGATTTAGGAATATGATTGTCAAAATTTGCAGAAGTAGAGCATCTAGCTATAGCCCAATCATTATCATTGAAGCACAAATATTCAACCCGTGACGATGAATAAGGAGTAATAATAGTAGCAGGATGAATTCCAAATATTTTAGTAGAGGTTTTAAGTCCTTGAAGAATAAGTTTAGCCACCATGGAGGTATAAGACTCAATTGTACTTTTAGGAGAGACAGGCAAATGTATCCATAATATAGGTCCCTGTTGCCAAAATACTCCTGTTGGTGTATATTGTGAAGGAATAATAATCAATATTAGTGGTTGTGCAAAATCAAATCTATCGCAATGGGATCTTTCAATGGCCTGTTCTACTAATTTTAGAGCTCTCCTGGCCTCAGGAGTTAATGTTCGCGGTGAGGATGGATCAGGGTTCCCGCGAAGGATGTCAAATAAAGGTTTTAATTGTCCAGTAGTGAGGCTTAGTGTAGGGCGAAGCCAATTAATGTCTCCCAATAATTTTTGGAAATCATTGAGGGTGGTCAAATGTTCTTTACTTATTAGAATTTTTTGGGGTTTAACAAAAGTATCCATGATTTTAAAGCCTAAATATAGTATAGGTGATCTGCTTTGAACTTTTTCTTCTGCTATATATAATCCATATTTTTTAAAATTTTTTGTTATTTCACTAAATATATTAAATAAGATTTTTTGATTAGGGTGAGCTAATAAAACATCGTCCATGTAGTGTAGACACATGAGGTCTTGATATTTGTTTTTAATGGGGCTGTATAGCTCTGTCCACATATAGTTGGCACATTGTAGGGCTATTTGCCATTCCCTGTGGCAATACTTTCCATTGATATCTTTTATCAGGGCCATTATTATTGATAGAAGGAATTGAAAAAGCAAATCTGGGGGCATCCAGAGGATGTAGGGGAATGGAAAAGAAACAGTCCTTTATATCAAGAGTTATAAGGTAATAGTTTTTTGGAATAGCTACAGGATTAGGAAGTCCAGGTTGGGTAGGTCCCATAATTTGCATTGTTTTATTAATTTGTCTTAGGTCTTGTAATAGTCTCCATTTTCCTGATTTTTTTCTTAATTACAAATATGGGAGAATTCCAGGGAGAGGTGGAAGGCTCTATGTGTCCTGCTTCTAATTGTTCTTTAATTAATTGATGGGCCGCTTGCAATTTTTCTTTGGATAGGGGCCACTGAGGGACCCAAACTGGCTTATTAGAGAGCCATGGTATTTTTAAAATTGTTTTCTCAGTGGCCCCTAGAAAAAATGTCCTTTGCCTTTTTTATTATGATTAGGATTTTTATTCTTAACACCTGCAGGCTTGGTTGCTAGGTGTAGCCCCATTTGATGTAAGATATCTCTTCCCCATAGGGTAACTGGCAAGCTGTTTAAAACATAAGGTTGGAATGTTCCTGTATGGCCTTCATTGTCTTGCCAATTTAAGATTACAGCACTTTGTGCTGGGGTATTACTATATCCCAAGCCTCTTAAACTGGTTGAGGCTTTCTGCAGAGGCCAGTGCTTAGGCCATTGTTGTAGATTTATGATGGAAGAGTCAGCTCCTGTATCAATCAGCCCTCCATCTCTATACCTTGAATTTTTAATTTGCACATCGGCCTCCGTGAACAATCCTGAACCCAGAAAGCCATAGGTCCTGAACCAGTGGAACCGAATGCTCTGCTATTTCTATTTTGTGGCATGCTTTTAAAAGAACTATGGAGACTGGGAATGAGGAGCAGCTGTGCGATTCTGTCTCCTTGATTTACGGAGATGATGCCCCTGTGTGTACTTAGCATTATTTTAATCTCT
Source organism: Tamias sibiricus (assembly GCA_025594165.1). NCBI lineage: Eukaryota > Metazoa > Chordata > Mammalia > Rodentia > Sciuridae > Tamias > Tamias sibiricus. Next base: position 79,319,992 of record CM046659.1, read on the forward strand.
CCATTATAATCTGAATCAATAACCCCTGGTATAACATTAAAGCCTAATAAACTCTTGGAACTACGCCCAAGGATTAGTCCCACAGTTCCTGAAGGGAGAGGTCCCCTGATTCCCGTAGGAATCAGCTGAACCCCCATTTCAGGTGTCAGGACCATCCGGGCAGTAGAACAGAGATCTAATCCTGCACTTCCTCTTGTCCCTCTGATAAGGGAGTTAATGGGTAGGAGGGATTGTGACGAGGAATCATTTGGATCTGAGGGCATTCTCCTCTAGTGCGCATTCCTCCTCTAGTGCCTCGTACATTTGTGGGCCCGGGGCATTGGGCCCTGTGCCCTGTTTTTTGAAATCCTTGATAAATCATTTCCATATATATCATATCTGGAATGGCATTGATTGGCCCAATGTATACCCTTTTTGCACCTGGGGCATCGGCCTGGAGCGCGGTATGAATTTGATCTTATTACCCTTGGGGGATATTGCTTAGCATATCTTGGTTGATTATAATACTTTTGTCTGGAATATCCTGTTCTAGGTTGAAACCTTTGGGAATTTTGAGGGGAGGAATTTTTCATCACTGCAGCAATTACGTTGCCTGTGATAACAGCCTTGTTAATGTCTTTGCACAGTCTGATATAAATTGATAAGTCTTTTTTACTTCTCCACGGCCTTATTGCATCCTGGCAATATTTATTAGCATTCTCGTACGCTAATTGGATAACTAGAGGCATAGCTTGCTCGACTTCGCCAAAAACTCTAGATGTTGTTTTTAAGAGTCTATCTACAAAATCAGCGTAAGGTTCGTTAGGCCCTTGTATAACTTTTGATAGGCTGCCTTGCAGATCCCCTGTGCCTGATATTGTCTTCCAGGCTTTCACAGCTGCAGTGTGTATCTGGGCATACACACCTGGATCGTATTGTAGCTGATTTTGTAGTTCGGCGAACTGACCCTCCCCTGTGAGCATATCTATATTGCGTTGAGGGAAACCTGCTGCAGCATTTCTCTTTGCTATTTCTGAACAAAGTTCCTGGAATTGAGTTTTCCAGATTAGGTATTGTCCCCCACTTAGTACCGCTCTGCATAGACTTTTCCAATCTGAGGGGGCTAAGGTTAGGGTGTTAAGTGACTCTATCATACTTAATGTGAACGGAGCTTGAGGCCCATAGGTCATTACTGCCTCTTTAAAATTCTTTATTGTTTTAAAGTCTAGGGACTCGTGATATCTTTGTCCCTGTTCGTTTTGAAATACTGGCAGTTCTAGGTGCTCCTGCGGTCTATGTTGTTCGAGAGCGTATAAGCGCTCAGAAAGGCCGCCAATTTCTACCTCAAGGGCACGTACATTCTGATCAATACTCCTTATTGTTTCTGTTAGGTATTCTATCCATGAAGGAGCAGAGGGCACTAGTGGTTCCTCTATTTGACGGTCTTTTCTCTTTTTTAATTTCTTTTTGTTCTTTTTATTGGAGACTGTGCTCCCTGAATCGCTTTTTGATTCCTCCTCACTACTAGCTTCATAATTCCTAACTGGCTCAGTGGAGGAGACCGTACTGTCATGGTTTGGCTCCTTGTTACTATTATCACTTTCACTAGTATCCTGAGTTTCAGCTTCTAAGGAGAGTACATACTCCTCAGCTAATTTTATTAAGCTTCTGATGGCTTTTGCAGTTCTTACTTTTGAATTTATATTACTGCTCTCCTTGCTGGTCTCAACTGAGTCAGAGGATATGCTTTCTTGTTCACTTTTCTCACTATCCTCTGAGTTCTCGCTATCAAAAATTTCATTCGTGGCTTTTATAAACCAACTTTTTGTTATATTCGCTCCCATATTTTTAAATTTTCTTTTTTCTTACCTTGCCGCCGAATTTCCCGTACAGGCCACCACTTGTTGCTGCCTGAAGCGGAAACCGCCTTGGAGCAACGAACGCCGCAGGAAAATTCAGAGGCAGGATGAAAATGAAAAAAGGTCTTTTATTCTTCTTCTCTCTCCGGCTCCAGCAATCACTCCAAACGCTCTAACTCCAACCACCACCTTCTTCTTCTTCCCACACACACTAACTAAACTCACCCAGTTATATACATATCGCTTTAACAAGGACACGTGCTTACAGCTCGAGCTAACAGGTGCGTCACGCAGTGTTCACGGGCATACAGAGATTCTTTGGATAATGTATTACTATCTTTGGATAATGTATTACTAGAACATCTTTTATGGCTCTCAGCTAACCGCAATCTTTAGCTATCTCCTTGATTATAGGCTCCTTCAGTTTGGAAGTGCCCTATATTAAATAAATACTTTTGAAGGATTTTATGAAAGTCAATTAATTCTTAGTCATTATTTACTAAAATTATGTAGATCATTTAGAACAGGGTAACTGAATTTTTGAAGAATATTTTCCATGACGGACAAAGTGGCCTTGATTTCAAGTTTTCTTGTTTTATCAGTCAATATTCTGTCTTTTTAAATATGGAAATTCTTTTCCTTTTCTCTTTCGGGCCTAATATTTATGGTCTGAGTGAAATAGACCTCAATTGGAATGTAATTGAGGGGACATTTTATTATGAAGGAATTGGCTCGGTGGGAGCTATAAATTTTTCTTGAGATTTAATAGAACATAGCCAATTTTCTGAAAGAATTAAGAGAAAACACCAAGGTGGAATGTTATAGGAATGCAATGCTCATTTGTGTACTGGGATTGTAAATGTAAAGTAACATCTGTTTGCAAAATGATGCATCGGAACATTGCTTTTCTGAATTTTGTACTCACATTCACATATATAGTTATAAGTACTGGTACTAAGTTGAGAAATAGATTAAAAATATTAAGTCAGTCTCTAGCATTTAATAATAAGTATTCTGCTAGAAAACCTAATACCCATAGGGAAGTTTGGAATTCATAGTTGCATAGTTATGAATATTAAGAAAAGACTTAATGCTTTGTTTTTACATATTCTGTAACTTGGAAAAGCAAATGTATTTTTTTTTTGTTTTCAAATATTAAAGAAATAAATAATTTGTAGGAAATAAATTATTTATTAATGTGGAATATAGCCCTTAAGAGTTTTACATTTCCAAGCTTAGAAGGCAAACAAGGTCATAATGTTTTTAAAAACTCTATTTATTATGGTGAGTCAAAGGCAAATAGCATTTAAATATTTGCTCAGTTTTCTGACCTCAAGACAACTGAGGCAACAAGACAGGTTTGTACACAGTTAATTGCAATTCACTGAGGAATGTGATACTCGCTATAAGAGACAATTAAATTATGATCACAAAAATTGAAAAACTTGGTAAAGAATACTTCTTAGAAATGTAGCATAAAGAATACTTCTTAGAAATGTCCTTTTACTTGAACTTTGAAGGATAAATTGAATTTCACAATCTGGATAGAAGAGTATGCCTGTTTGTGATGAGGGGGTAGGTTTGGGATCCTATATAGGGTATGAAAAGCATATGTAAGAATGGAGAATATTTCAGCCTGAAAAGTGATCAAGAAAATGGTTTGAGAAGAAAAGTGAGGATAGAACTCCAGGGAAGCATGCTATTCTTGTTATGGACACAAAAGAGATGTTGGGAAACTAAATCTTTTAAGACTAGATAAGAATGGCAAATGGTCTAGAAAGCTGACTTTATTTATAAAAGTAGGGAGATCTGTGGAAATTATTTTTTAAATGTGATAAAGTACAGATAACATGAAACTTGATCTTTTTAACAATCTTGAGGGTGCAGTTCAATGGCATTAAGTATATTCCTGAAGTTGTACATCCCTCACCACTATTCATTAGGTGAATAATTACTATTCTATATTTTATTTATTATCAAAAACCTTTCATACTACGTTGATATCTCTCCTACCCCTTGTTTTTATTACATTTATTCAGTTTATTGTATATCATTATATATATTTTAAGGAAAAGTGCCAGCAAATATATTTTGAAGGCAGGAACCTAGAAAATTCCATATCTTTATATATCTTGTGATCACCAACAAGCCAGTTAACTTCTCTAGATTGTCTCACCTAGAAATCTAGAATATTAGATAACATGATCACTAAATTCTGTTTATATAGAAGTAGGTATGTGACCTGTGCCCCAAGTTAGAGAAGCCCTGCACTTGGATTAATGCCATCTTAAAATTCTTCATAACTTTTGAATAAGGGGTCTCACATTTTTATCTTGCACTGGGTCCTCATAGTTGGTTTTGTGTGAAAATACATATGACTTTTATAATTAAATGATCTGGGAGAGATTCTGAAGCATATTCTGCCCTATATTCTGTATCATAAAGTAAAGCAAATTTTCCAAGGGAAGAAATGAAGGTCCATGAAAATCAGAAAAAATTCAGCTCTCACACCTCCACCCCCATATACACAATACTGTACTTAAGACTGAAATTGCCTCACTTTGATTGCCCACGGAGAAAAGCAAAGCATTTTGATTTACAAGAGTTTTCTAAATGTTCTTTTCAGGCAATATCTTTAAACAGCAATACAGTTATGACAGGTTGAATTACAGCATTTAGCACTTTTCCAGGAGTTTTTAGATTTCACATGTTTTCTGCCTTTCAGAAAGATCTGTGCCAGACACCTCAGATATGAAATAAATATATTTTTATTGTCTTCTGGAGTGTGTGATGTCACCCATCATATGCAGTAAATCTATTTTCTCCTAGCAGGAAAACTTGAATGGTCTTGGGTCTTCAAAGATTTGCTTATCTCTAAAAAATAAAATCTTAAAATAATCAGTCCAAGAGCAACTATATATTATATAGTTTAAAAGAAAGTTTGGGCTAATTTACATCTTGGAATTTGGTAATTAAAGGAACAATACTAAACTAATGTCCTAATGAGTAAATAATAGCTTTTTCATGCCTCAATGAACAGAGAATTATCGTGAGTTTCTGCCTCTGATATGAAAATTGCAGATGGTTAATTACTATTAATACAGAAGTGTTTGCTATAATAAGCCCATTATTTTAAATTTTATAGACTTCTCTCCATATTGCCAAAGTCATAATGTTTTGAAGTATTTGTTCTAAAAATATTTAGATATTTCTACCAACTAATTTTGTCTTCTCATATTTCCACCATTTTTGAATATCCTTATATCTCCTCCTTCCCATTAAGGATGATTCAAAATTCAAAACAATTTAATATTTCCTGTAGTTTCTCAAATTACATCCTTCTCCTTAGAACGCATCACTACCTTAAATATTGGTGACTGATTATGATTTTCCCAATGACAAGGAGGTGCTTCACTACTTGTACACAATTTTAGTAGACACTGACCATATGCCTGACATATTTCACGTGAAGTGTCAGAAAAATAATGCACAATGTAATCATAGACTATGCTTTCCAGGGGCTCAGAGTCTAGTTTAAAACATATAAAATCTTTTAAATGAAGTCCATGGTGTGCAAAGATTATCTACCCTTTTGTAGACACCTTGAAAAAGCCCTTGCTCAAGTCCTATGTCTTTTAAACAGTATATAAAAGTATTAATATTATTTCTGTTTATTTTGTGAATGAATAAGGATTTGAGTTTTCTGAATTTAAAGACATGGTCCAGTATAATTAATATATTTATTGTTCTTCTGATTAACAATAAACATGTACAACATAGGAGAAAACAAATATTTTTTTTTATTTTGGGATCAATTACATTTTTAAATAGTTCACCACTATGATGAAAAATTCAATTTAAGATAACCAAAGTATGACCTGTAGAAGTCAAAATGTCTAAAGATATGTTATACCTTATTTTTAAAAGAACATAAAGTGAGCTGCTACTCATTTGTTCAAAAGAAAAGTTTATTTAGAAATATTATTAAATAAAATCATACTTATATTGACATTGGAACAAATTGTAATTCATGTTCTGTTTGTTACATTACCTTGATCTTTCCTTCATAATTTCCTTATTTTTAAAACAACAAACCACTTTTAGTTCCTTTGCTGAGATTTGCAAAAATATCTTGTTTATAATATGATAATATTTTATTAGAATAATATAATAGAATTAAAATATTATCAGAACATTTATCATTATACTAATATTAGAACATGATATACTTATTCTACTTTGATCAGTAAAAATTATAATCATACTATTTTACAAAAAGTATTAAATATCATTGACCATACATTTATAATTTTATTTACATGTATGTATCTACAAAAAATTATATGTATGTATATGCCACACTATTTTCTTAATCTAAATCATTTCAATAAACTATCTCCAAAGAATAGAAGTGCATACATATTTAGAATTGACTTCTTTCAGAAATATCACTTAGATAATAACAAAAAAATAAAAACTATTACCAACAAAGGAAAAGATCTAGATTACAAGACATGAGTGGATTCAAGAATTCAACAAAATTTTAGAACAGAAGAATGTAATTGAGTGGTCATTGGCATGGCAAAGCAGAGAAAGGTGAAAAGGGAGTAAATGCCAAAATTATGTTTAGAACTTTCAGGAAAAACAAGAAAACTCACCTTGTATTATGGTTTAGGTGTTGTGTCCCCCAAAAGCTCATGTGTGAGACAATGCAAGAAGGTTTGGAGGAAAAACGATTGGGTCATAGCTTTAACCTAATCAGTTAATTGATCCCTGATGAGATTAACTGAGTGGGAACTGGAGGCTAGTGGAGTATGGCTGGAGGAAGTGGGTCATTGGGGTCATGGTTCTTGGGTATATAGTTTGTATCTGGAGAGTGTAGTCTCTGTCTCTGCTAAGATCTTCCTAAATTTCTTTCTTTAGCATTCTGTATTTTTTTTGTAGATGTCTTTCACCTCTCTCTGCTTTCTGATCAACACACTAGCTGCTTCCCTCTTACCCACTCTTCTGCCATCTTGTTCTGCCTCATCTAGAGCTCCAAGGAATGGAGCCAGCCTTCTATGGACTGAGACCTCTAAAACTGTGAGCCCTGAATCTTTCCCTCCTCTACAGTTGTTCTGGTCAGATTCTTTAGTCACAGCAGCAAAAAAGCTGACTAAATCACCATGAAAAATCACCTAGAAAAGCTACTGAAAATGGCTTGTGTGCCAAAAGCCAGGGTGATACACCAGATGCATTGTAATAAAAGAGTAGCATGTGGACCATGTATAGGAGCATTAAGCAAAAGTCCACAAACTTGCCTACCTAAAGCAGCAATTCACCTACCCTCCCCAATCCAATCACTCATTTTTTTCCTACCTTCAATTAAAATATTGGATGATTACCTCCTGGAGAAGTGTGTTAGTCTCAAATGAAGTTATACATATCTCATTTAAGATGGCTTTATTGTAAAGTACTTGATTATCATACAATGAATTCCAGAAAACATCAAACGATACCAGATACCATATTTCCCAGGCTCTCTCAAACATGTTTTTAGTTTCCATCTGCATCAGTAGAATTACCACAAAATTTTAAACATCCATACAAAGCTATTATGATATTCAAATCCCAATTGGATATCATTTCATACATAAATTTATATGAACCAAAGAGTATATATGAACATAATATTTCATCTAGTCAAATAGAAAATTAATTTACATATATTAGGGCATTATAGCATTCTGATGTTTCTTGCATCGTTTTGCAAAAAGTTTACATATCTAAAGAACTGAGTAAATGTAAAACTTTAATAATCATCAATATGGATGAGAATTTCTGACTTCTGTAAGTAGACAGAATAAATGGGTAAATATAAATGTAAAAATCTAAAAAATCCAGGGATTCTGATTTCATAATTTAGAAGATCAATCTGTTTTTGAACTTTGAAGTCCTAAACAAAGGAATTATAACAATAACAAAGTTTTATAATTCTTTAAAATAATTATATAATTTATATAAAATTATAAATATATGTAATATGTAATTAAATATATAATTCTTAAAATAATTTTTATATTTCATTTAAATAAAGTTTATTGAGGGAATCTCAGAGGCAAAGGACTCTTTAGCAAAGATCAGGTAGTGTGTAAAGAACCAAGATTTGTTTTGTACAGTTCTGGAAGCTGGGAAGTCCAACCTAGATGGGTTCCCCAGCCCAAGGTCTAATGAGGGCCTTCATCTCATCACAGTAAGTGGAAGGCAAGAGAACACACATGAAAGAGAAGAAGGAAAGAAGGCACTGTACTCTAGAACATCCCACTCAAATGGCAACAAAGTCACTTTTATGATAGTCACACCAATTCATTCTGAGTCTTCAAGACCTAATTCCATGTAATTAGATGCTGTCTTCCCAATACTGCTACACTGGGGATTAAGTCTCCAAAGTATAAACTTTGGTGGATACATTCATATCCTGGTAACATGATTCTTTCAGCCTTCATCCTAGAGAAAACTTCTGAGCCCTGTTAAAAAAAGACAACATGGTTAGAGAAGCAATTGAGGCCCAGTTCCTACATCCCTGTGTATAATCTTAAGGGAGATAAAAGAGGAAGGCAATATCTAATTGATGTGGTCTCATGGGAACATTTGGATGGAGGAAAAGCTCTCTTTTGGAAGGTGATACTTCTGGGAAGCTCACCCTCTTCTCTTGTGCAGCCTTAAGTCCGCAGAGTTTTATTTTTGCCAAAATGTAGATGGGGGAAGACGAATGGGCCTCCTGGAATGTCATTTATTCTTATATTTTTGATATTTCATGAACTTGCAATCTTTAGGAGAGTTTGGCAAATTTCTAAATACTATTCCATGAATGATTTAGTTTTGTGATTCAAACATGCAATCTAATTAAGCTTATATTCAATATCAGACTCAGAAAACTTTAGATTAATCATATTCATAAGTTTACTTTATTAGATTTATGAATCATTTAAATACACAGAAAGGTTTTATTTGAATCAGACAATTGAAGTAATTTAGAAGGTAATTTAAAATATTACATGTGCAAATTAAATTTAAAGTTTACAATTAATTGTATTTGAAATCAAACATATGTTATGAAAAGACTCCCAAACTTACAATTGTTTTATAAATCACATTAAAATCTTAAAGAAATTAAAATTCTAGCATTGATAAATTGAGCATTAAAACTGATGAAATATTGTTCTTAGCAGTCTTTTATGAACACAAATAACCTTTGAGGCTGTAAAATCCCCACAACAGAAAATATGGATATTTAGACTTTTGAAGAAAGGCTGCAACATGAAAATAGGCCTAAAATTACAAGCCAAAAGGAAAAAAGAGTGTGAGAGAAAGAAAGAGGAGAGTCAGGAACTGAGTGACATCTTAAATAAACTGTAAATAAAATGATTAGAGAGGTAAGAGAAAATCATTCATAAAGAACAAAGTGTTACAGAATAAAAAAGTATATAGAACAAGACACATCTCTTAGGAACTTAAAATGATAGGTGATTTTTTTAAATGAAGATTTCAAATATAAAGGAGGCCCATTAGAGAAAGAGATGAAAAATATGAGAAAATAAGAATAAAATAAAATAAATAAAATAAAATAAAAAATGCAACAGGTTGCATTAGCACACGTCTGTAATCCCAGCTACTCAGGAGGCTGGGACAGGAGGATCTCATGTTAGAGGCCAGCCTGGCAATTTAATGAGACCCTTAGCAACTTATCAAGACCTACCCCAAAATTAAAAAGCTGGTGATATAGCTAAATGGTGAAGTATTCCTGGTTCAATCCCCAATATTGAGGAAGAAAAATAACAATTATAGAAGTACCAAATGTATATACTTCAGACTTCCACACTATCAAATCTATAGGCTTAGCATCAGCAGAAAATGAGGTCTAAGCCAAATTGACAAATGGTTTGTTTAAGTATTTGGAAGGTGCCAAATGTAGAACCACTCTACAAAGATTAAAAACGGTTTTTCTTATTTTTGTTCCACCTAGTTTCCAGGTAATTTTATTTTTTTTCTTAAATTTTATTTTTGGCTCCCAACATTCAATAAAAATCTTCATCAAAACACTAACTGACCATAGTTTAAAGGAAGAGAGACTTCAGAGACCATGCACAATAATGAACAGAGGCTTTGTAGAAATGTAGAAAAGTCACTAAATAAACAAAAGTTTTTGTTGTTGTTAAATTTTTATTAGAACATTATAATTATGCGTAGTATTTGGGTTCTTTTTGATAAAATTATACATATAAGGAATTTAATTCCAATACCCCCCCCCCCATTTTCCTTTCTTTCACTCCTTTATTTATTTTTGATTGGTACTTTTTGCATATACATAAAGGAGAAATTAATTTTGATATATTTATATGTCTGTATAATGTGATTCTATTAGATGCATTCCATATTTCTTTCCCTTTCCCTTTCTTCCTCCCTCCCTCTTATTCTCCAACTTCTACTCCACTGATCTTCCCTATATCTTCATGATATCTGATCCCCTCCACCACTGCCTTCTTTTTCTTATATTGCTTTAGCTTCCACTTATAAAAGAAAATATTCAACCCTTGATTTTCTGAGTCTGGCATATTTCACTTAGCATAATGATTTTTTTTCCATTTCCATCCATTTACCAGCAAATGCCATTATTTAATTCTTTGTTATGGCTGAGTAAAACTCTATTGTGTGTAGGACCACATTAATCCATTCATCTATTGATTGCCATCTGAACTGATTCCATAATTTGGCTATTGTGAATTCTGCTGCTATAAATGTACTATGCTACAAAGCATATTATGCTTAGTTTTATTCTTTTAGATAAATACCAAGGAGTGGGATAGCTAGGTCTTATGGAGGTTCCAGTCTTAGTTTTTCAAGGAGTCTCCACACTGCTTTCCAAAGTACTAATTTGAAGTCCCACTAAAATCTATGAGTGTACCTTTTCTACACATCTTCACCAGCTTTTATTACTAGTCATATCTTCATATTTGACATTCTAACTAGAGTGAAATGAAATTTAAATGTAGTTTTGATTTGCATTTCCCTTATTGCTAGAGATGTTGAATATTTTTTTTTCATATTTTGTTGACCATTTGTATTTCTTGTTTTGAGAAATTTCTGTTCAGTTATTTTGCCCATTTATGGATTGGATAATTTATTTAATTTTTTGGCATTGAGTTGTTTGAGTTCTTATTTACTTTGAATGTTAATCCTGTCAGAGAAGTAGCTGGCAAAGATTTTTTTTTTCCCATTCAGTAGGCTATCTCTTCACTCTTAACCATTTCTTTGC